>VWZF01002687.1:900895-998187 GCA_013396755.1 Sclerurus mexicanus
TCGCTGCCAGGAAGGGTTTCGCTGCCAGGAAGGGTTTCGCTGCCAGGAATTTATTGACTTTTTCGGTACAGTGTTAGAGGTGGGAACGCAGGAGAGGCTGAAGTGCCCGTAGTGGAGTTCGTGCCTCTCTGTTTCTCCCCCCGGCCCCGACATGGCACCGCAGTAATGCAGCTGAAACCAGGAGCGCTTCTGAGAGCTCTAAAGCTGTACATTTCAAAATGTGTTTTAAAAAATACTCTGCTGTTTCCTGGGGAGCTTGACAAGAGCAGTAGCTTTGTAATTATCTTCCTGCTGCTGTAGACAGGACAGATGAACCTAAGAAAATTGCTTGTGCCTTTTATTTCTTTATTTTTTGTTTGCCTTGGGGGTTTTTTTGCCTCTTGATGTTGTTTTCCTTTGGGGACTTCAGCAAGTAGTAATCTGAGGCTCCCTTCTCTGTTTCACTGCTACAAACCAAATCTTCCTCTGTCCCTATGGTACTATTGTACACTTTCTGAGTGTACAAAGATGGCTTGTGAAAGGGTTTTTGGAAATCAGATACCTTCGGGCCTTCATCCTTACATAGGGAGTCAATGATTTAAGGTTGTTTTTCTGTGATGGATTGAATACTGAAACCAGAAGCAGTTGTAAGAGGTCTAATGCTGTATATTTGCAAACAAATTTAAGGAATTACTTTGCTGTTTTCTGGTGTTTAACTCTGGGAGCCTGCTGAGCACAGTGGCTTTCTAAGTAGATCAAGGTCAGCAGTAATCTTTCAGCTGCTGTTTTGCTCGCTTGCTCGTAATGTCTGGTTTTGACTGAAGCTTGTACTTGGATTAGAAATCAAAATCAGTGAATGTGAAAGGTACGTTAGCTTGGAAACTGTGATGTTTCCATGGAGATGGGGTTATAAGAAATCTAAAAGATTTTAGAGCTGTAGACTCATGCTCTTCCAAAAGGCTGAATCTTCAGCAGACGGTGCAGTAACATGGGGTCACTTCCTACTTCTGCTGTTATTTTAAAGCAGATCAAAGTTTTTCTGCTGGAGATTAACAGTGTAGAAGATCCTTGCAAAGGGCTCTAAAAGAAGTACTATTCCCAGCTGTTCAGTGGAAAGGGGGCTGTTTGAAAGGTCTTGCTGTTTAAAGCAGTGCAACTGCATTTCATGTAGCGTGTAGGAATTGAGTGAACTACTGATTAGGCTGTGTGTCTTAAAGCTGTGACTGAGAACGTTGTGAGGACTGCTTATCTGTTCTGGTCCATTTCTGGCCTACCTTAATAACCCCAGAATCTGCTGGTTACACAGTAGGACAAAGTTAACTCCACTTAGGTGAGTCCCTCTTTCCCTGAACATGTAATCAGACTCCTGTTTTAAAACCCTGTAATGATGCTCTCAAAAGATACACGTGTTTTTGTGTACTGAGATTGCTGTGGTTTGGAAGCTGACCTTTTTACCGTTGTAAAAACATTTCTAAGAAAACAAACGTAGCAATATTAGTCTGTGTCATAAATCCAATGAAAGCTATTCCAAATGTTCTTTACTCTTTTGCTCATGAAGTAGGTGATGGAAAAGCTTCATATGCATTCAGGGTGTCAGAAAAGCTTACTAAGTAGCAACAGGGAGAGGGCTTGCCCTTGTATTTCCCTGGTCATGACTGCACAGTCCTGTTCCATACTCTTTGTCCCTTGACTTCCTAATGGATGTTAACTGAGATGATGTGGTTTTCTTTCACTTGGATGACTTCTTTGCTGGGGCATTTCTGAGATGTTTTAGTGAGTTAAAGTCAGCTTGGAGGTGCTTCATCCTAGGTGGCACATAGTATGTTAGGGGAGGAGGGTGTGCAGTGCTTTCCCCTCTTGGCAGTGGTGGACAGTTTGGTTTCCCCTAGAACTTCACCTTCACCCTCAGTTTTCTTTGCATTATCTCAGTTATGTTTTCCTTTTCTTCTTTAGTTGTAAGGAAGGTGACAAATTATATTTTTCTCTTCTTGCAGGAAGAGGATGATTGGAAGGAGTTTGAGCAAAAGGAAGAAATTGATTATAGTGGTCTTAGAGTGCAGTCCATGCAAATAAGGTAATACTTTTTTCTCTTTTTTTTTCTCCAGTATAATCATTACCTGTGTTTAAAAAGAATGGCTTTTTTAATTCAGAGCTGCTTCCATGAAGTCTAGTTAAAGAGAGGTTTCTTATGTTTCTGATAGTATGGAAGTTTGCTGCTGGGTAACTTAGGTTTGACTGGTCTCTTCTAATGTTCTCTTTATTTTCTAAGTTTTTATTCATACTCTAGGTCTGTCTGTTTTGGTTAGGACTCAGATTTTTATTGCAAATGCTTTACATTCCCCTCCATTGAGGTAGCAAAGTTGGAATTTCTCAGAGGAGTGCAGGATAGTAATTCCCACCGAATCATTTGGCAACTGTAAGAGTATCTGACTCAATTTATTCAGCATCTCTAGTTCAGGAGCAAATTCCTGAACCATTGCGTTTTTATTTCAAAAAACCAAAAATACAGTTGGTAAAACTGGTGTCCCATGATAAGATCCCACAGGATTGCATTTATGAGTCTCATCCATGGTTCCTTGTTTGCTTTTTCATTAGACTTTTCCGGTTTTCTGGTCCAACGTAGGTCTGCCGAAGTCTGTCCTGGTTAAGAAAAACTTTTCATCAGGTCAGGAAAAGGGGTTTTATGACCTCAGTCTTAGACTGGGAATGCCAGATAATCCTCATTGTCCAGATATTAATGATGATCCAAATAATGACATCCTAAAATCATCTCACCTGTAGCCAGTGCAATAGATGTTTTCTTTACTTTGTGAGCAGGTCTGACATAATCTTTGAATTATTACTCTTTTGAGATGCATCATTCCCCCCACCCCTTTGAGATAATTTAGACCTTTTAGACCATTTCTATGACTTTGGCCCACAAGCTGCCCACACCACTGAAGTGTCACTGTGGGTAATCACATGTCTGAATGGACTGGTGGGCTGCAGCTTCACTGACTGCTGCTGCTGCAGCCACTACTTTGGCTTTGCAGACAAAGGCTGCCATTGGGAATGCTTTGGATGCTGTGGCAGATTTTCAGGTATGTGGAAGTTTCTGCCGTAGGAGTTTGTAACCACTCAGTAGAGTCAAGGGAAGAGTGAAGAAGTAAATGGGGGGAAAAAAACCACTGGGGGCCGTAGATTATCCATCTCTGGAGATCTCTTGGCTGAAAGTAAGATGCAGAGTATCTGGGGGGAGTGGGATGTGACCTGTGCTTGCTCAGTTGTGTTTAGTTGGTAGGCCTATGCTTCTTTCTGACTCTTGTTTGAAGGTAGGGTAGTGAAGTGTTTAGGCCTTTGCACCACCTCACTACGGTTGTTCACGTGTTTGGATGAACAGTGAAAGGCCATGTAGTTTTCAGAAACTGCATAGGCCTTTTTTGCTGTTCTCTGATCATTATACAGAAAGCTTGCACACATCATGATTAGTAGGATTTGGTGTATTATAAACTTTTGAATTCACACTTTGCTGCTGTTGAGAACACAGTCTGGATTCTTTTCAGCAGCCTCACCCTCCATGTCTGTCCCTTTCTACCACACAGCTTTCTGTAGTAGCTTTTGACTAGCAACCTATTTTGGGTCTCTGACTATTTCTATACAAAATAAAACAGTCTAAATAAAATACAGTCCAGCTTTTGCATAGGATTTATCTTTATAAAACGGCATATTTTACTCTTGAGGTTTTTTTTGATTGCTTGCCTTAAAAAAAAAAAGGGAGTTTGTTTATAGAATGTATCTGTATGGGTAATATAAAGAGTGTTTTGCAGGTGGTTGTGCCTGTAGGGAAAGTGAGCTCAGGACTTGCTTTCTTTCACCAGTACTCCACTATTTCTTCGTCTTGACTAACATGTTTTATGGAAGCTGGACTTACAGACCCTTTCCTAATCCCTTCCAAATATATGACTGTCTTAGTAAGACAAAAGCCTTTAAGCTCAAAATAAGATACCAGTTTCTGTGAACACTTAGTTCAAGTTGAATTTGTCCTTTTTTGTCAGTTTTCCTTCTCAGTACTTTTTTCCTTCTCGGTTGCCAAGTTATGTAGCAGCATGCCAAAAATTGTTCAGATGGAATTACTAGTAGTGATAAGAGGACTAATGTAGGTCTGGTTTTAGCTAGTCCCTTCAGTATGGCAGCCATGAAATCTTGTCTGTGGGGCTTGTGAAATCTCTGGCAAGTTTTAAACCTCTGTTTGTAAGGTGCTACTCATATTTTCTTTTTTTATAGTGAAAAAGAAGATGATGATAGTGAAAAAAGAGAAGAACCTGGTGACAGTTGGGAGGAGACTGGTGGTGGTGGCATAGACAGATCATCTGGTCCTTGGAACAAGTCAGCTCCTGCACCAGCACCTGTTGTTGAACCAATTGGTAAATTTAACTTCCAGTTGGTTTTTTCCCAGTCAGAATCACATCAGGTTGAATTGAGCTGCTCACTGGGGTACAGCTCAAGGAACAGTCTCTGTTCAGGCACCCCCAAACGTACTAATGGCTTGTTTGACATGCTCGTAAATGAGGACATTTTCCTGTGAAGGAATCTGATGAACTGAATTGAATTTAAAGAATCTGTCAGATACTTTAAATCACCAGTAGAAGTATTTTTATTTCCGACTTCAAAGGAGCAGAGGGAGAAGCATTATATCTTTGCAGGAGATCCATCTACGGTGCAGTCTGCAGAATACCTGTGGGAAGCATTTCTGCTGATCTAAAAATACTGCATTAACACTTCAGTGCATGTTCAGCCAGTATCTGCTGTCTGACGCGGCAGTTCTTGAGTGGCGTTCCGTGATTAGTAACACGCTTTTCAAATCAGTTCTAGGGCACAGAGAACGTGACATTGCAAAACTGATTCTTTAACTAGGATAGGACTTGAGTTTTTCCATTAAATACACTTTATTAGCATCAGTGGAGATAAACTACTTAGTTATGATCCGAGTTCAGATTATTCTCTTCCACTGACAAATTAGTTGAAAAATAGTCTGCGGTGTTGGTTCTTGTTTGTACAGGCAAGAAGGTAAAGTTTATTAGGTGAAGTTTATTCATTGTAGATTGTTACTTTAAATACAGACTATTTGGATAGCCTCCTCTGCATCTGGAGAGGTGTTTTAAATAAGATTTGGGACCTATGTAATTATATATTTAAATGTTCTAAATATGAGCTACTAATAAATTGCAAATATGAAGCATAAAGTCCTCATCTCTAGTTTTGATTCCTGGAACTTTTTGAGGTACTGGACCCATGTTTTAATTTGACTACTGAGTATAGATTAAATTAGGTGATGGCTGATTTCTTACCTTGTCTGAAATATTTGCTTCCAAAGCTTTAAAAGGTGCAAAAACATACTTGTAAGATTATTTCCATTTTTTATTTGTTTGTTGGTTGTTTGGTCTGGGGATTTTTTTCAGCTGTGAATGCGGACCTGTGCTCATGTGTAAATCTTGTTCCTCTAACCAGTGACAGAAGCCCCAGAACCAGTGCAGACTGGTGGCGTGTACAGGCCGCCCGGTGCCAGGGAAGGTGGCAGGCCCCGGCGGGCACAGCAAGGCCCCCCAGAGATCTACAGTGACACGCAGTTCCCATCCCTGCAGTCCACTGCCAAGCTTGTAGACAGTCGAAAGTAAGTACCTTCCACTCCTTCCCTGGAGGATTTATCTTAGTTGCCTTCTCTAAGTTCTTATTTTGTTTAGGGCTTAAGCCTGAAACTTTCCACAGAGGAAAGAAATAACTAAGAGGTTTTAACTGTATTTTCTGACTCTATTCCCATGAAGTAATTTTCAAAGGATCTAGCCAAGTAAGATAGCCAGATAAAACTGTCAATTCTGTTATCTTTGGTGGCTGAAGGATTTCCCTGAAGCCAAGTATTTCTGCTCTTGACAGCATCTGGTTCCCTGAGGCACTGCTCGTGATGAGGCTCTGTGTCTCTACCTTCAGCAGACATGTAGGAAGTCTGGAGCACACTGCCTTCGCTTTAGAGGTGTGAAGGGAGCTTAAGTGGGGGAATGGCACTGGAGACTAACACAAATCAGGGCACGTGCTGACTGAGCTGTGGTTCCCAGTGATGAGCTGCTCCAGTTTTGCTGAAGTGTTTACTATTACGTGGTGCTGAAGACTTGAGTCTCACTGTTTTTGAGTCCTGATCTTACCATAACCTCATTGCCAGTAGAAGAGATAGCTAGGCCAATACATAACTCGCTTGGGGTTTTGTTTGGGTGTTTTTTGTTTGATTGGTTGGGGGTTTTTTGTTACTGTTGTAGTTTGTTGGGTTTTTTTTTTCTCCCTGCTTGCTAAGTTACTGTTTAATACAGCTTAGCAGAAGCTTTGTTTCCTCTGGGTTTTTTCTTTTTTTGGTGTTGCTTTGTCTGCTTGGCAAATGAAACATCCTGTCATTGATGCTTTAGGGTTTGAATGGTACAAATTGAGCCAAGGTGAAATTCTGAATGAACCTTCTGGAAACTGTTTTTCATAAATGCACTTAAATTTACTTTTGAGAATGCTAATATTGAAATTTATAATCTGAATGGTACTGGGTGATGAGCTTAGTTTGGAGATAAGATTGTATAAGATTTGCTTAGCAATGTTTGGCTGTTTTGTTAAACTCTAGATCTTAGCGTTTGTTTTGTATTCATAATGTTTTTGTTGGGACGGGGTGGAAATAGACTAGAAGTTCACAATTCACAAGCTAGTGATAAGATATTTACTGATTACATTTATTTTCCCGTAGGGATAAAGAAATGGAGAAGAGCTTTGAAGTAGTAAAATACAAAACTAGAGGTAGGGATGAGGTCTCAAAAAACCAGGCACTTAAACTTCAGCTAGACAACCAGTATGCTGTGCTTGGGGATCAGTAGAGCCGCACACACATTACAATTAAGGAATGCTTTTTTGGTAACCCTTCTACTAAGGTAACTAAACTACAGCTAACGGCTATGATGAACATGCCACCTTATTTCTGCTGGATCTACTGCAGCAAGTGCAGACTGCTTTGACGTAAGTGATTGGTTCTCCTGCACTATGGAAGCATAATATCTTGCAACTTCTCCATTGGATATGGGGCACATTAATGTAAATGAACAAGAGTCATCAGTTCTTTAATTGCTCAGAAAGATACCGACAGCCAGTGGTCATTTCAAAATCTTTTTATGTTCAGATACTGAGCCTTCGTAAAGGTTGACTACCTCAGACTTGCTGCACTCATTGTGGACACCATGTGGATCACAACTTCTGGAAGAGAAGGTTACAGCTGTTTTAGTGGCCATCTGAAACTTGAAACCAGCTCTACTGGATTCCTGTCAGAAATCCTGCAGAAGTCAGCCATTTGGTTCCAATTTGCTATAACAAAGATTTAAGTGACCTTAATGACAAACCTATTTGTTCCCCTTCTGAGGAATCCTGTCATGTGTAGCCATAGCCTACTAGAGACTTCTGGAGCGTACCATACCACTCATACTATCCACGTATAACAGAGCTGTAGTTTGTTTACCTTTCTAGACAGCTGTACGGAGGTAACTGCAAAACAAATTAAAACTCATTCAGTATCAGATTTGAGGAATGATGGGTTTGAATGGTTTGTTTGCATTAGCCATTTTCACAGTTGTCTGTTTAAGCTTTTTTTTTCCTTTTATCCCCCCAAAAATGCCTGCCTTGTTTCTGGTATCAATTTGCGGTATATTTAAACAATTATAAGATGTTGTAGTGAAATAGGGTTTATTTTGGTTTTTGTCATGAAGTTTGTCTTTCTCACCCTAAAGCACTGAGAGGTTTTATTTGACACACAGCTATCTGGATTCCAACTACAGCCTTCAGAATTCGTCCTTTTAAATAAGATACGTGGCAGTAGCAACACTAGATAAAAACTGTCTTCTACCAAAAATAATTATTTGCTTGTTGAGGAGTGATGGTTACTTGATAAGAAAAATAACTTAATATTCAGAGGGAAAACTAAAGCTGGTAGGCCTGATTTGTTTGGCTACTTCTGTGAAGCATGCAGGCTCTTTGAGGCAGAAATCCTCCTAAGTATGACTCATAAGTGGTGTTTATTCACAGTCAGAAAGTTCAGTGATAATTAATGGAAGGCAGTGACTTCCTTAAGTTACGTAATTTAGTGGAAGTGGGCAAAATGGCACTGATACACTAAGAGTATAGGACATTGCCTGTAACTCTGTTTTGGTGAACCAAACACCGAAAGTGTTCTGCTGTAACTGTTTTTCTCTTCTCTGAATTCTTACACCAGAAGCAAAACGAAGTATAGTAGTGATGTGCTCCAGTGCTGAGGTTTCTCAGAGTAAATGCCAAAAAATAGACCCAACCTCCCCAAGAGTTGCCAATGGCACGGAAAACAAGGGAACAAAACAAAGTTTGCTTACGTGTGTGGGAGTGCTGTGTATGTGCAGAAGATGAGGATAGTGCAGGAGTCGCCTAGTTGGTTTCCCTTTGACTAACTGCTGACTCGCTTTAAAACTGCTTCTCTGAGGCCACTGTGGATTTTGCTGTTGACTTCAGTGGGGCTGGGGTTTCACCTGGTTCGTTTGTGCACAGACTAAAACTGGCCTTGCCCTTGCAGAGTTAACTGTCTCTAAAACTTCTGCTAGAAGCTGCTATTAAAGAGAGGGCTCAAGAGACGATCCTTAAAGTTGGAGACTTCATTTGGAAACAAAACCCTGCTGAAAGACTGATACCAATACCTTGGACTCTGAGCTATGTATCTTCCTTGAAAATCTGTTGTTGCCAGCAAAACTGTTGTTGTCAGAATTTCTGTGGAATTCATGGTAAATGGACATGTCTCTTGATGGGGTAGAAACGTTAAGTCTTAAAACACTTTTCCTGATGCTCTAAAGAGATTGAGATCACCAATGCCCATGAATTGAGTTTTAGTCTCCTGTGTGAAGGGAAGATGAGACTGTCCGTTCTACCACCTTGTGGTGGTTTAATACCTCACTGCTGTGGGTGGTATAGAACAGCAACAGAGCCATGCCCACATGGCTCTAAGCTCTGCAACCAGGACATCATCCACCCCTTACTCTACGAAGTATCTATGTCATGCCCAGATCTTACAGCTTAGTATATGTATGTAACTATACACAAGCACAGGTATCATTTCACTAGTCAATGGCTGTCCCCCAAGACGTCTGTTGAGTTCATTTAGTCCATGACTGTGGGTTCTGTCTGTCCTAGATGTCTTCTGTGTCAGGAGGGCTGGTGTGCTATCAGTTGGTTGCAGAGCTGCACTGCAGCTCACAGCTGGTGTAACTGGAGCAGTCCATGCTCACTGTCCAGGGTAGCTATGACATGTGGTGGCAGTGTCATTCAGCAAACGGTATGATGTAAACAATTCAGCATTACAGACTGTTCTCGCCCAAAAATCAAATCCCTTGAGGTGCACGTTGAGTTTCACTGTCCCTCTGCATTACCCACCAAGTCCACCCAGGCCCTTGAGCAAAAATAATCCCAAAGATGGGCTTGCCTTTGCTTGAGGCAGGATTAATCCAAACTGTCTTCCCTGACAGCCTTCTCGTATGCACCATGGGGACTTTTATCTCCTGTGGTACGTAAGGGTTCTGATAGGCAGGCTCAGGTTGATTGGTAGAGCTTCTAGTGTTAACTAACCAGATGGCCTTTGCTAAATGTAGCAAGGTCCCACCATCCATTGCTTTCAGTGTGGTTTTAACAGTCTGTTGTCCCATTCAGCTTTCCCAGGGGCTGGTGCATTATAGGGTATATAATATACCTACTCAATACCGTGCTCTCTGGCCCAGGTGTCTGTGAGGCTGGTTTTGAGATGAGTCCCATTGTCTGACTCAGTTGGTTCTGGGGTGCTGTGTCACCACAGGACTTGGTTTTCAAGGCCCAAGATGGTGCTCTGGGCAGTGACATGTGGCACGGGGTATGTCTCCAGCCTCCCAGTGGCTGTTTCCACCACGGTCAGCACAGAGCACCTTGGTGGGTTTGCCAGGAGTGTGATGTAATCAATCTGCCAGGCCTTTCCATACTGACATTTTGACCATTGTCTCCAGTGCCATGGGGGCTTGGCCTGCTTGATTGCAGCACGTGTTTCACAGTTATGGATAACCTGGAAGATAGTGTCCAATCATGAGGATGTGGCATCTCTTCCATAATGACCTTCAGGGCCCTACTAAGCCAGAAATAATTCACCTTTATGTTGCCCATCCAGATCTACCTGAAATGCTTTAATCCTGGCAGCTCCGTCCACCTGTCTGTTCTTGCAGTGTTCTTCAGTAGCTGGACTCCTGTGTGTGTGGCACCTTCTTGGCCAACTTCTGTACCTGGGCCATGATGTCCTGCCCCAGTTCAGCAGCCCAGGTGGGTTTCCCTCTGTGCTACCTGAGTGGCCAAGGGCTACTGCACGGGCAGTCTCGTTTGATCTGATCAAAAGCTTCTTGTTGTTCAGGACCCAATTTGAAATCACTGCTGAGGGAGGGGAGTCTCTGTCAGGTTGTTCAGTGTGTCTTCAGTCTCTCCCCCACGCACGTCTTAGGCACTGAAATGGGGTCGGAGGTGGCATTGCCTCACGGCAGGTGGTAACAACAGAGCAAGGCCATGTTAAACGTGTGCACTGCAGGCAGATGCTGCTGTAACAGTCAAAACAATTTGCTTCTCACAGTTCAAGCAAGGCAATGATGAAGGGTGTTGTGCTTCTATCAGTGCTTTTGCAGGGGATCACACTGTCGGTTCGTGTGGCGTTCCTGACAATGCACTGTTGTGGTGGTGATCAGTACCTGTTGTTTGCCAACCCTCGGCAGTCCCACAGCAGAAGGGTCTTTTGAGAGGCCAGGCGAGCTATTCAGCTGTCTGATTTCCTCTGTCTCCACAGCAGCTATCCCAAAAGCCCAGCGATTCCTGTCTGGGTCCTTGAGAACCCTCTTCTGAGCTAATCAATGCCAGGGATGCACAGAACCTTTGGGCCAGTCAGAATGGGGTGTTTCTGCCATTCATTCCCAGTCAGGCTCACTTCAGCTTCCAATAGTCAGCTCTTGGGATCCCCGTCACCCCAGAAAGAGAGACAGATTTTGCCCCTACGTATCTTGATGGCATCAGGGTACATTGTACACTGGTGTGAACTAAAGCCTTATATTCTTGTGGATCTGATGTGCCAGGCCATCAGATCCACACAGTCCAATGGATCAAATTGTCCCTTTCCTCTGCCTGGCTAGAGGCAGGGCCTCTGTAGTCCTGGTCATGGTACTCATTTCATTGCTCACTTGTAAATATGATCTGGAGGTCCCTTCAAGAGGATTGGACATATCATCCCTGCTATTCTGTCTGAGGTTGTTCTTCCTCTTGACTCACATTCCTGTGCTGTTAGGGCAGGGGTGGGTTTTCCATCCCACTTCCTCATGTCTTCTCTGTGGTCATGCAGGTAAAACCACAGGTTTTCTCATGTATGTACCCTCTCCTGAGCAGGGGAGTGCCTGCTTCTAATAGCAGAGACTCTGGTCTGTACTGGCAGGGCATGGGACATTTTAAATTGCTGGTAGTCCTTTTTAAATTGCTGGAAGCCCTTGGACAGTTTCCACAGATGAGATGTAAGCCTGTATTAGAGAGGAGATACTTTCTTCATGTAGCTGAAGTTTGGTAACCAAATTGTCCACTCTTTCTTCTCCTTCCTTCCATGACATGAGTTGGCATATGACGATGGCACGCTCCGTAGGAACTTTCAGCCACATAGTTTGGGTGCACTGAATGTCATCTGGATTTACAGGGAATTGCTCATTATTTGAATCCTTATAGCTTGCCCCCAGCACAGCTAATTCTCAGGTACTGGATACCTTGCTCCATGGTGTTCCACTTGTCTTGGTGTGCTAAAAGGCCATCCTTGCAAGGATACCTCTCCCTCAAG
This sequence comes from Sclerurus mexicanus, assembly GCA_013396755.1. NCBI lineage: Eukaryota > Metazoa > Chordata > Aves > Passeriformes > Furnariidae > Sclerurus > Sclerurus mexicanus. Next base: position 912,762 of record VWZF01002687.1, read on the forward strand.
TTTGACAGGAGGCACCTCTAGAGGCTGAGGGTTTCTGGTCTGTTCCCAGTCCCTGGTCAATGCCTGCATCCCAGGAGAGGGATCCTCATTTGTTTGGCTTCATTACCATCTAGTGTCACGCCGTTAGCCCGGGCACCAGGGGCTGTCATCTTTCTGCTTGTCTCACAGCTCACCCAGGGATAGGGGTTGGGTGACGATCTCCGGCCCTGTCTCTTCCTCTGGTTATAAGGGTTCTGCTTCCTTTGCATTGCATAGACTGATTTGGTCTTGGGTTGCTTCTGTATAGAGGTGACTGCTCCCAGCACAGGTTGTTCCTCTGGTTCGGCTGCAGTCTGAGGGCCACAGTGCCTGTGGGTCTGCTTTCCTCCTCCTCCCCACGAGGGTGCTGTCTAGTAATGAGCAGTGTCTGATAAATAGTAGCCAGGGCCCAGCAGGTTGCGTAACTTTGCACCTCTCTGGAAGTGACACAGCAGTTTCATTTCAAATATTCTGTCACTTTATCAGGGTCTTGTAGTTGTTCGGGGGTGAACTTCCAAACCATTGGAGCACAATAGTCCTTCAAAAGCCACTCGTAACTATCCACCCCCACAACAGGTCCCTGGACCTCCCTAGAAATCTCCGTCCTGACTCCAAACACAGCATAGACTGCACTGGCTCTAAGTGTGTTGTAGACTGTATTGAGGAGACATAGCAAACACAGCAACAAGAACATTTTTTCCTTTATATCCAAAGGGAATTCAAAATTCTCAGAAGCTGTTGCAGCAGGCCAGAAGCAGGAGAAGGGTGTGAAAGGCTGGGGAACATCATCCTCCCCTGTTCCCCCTGTAGGCTGGGTTAAATTATTACTGAATCCCCAGGGGTAGCAGCCAAGGGCAGGACAGGCAAACAGCACTGAGTGACCCCCACATGAGCCCCATTGCCCTTGGTGTTATAATGCCATAGACTGATAGCACACAGGACACGCACTAAGCAATCCTGATCCCTCTCCTTGCTTTGGAAAAGAACATTGCAAGGAACACACAGTTCATACACCGAGGTATGTGCAGGGTTGGGTACCACACCCACATGAACAGATCCAGCAACATGGTAACCAGGGAGTTCTGTATCTAATACACAAATGCTTAGATCAAAATTGTTTCCAACCTGCTTTGAGCAGATCTGTTGTTACCTCAACCCTCTCATGCCCTGTGTTTGGTGCCAGTTAAATGTGGTGGCTTAACACCAGTTGGGAATTAAACTCCAGTTAAACCACTCCCCTTCTTTCTTATCTCCTAAGTCCTCGGCTGAAAGTTTTGCTTCCTGCCCAATGACTTTGAGTTCAATGTACACCCTCCTCCCGGCATCTGCCTCTGATGAGGGAGGAACAAAGGCAGAGACTATGGGTTGAGGTAACAATTTACTGAAAGCAAACAGCGATGGAATAAGAAACACAGTCTCAACAACATTAATAACAGAAGCGTACAAAAGAGAAGGTGCTTTACACACAAAAGGTGTTCACCATCTCAGCTGAGTTCCCTGTGGCTGCTGAGACAAAGACAGGGTGACAGACGTTCCCACAGCTTGGCAGTGTCCCAGGTTATTCCTGGGACAAAGACAAGGTGGCGGGTGCCCCCCTTAGCCAGTGCCATGTGGCCCTGCGAGACAAAGACGGGATGGCAGGTGCTGTCCATGGCTAGCATTCCCCATCCCCGAGACATCGGAAACCAGTGACAGACAGACCCCCAAAAAGCTGATTGATGCCACCTTGCCCCACCTGCTTCTCTGGACCTCTGGGCTCGGCTGTGGTCGGCAGTCTTTGGTTCAGCTCGGCTGGGCTGGGCTCGGGCTCGCTGCCACTCTGTTCCTGCACCACACCACTCGGCTCACCACCCCTTTTTTTGGGAGCTGCATCCCGGCTCTGTTCACCAAGGAATGGGAAGGGCTGAGGGACAAAGCCCACAGTGCTGGTCACTGAGAGCCTGCAGTGCTACCGCAGCTGGCAGCTTCCCCAAGGAAGAGAGAGGACAAAGTGCCACCACTTCTGGGGTGTGCTCACCTTTTCTGCCCCCCAGACCGTGCCCCCAGCAGTGACATGGGTGGTATAGAATAGCACCCTGGCCATGCCCTCACAGCTCGAAGCTCCACCACCTCCTGCAGCCAGGACACACCTTCATTTGAGGGTTTTGGGCATGAATTCTGGCAGTTCAAGGAAACCCTGTAAAAGCTTCAAATCAAATAAAATGGAGATATACATGGATTCTGGAGTCGTCTTTTTACTTTAGTTTGAGCTCATGACCATGTGATAGCTGGGGAAATGCAGAGCATTTGGATCTCTGAATGGACAGGCCAAGGAGTGGGCAGTCAGCCTTATGATCAGGGGGGCTCTTATTTCAGAGCTTACAGCAGTGCATATTAATATGACATTTATACATAAAAGTTTAGTTTGCTCCTTGTCATAGTATCTTCTTACTCTGCCACCATATAGAACTGGTGTGACATTGTGAATGCAGTATGAATGAAACTTTGATTCGCTTTTCACTTTAAAGTACCTCTGCTAAATGAAAGAATGGGGGGGAAAAAACCCCAACAGCCTCTGGCTTGTTGCTGTCACCAGAGTCCATCAGATACTGAGAACTAAAGGTGTTATTTTGGGGATTTCTTTCAAGCATATCATTCCATTTCTTTCTGCAGGCATAAAGAAAAAATACCAGAAATGCAGCAGATTTCCATAGTACAGAATGTTAAACTGTTTTAAAGTGTTCCTTGTATTAAATATCGCTGCCAACAACTATCAAAATGCCAGTTGTCAGTATCTTCCTCGCACCAAGTAATTGTTCTGCATGCCTGAAATTTTGACAGTCAGTCTTCTGTGGAAGCTCGGTACGCTTTATAGACTCTGAAGTCCAACTTTATCTGGTTTGTTGCTGCATTCATTCAAGGCATGCTAAGAATGCCCTTCTCATTCCTCTAAAATGCTTGTTGAAGGCCAATTCCATAAATGAAGGGTTGTCAGTTGTAGAAATGAGACTCTTTGATACCAGTCAGCAGAATGCAGTTGTGTGCTGCTTCAGGAACTCCCTAACCTGTAACATGCTTCTGTGGGGGGTTGCTTGTTAACTTCCTCTTTAAAAGTTCCATTTTACTTTCCTGGCTTGCAATAAAAATACAACTGTAAAGTTACCAACTTGCTAGTAGCCCATTTAACTGGGCAGTTCTGACTGGGAAAGGAGCAATTTGGATTTGTGGTTCTCAGTGATGCAGGCTCTAGCAGGTGGAGGAAGAAATGACAGCAGAAAACAGAACTGAGGTGTCTAAAGGAAGAAAGATTAAAAAATTAATAAATTAAGAGTGGAAATGATGCAAATAAAACACAGGTGGTATAAGAAGAGAGGGATTGGGAAGCTTTCTAAATGAAAACATGAAATGCATAACCTGAGGTAAGGAGTGGAGTGTAAGATATTGGATAGGAGAAGTGTGGGTAGGCATGGATTTCACAAGTGACAGATCCATCTGACTTTAAATCAGCAAAAGTGTTTAAAGTTCAGTACTTGGGGAAGGCGTCCCATTTTATTTCTTCCTTTCAGAGACAAGAACTGGGAAAACCTGTCCAGAGAGAAGGTAGAATTTTGCATTGGTACAAAGCTGTCTGATCTGTTGCCTAAAGAGGGAACTGAGAAAGGACAAATTCCAAGACAGCCCAAAAATCACATTAGGAAATAACTTGTTGTGTATTTAAGAAAATTAATTTTCACGTCTGCATGACAAAAAGCTAAGATACTGTTTCAAATAGCATTATCTAAATGGTATGTATATCATGGGTTTATGTTCAGTTGCTTAGAATATGTGTTGATACAGAAAGGTTAACGAAGTTCAGTGTTCAGTAAAGTTCTTCTTAGCCAGAATACATATTAATACCTATTAAAAATGTATCACAGTATTAACGAGTCACCAGAAAACGTAGCATGTCTGGAATATTGGAATGGAAAGTACCATCTGAAACAACCACGTGCACTGAAAGAAACAAATTGGTTTGGGAGCAAGAGCACGGGACCGAGAGAATGGGATTTGGCCTTGGGTTTCTACTGAGCTGCTGTTCAAGTAATTTCATTTCCCTTTGCCTCAGTTTCCCCAGCTGTACCAAAAAACCCCAACAACCTACCTCACAGGGGTGTTGTGAGGCCAAAGCTGTTTGTCCAGGGCTGGGGCTCATGGAAGGTTCTACAGAAGACTAAAAATCGTATTAAAAGATCTTTATATTAGCTTTCATTATAGTATTTTAATACTTCTTTGGCAAAGGCTTATTTCTACAGAATGTAATACACATCCTATTTAAGTATTATGTAATTAGACTTCAGTATGTATGGGTAAGGAAAAAGTCCAGGCTGAGCACTCTATCTGGTATTTCATCTCTTCAGTTATCTGTGCAACCCAAATGGCATATTGATGTGAGGCTCTTTATGTGGAACATATTAAAATCAATATTGCTATATTTTGTAAAACCCCATGACTGAAATAAAGTCCTGCTCACAGCTGATAGCCATCTCTTATAATGTGGCTGGTTTAAAGTTTGTTCAAATCACGTGAACCAGAAACGGTCATTCCTGATACTAAGTGGTATTTTGTCATAGAAATGTAGTTTTCTTCCCCTCTCCATGGCCTGCTCTTTATTCTTTCACTTATTTAAGTTGAAGTGGCATGCAGGTACAATGGAAATATGGGAGAGTGAACTTCAAAACTTGTAAAATCTGGTCTTAAGGCAGAAAGTGGAGGGAGAACAGAGGAATGAACCAAAGGGAAATAGTCGCCCATGGAGAGGTCTCTCCGAAACAGATAAAGAAATGATCAGAAAATAGAGCTGAGAGGGATAGACAGAAGGACAGGTGTGAGAGGAAGGAATACAGGTACAGAGAGGTGATTACCCTGTTTACTGCTATCCTGTTTAATCAGTTACCTGCAGCTGAAGGAACATGAAGAAGTAACTTACGCATATGCCCTTTGCTGCTGCTGCTGGTGGTTTCAAGGTCCATCACAGCTCTCACAGCGGGCCCTCAAACAGGAGCAGGGAACACGATGGTGGCCTGCACGCAGACGAATGAGAGCTCTGGTGGGTCCTGGGCAGAGATGAGGCCCAGCAACTCTCTCCTGCTGATATTTTTACTATTGCAGCACCTCTAAGACACTTGCTCATGTGCATCAGCTGTGACAATTTTGTGCCAGAAATGATTACTGTTAAATTCCACAAACTGTTGCGGTTGCTTCAGAGGAAATGTTTAACTAGCTGAGTAATAAGCACTGAAGGATAACACGGGAGCTTTTTTGAATACTTCAGGTGATAATGAGTGATATTCAGGTCAACATAATGGTAGCTGGCTTAAAATGATGTAGAGGTATGTATTTTGTTATATGGTGGGAAGGAGAATTACTTTTGTTTGTCATCTATTCCCCTCTTAAATAAACCACCAAGGTCTTACTCTCTTTCTATCTACAAAGAGCTGCTTTACCATCCTCTGACCCCTTTCCTCCCTGTATTTTTCTAATGTCACTTTTTTTAAGGTGCTGATGAAACAGCAAATATTCGTTGAGGACCTCTGAGAGAAATAGATGCTGTAATATTTTTCCATATTGTTCTGTCTTTAATACAGCCTAACATCTTACTCGCTTTCTTGACTGCAACTGCACACTGAGCAGATGTCTTCATCAAGCTGTCCATGGTGATGCCTAGATCGCCCCCTGAAAGATCCCAACTAACTCAGAATGCACCAGAGCATGTACGAGTGGTTTAAAACCTTTCCAGTATTCATTGCCTTGGGTTTATTTCCTGTTGACATTCACTTGCCCCTGACCTGCCAAGTTTACAGAGTTAGAGTATCGTGGCAGTCACCATCAACCTAATAACTTCTATGGGGATTGGCTTTGGCCTCCAATAAACTGAAGCCTTCAGTTTTGTGTACATAATTCACCTTCTCGCCAGTGAATAGCATGGCAAGCCCTTACTAATTTTTACTCAGTCTGACCTTTTCTGTTCCTTTTCTTGTCTCCTGTCTTCTGTACTGAATTTTCTTTCTAGCTCAGTTACAGCAATGAGGTCATGGAGTTGTAACAGCCTGCTTTATTTCAAATAACTTGCCTACAGAAAACTGTTATTTAAGATGTTGTCATAAGCTTCCTTATTTAAATTAAATCACTTATTCTGTATCTCTTTCAGAGTATGTACAACCATAACAAAATTATCTAAACCATAAAAGCAGGCTGATACAAGAGAATAAATGTACTGAGAAAGAGGTAAAACATACAAGAGTCTGGTCTCCCAGAGCTTAACTTCACTGGTTTCACTGGAGTTATGTGGGTCACATGAGGTTGGTTTCATTAAACCTTGATTTGAGAGCCTAGGCTGAACAGCCAGAATCAAGTGTAAATGCACAAGGCCTATAGCAAACTTGCTTTTAATTTCTGGGTTATTCTTCTCTTTGTGGCCGAGATGAAGTAGGTGTATCTCTTAGGCTCTGACCAGCAACCATCTGGGCTCAGCTATGCTTAGTCTAACATCCCTGCTGTAGTATTCAACTGGACATTGAAACTAATGACAATATTTGAGATGAAGCAACCCTGGAGGGCAGGCTTAGTCTTTGTGGTTTCGTCTCTTCATCTTGTGCTTTAGAGAGCATGCAGCTGTAAATAACATTAAGTCTCTAAGCAGTGACTGCATTTACCAGTCACATTATGTTCAGATACAAAAGAGGTGTCCTAAGGGCAGACTCGAGCCTGTTTGGATGTACAGCCTGCCAGTGAGAGCTGCACTGCCTCAAAAGGGAGTACCATATCCTAGAGAACAGCTGCTTTCCAGTACTAAGGATGTTACTGGTTGAGAAAAATGCACCTTGGATTTTGCATGGAAATAGCTGGGTCTGTTTGCTGTTCTATTGCAGCAGTTGCTGGTATTCTGTTAGAAACCAGTTGTGGCTGCTGGGGGTTTATTAAATTGGCAAATGGGAGTTGAGGGTTTGGGGATTTCTTATTTTTTGAGGAAGTGCAGGGGAAAAATAGAGCAAATTAATCTAACAGTTGTTAGAATGTAGTACTTCATACCCCCTCCACACCTCTAACAGACTGGTCTCTGCTACACTCACCAAAGCCCTGTCTGGCCACTGTAATTCTGTGCTGTGTTACTTGTTAACTGTCCAGCAACCTGCAGGACAGACAAGTTCTTCGACCATGCACTGTGTCTTTGATGTGGGAATTAGGTAAAAGGCAAACTGGCACCACAGTGTTTTCTAGGTAATTGGCTCTGCTCATTTTTTCCTGCAACTCAAAACCCATCAAAAATCTGATTTGACCTCTCTTCACCCTAGAGTATTTCCTCCTTCTGTTCATCTACATTATTATCATGCCAAGGATTTCTTAGTCAGGTGCCTGAATTATTCACCTCTTATTTATAAAGCAGCAGGCAAGAACTCCTGAGTCTCCATCATGCTGCTTTTCTTCTGTCAGGGCTGTAGTATCAGAGACATTGCAAAACTGCCTAGCAAGTTCATGCAATGTCCTTGAAGAACTGAAACCTAGATCCTCAGAGGCTACATGGGAGCCTAACTGCCCCTGAATACAGCACGATGAAGGCACGTGGTGCTGCTCACAGTACAACACAGCTCAGCTATGGACAGGAGGAGTGTTGCATGACTGGTGACGTGCTAGCTTAAGCAGAAGTGTCTTACCTGGACAGCAGGGTCTAGCCTAAAGCATTTTAGTGGTTTTTTCATGAAGAGATGACTGAGGGAAGAATAGTAAAAAGACATCTCTGTAAGTGAAGGAGAAAAAAAAAAACCAAAAAAAGAATTTGCTTTCAACAATGTACCAGCATGTCTCACCACCAGACTTAACGTGAAGAAATGCAGATAAAGCCATTTGAGTGCTTTGTGTAGTACAAAAGAATGATACTGCCTGGCTGGGAAAATGGTTTGGCTGGGAGCCCATGGAGCACAGCAGAAACTCTTTCAGCAGAGTACGATATGATCTATTTCTGAGAATCCCTGTGTGGCCCCCACAGGAACCTAATGGTGCCTGTATATTTATATAATTAAGTTTATAGTCATAAATTAAGTTCAAAACCTGAACTATATATATATTTTTTGTCAGTAGATTTTTTTTACCCTGGTTTACCTATCATGGCTTCTGCATATGACAACTTGTAACTGTGCAGTGCACACACCTGTTCTTGTCCTTTCGTCCCATGTTAGAGTAATGGTATCAAACTCTGTAAAGCACTTTCGTGATGTTTCCTGTGAAGAAAGCTTAAGAAAATAAATTTATCTTAACAGCACCAACTGAATTTATACCTCCCGAGTTTGTCTTGCTGTTTTTGTGTTATCTCTGTGTGACATACAGACAGCAGTGTGCTGGACTCAAGGCTCAGCATAGAAGAGGGGCTGGCTCTGGCTGGAACAACTTTCTGCCTCTGTTCTGTTCCCCTGGTGCTCCCTCCCTGTCCTCCTGCCTCCCCCCTACATTTAAACCAGTGTCTACCAGGGCAGTGCACACTGGAGAACAGGTAGTGCTCAGATCCCAGGTTACTGGTTCCACTGGGGGTTGGTATGTGCCTGATTTTAGCTGCTCCCATTCTGCCCTGCCCGCAGGATTCACAGCGGCTGAAGGAACTGTGTGTTTCTCCAAGACTTCTTTAAAGCTTAGCTAAGTGGGTCAGGGAGTGATTTTCTTTATCTGTAAAGTGAGAATAGCAGCACCACCCTTACACAGCAGCTTCTGGGGACTGGGAAAAAAATGTCACAGGAACCTTAGGTCTTGCCTGGTAATATTCACACCTATTGAAAATGCCTGCAATGCAAAGCAGCATTGCAGAGGTAGAAGAGAGTGAAATATGTGAAAATCAGTTAATTTAATTAAAAATGTGATATAAGGCATTAACAGCGGCATTATTTTCAGTATGTGGACTTGGAACAAGTCAGAGATGTTTGACACCCACAACTAGCAAAAAGCATCAAACTGTTATGAGCAAAAAAAGCAAATCAGGTGGTAAGTGTAGTCCCTGCAACTTAACATGGCAATCTTGCCACTGCCAAGCTGGTAGGGGCACAGATTTCACTTTAAAAAAAAATCAAATCCCTCACGCTCATTTGCAGTATTTCCTGACAATTCCTTCAGGTCCTCCTTACAGCAGGTTGCAGACCTGCCTGACTAAACATCCACTGCACTGCAGGAGGAGGCAGAAGCACAAAGTACAGCCTTGCACCTAAAGGCAAGCTGCCTTCCTGTTGTCTCTCACCTGAAGACTCACAGCTCAGGACATCTGTCCTTTCCCCCAGCAGCAAAGGGTTAGTTCTCCCCAGCCAAGCGTGACTCTCCACGTTGCACAGGGCTAAGGTGCTTGTCCCTTGGATCTGCAACAGACACCGATGCGAAGACTGTCTAGAAAACAGTATTCAGCAGTTAGAAAACAGGTACAATACACCCCCTGCCTTTGAAACAAAAAAAGAGGTGAATCAAATAGGCTTCAGCTGTTACATACATTTTCCCAGACAAGGGGACTGGTCCTGTGCTGCTGGGTGCTGTGCTGCTGGGTGCTGTGCTTCTCTGTTCCAACAGGCTGCAGCAATCCCAGCTGCTTCAATGCAGCTCTTCAGATTCCATGGGCACAGACTAACACAGTGCGCTCACAGACACTGAGTTCAGGAAAGAGAAACCCAGAGCCCACAGTCACTGAGAGCTCAAACACTTTGTCAAATGTTGTGGTTGTCTGACTAAGAATATTTCCAGCTGCTGGAAAGTAAAGTCTTTGTCTGCAATGGGAACCAGAGCCAAACTTCACCTCTTGGATGGCAGTTTGCTCTGTGTTTGTTGAGCAGATTCATTAGCACTCAGCACATCAGCACCTCTCATCTACAGAAATAATTTATTACACCCTCTATAAGTAAAAATATTTACAAGTCAGTTCTTTTTGTCTGGTTTCCCCCTCCCCTCCAACAGAAAATACCAAAAGAGAAAAAATGAATGTATTAATGTAAAATCTAAGTTCATTACTGTATGAGAAATGCAAGAAAGTTCTTAGCAACTGATATTTCCCCATAATGCACAGATAAAAGATGAGATAAGCATCTTACAAAGTATTTTTTAACTATTATATACAACAGCGTTCCCAAACAAAATCATTAGTGGGATAGTTTGGACATTTTGGAGACAAAGAATTTTTTGGATGAGTTCTTGCCACATTTTTAGATGCTCTGGTAACCAAAGCAATCTTTCCTATGAGTATTACTACAAAATTATTTTAATCTCAGGACAAATTAGAAGTGAAAAAAAGCTTTTAATTTTTCTGGTGAGAATGAAGAAATATAAATATGACTTTAAAAATGTACAAAGTGAAAGCAGAGAATTTGCTCAGTGTATTCTGGATCGCTTGACTCTGCTCATTTCTCCTGGGGCTTTTCTTTTCTGGGATAATCCAGTTCCAAGATCTGTGTGATTCTGAAGGTTAGACTCAGCTTCTGGCAGGCAGTAAGAATCCATAGGGGGAGGTGGATCCTTCAACAGAGGGGAAAAGACCAAACAAGTGAGTTAGTCCAAGAAGCTTCTGAGAAGAAAGAAACGGCTCATCAGTTGCCTAAAACTGAAAATAACAAAAGGAATACTGCACACCTACATTTTGGATACGTTTTGTGAGCAGTTCCATACCCTGCAGGTCCCACTGCCAGCACCAGAACAAGTCATGTTACAGCACTTGAATTTGAGGCCCCAGATCAAAGCACTCAGCACAGGCACTTTGTGGCCACAGTTCCTGGCAAAGGTTGCACCACTGGTAGAGCAGCCATCCCTTTCAGAGGGTTCAGGGGGCCGGGGCTGAGGGAGGAGAGGGGCCTGTCCCACTGCCCGTGGGGTTGTGGAGAGCACCCTTGGGAATGCACACCTGGATGAGGTAGTCAGCAATGTACTCTGGCTTCAGGCAGTTCACTCCCTGGGCTGCTGCCTCTGCCACGTTGACCCTGCTGTCATCTGGCTTCAGCTTACTGAAGTCGGCAAACAGGTGAGTGGCTTCTTTAAAGAGAGACACAGAATGACCAGAAAACACCTACAGACAAAACACGACAGACACATGAGTTTACTTTTGTGTTTCTTCCCCCAGACAAGTGCAGCTCATGATCTTTAATTTCACTCATCAAATTAACTTAAAAGCAATGGGAAATAAAATGCCATTTACAGCTGCATTCTGTACCACCACATACCTTCCCAGAAGGGTGATCCTTCTCATCACAGCAGGCCACAGAAATTCTATCCTCAATTCCCACCAGCACTACTGACTTGTGTGACCTCAGACAAGCTGCTCTGCCTGACCACTTGCAAAGGGAAGATGACCTAGCTTTTTCCTCCCACCCTTTGACCGTGTCTCAGCTACCCTGTGTAAGCAATTCGGTTCATTAAGACCTTTTACTCACGTGAAAAATGCCCAGCACAGTTTAACAGAAAGAAAAAACAAAAAAAACCCCAGTTAAACTTATGTATATTTCATTATTTTTTCCAAAAATACATACTTTTGCTCCTCCTGACTCGAGAAGGCGCTTGAACCCTGCTTCCTTGGTTTGATCAACATTCAGGATCACTTTCCAGCCACTGAAAGCTCCCTAGATAAAAGACAATTCAGTCAAAAGTTTGCTGGTACTGCAAAAGTATAAAGACTTAAAGGATTTTGACTTTGCCCTTTTTGAGAGTATCCATCAGATAAAGGACTTGGAATTCCCTAGTTTCATCTTTAAGTGTAAATGCCAGAAAAAATTCCACAGAATTTCCTCATAAAGCTGAGTGAGGTTGGCTCCCCACCGGGAGCTCTGAAGCACAGACATCATCCTTCCTGGCTGAGGGATGTTTGCATACATAAGTAGCCACATTCGAGCTTTGCAAAACATGAACAATGGTTCAGGAGGAGATTAAGACTTTTAATACACCAGCATAGGAAGCTTTTCTTAAAAAAACCCCAAAATTACTTAACTAGAATATATCCAGGCTACCTCCTGTGCCAGTTAAGTTTCCAGGTTTCTTGGTGACAATCCCTGTCCTGTCCACCCACACTGTACAACTTGCATTACAGGAGTGTCTAAATACCTCAACAATACCCGTTTCTTGCCTCCCTTTATGAATTTTTTTCCTCCACCTCATGGCTGCCAGTGCTAGTTTCTTCTGGTTTACATTGATTGCAGGCAAAACATTAAGTATGGAATTACTTCCCCACTCATAATCTTCTTCCTGGAACAACCATAAGCTTGAATTACAAAGCAGTCCTGCCAACTTTACCAGCAGAAAAATAGATTTTAAAAAACCACACCAAACTGGAAAAAACCCCAAACCAACAGCAAAACAAAACCATCAAAAAAACCCCCAGAACAAATCCCATCTCACTCTAGCTTTATATATGGATTATATCTGGCCAAAACAGCTCTCAGTGAAATTAGAGACATGGCTCTTAATTGCACATATGTATCTAAATTCACTCATGTTTCCTCAGCATCAAGTCATGTACCCAAGCAGATTCCCACTGCAGTTATCCACCACGGAATTAAACAGCAGGGCTAAGCAACTCACTACACTGCACACCACTGACTTAATATTTCTGCAGTGTCTTCTCAAAGAATGAAAGTTGTCTTTGCTACATAAAGATATGAACAGTCTACAGGGGTTATTTTAAACTCAGCCTGGTCAATGTAAAGGAACTGCTCATCCCAACCTAAAAATAAGTTAGGGAGGTGAGGAGTCGAAAGAGCTAGTGTTCAAAAATGTTTATGCACATGGTCATAGAGTCGGATTATTTAAAACTAATGTATGTTAATTTATTGAAAGGATCAAGATTTAATTCCTGGTGTAACAAAATCCATGTAAATTTAGCTGATGCCAGTGACAAATTACCAAAAAGTGCTCAAGAGACTGAATTTTCAGAAACTCAAGAGACTAGTGTAGGTATTTAATTTATATCAGGAGTTTGGTCCAGAACTAGTTTTCACACGTGGATTTCCCCGACTTTGGAATTCTCTAAAATTCCCAAGGCTCAGGCACTTTGAACTGCTAATCGGTTTGGAGAGGTTGCCCTTTGCTACTAGTGCAAACCTGTGAAATAAATGCAAGAAGGTAAACCACAGTAAAGTCTCCACCAGAGGGTGACGTGCCTGAACGAAGCAGCCAGCTCCTCGACACGCCTCCAGGTAGGACCGGTGAAGCACCCACTTCCCAGCTGCCATGGAAGCCAGGAACTTCTCATTCCGAAGAGGATGTCCCACAACAATGTGTGTGCAGCTTGGGTCAAAGTACTGTTTCTCAAGTACTATTCCACCTTGAAATGAGGAATGAAATTCGAGTCAAATTCTTTGGATTCAGGTGAAGATATACTCAAGTCAAATTTACGGTGAAAGTATTGTCTTTGAAATGACACGGGCAGAAGCTGGCAAGGAAGGAGAAGCAGCCAGGAAAGAGTGGCCCTGTCAAGTGCCACTGCAAGACAGACAGGAGTGAGAGACACCAGAGGACAGCAGATCCCGGGCATCCCACCAGTAAAGAATGAGGCTGTTGTGGAGACAGCTACATGAAAAGTGCCAGAAGACAAAACCATTGCTGTTCAATGGCAAAGCTGATTGCTTGCATAATAATGATAATAATAGTGCTATATTCAAAGAATCACTCAGAAGCACAGAAAGCGATAAATCTGAGGCCTCAAATCTGATGAGTTACTAACAGAAGCCCTTTCTTTTCCCCAGGGAGCCACAGCTGAGCGGACACATACAGACACATAATATTCTTTGCATTTCACAAATATCTGGTACCTAATTCCTCGATCAGATGGCAGTAATCAAATCTTTCTTGAGGATTAAGAGAAGACAGCTGAAATTTACGGTGTTTTTCTGGTTCTTCATCAGCCTTCTCATCTTCTGTAACAGCCTAGAAATACAGTAACAGATTTTGAAAATACGACAGAACGATTAGGTTGACAGCTGACTATGTCTCTGCCAAACATTCTGGGTTATTTTTATAGTAAGTTTTCTTTTAACTGGGAAAAGCAGAACCAAACCTGTCAATCACTTGACAAAAAGCTTGGATCTTATGAAATTGTCCTTAGGCTCCTGCTTGAACATCCTCTTGCTTCTCCCTTTCTTCAGGGCACAGCTGAACTGATCTGTCATAAAAACTAATCCTCCACTCACATCCCCTGAATGCCAGGTTGAACACATGAGGAAATCAGCACTGATCTATCACACTGCCTCATTCATTCAGACATTATAGAAAGCCTGAATTCTATGTTCTTTGAGGGCCTTTCCACTAACATGACACATTATGCCTCTGAAGACACAGAGCTGCTGAAAGTTTCAGCATTAAATGATACACTGAGGGCAAAACACTAATCTCATTGTCCTTTCCCTTTCCAAGCTCACAATACAATAGGATTTTAAACCAGGTTTTTGGCAGAAAAATAATTTTCCATTTGTACCTCAACATAAAATTCCAAGGAGGCAAGAGCCTAACCTTTTTTCCATCATCCTTACAGGACTGGAGGAGTTCCAAGTAATACACACAGTAACTCCTCACTCCAAAGCCTACCTTACTGTTCCAGCATGAACTGACAGGACAAAAAGCTTTATCTGTCTGAACAAACAAGCTTTATCTATTTGAGCAAACAATATTTGTTCAAAATCTCAAAGAAAGGGGGGGGGGAAAAATCAAACTGCACAAAAATTAAACCACTTCAAGATTTCAAATGCAGATATTCACCTATTTTATATTTACTGTCACGTTCAACATTTCTTAAAGCATCACTACATCTCTCAGAACACAAATCATCATAAATATTTCTCCATATGACAAACCTTTTCTTTGGGCTCTGGTGCCACGGGAGGGTTAGCCAGTGGGAAAGCAATGCTGGGGGCCTGTGGAGTGGGAATCAAGTTATCTTTAAGTGGTGTTTCAGGATCTTTACGTGCAGGATTCTTTAGGTCTTCAATCACCTCCCCATCCGCAGCCTCAGGAAGAGCTGTGACAGTAAAGTGTTGTTGTATGGCTTGTTTTTAGCAGAATATAATTATGGATGAAGTAAAAAAATAAAATACAAATAAATAAACCCCCCACAGCTGCTGCTACAACATTTACAGTTATGTTTCACCACTGTCTTTCACAGAGATGCTCTCCTTTCTGCCACAAACCACCAACTGCAATATCGCAGACTCATGTACCTGGATGCCTTGCTTTGAAAATGACCTGAAATCCTCAAATGACCTCATTTCTCTGTCTAAACTGCAGACTTGGTGAAACAAACAAAAAAAACAAACAAAAAAAGTCCCCCCCAAAACCACAAATAAACTTAACCCAAAAAACCCCCAAGCTAAACAAACAAACAAAAAAACCAAATAAAAACAAAACCCAAAGACCCCAAAAACAACACCACCAACAAAATCAATCGAATGCATTTAACTAATTTTCTTCAACCTTCTCTAGGACAAGGGGCAGTTTTCAGGAAACCTACTGCCCCAAGCAGAAATTCTACAAGTAGACTGAGGGAAGGAGTTGGCTGCAGGAGGGAGGCAGTGAGGAGAATGAAATAAAGGATGCTGCTATCTCTGAACAGGAAGAAAGCAAAAACAGATGAAAAAACATCTGGTTTTGGCAGAAAAAACATATTGCTTCCTTAGTCTTAGCAGCAGACCTAAGACTGTAAGAAGAACAGGGAATATGGATAAAGCATCTTCCCTGAATCCTGACCCAAGCATGTCCACCAGCAACTTGACACACTTTGTTTTTTGGGTCTATGAGTTACCTTCCTACAACCCCATTCTTCACCTATGAATATTTCCACTACAATGACAAAGATTTTGCTACTGATACTCCCATTTGAATTCCACCACAGCCACCTGAGGTGTTACCTGGAAACCAGCTGTGGTTCAAAAAAAACAACCAAAAATCAAAAAAACCACCCCCCAAAATAAAAAACCCAAACCAGCAACAACAAAAAACCCCAACCCAAAACAAAAAACCAAACCAACAAAAACCAAACCTCCAAAAAACCCCCAAACTTGGAAGATTCTATGAAGTCTTCCAAGTAGTCTTTTTTTTTTTTGGGAACCATGGCAGTCTGTTTTTAGACAGGCACTGCCTTGGCATTTTACCACAAATGGATAGGCAAGCTTCTCTCTAAAAAAAAAGCAACACATAATGGAACTCAAGGATATAAAATTGTATTTTAAAAGTCTCAGAGATCAAACGGATGCTGTCACAAAGAACAAGGATACTGCATCTCTGATTTTACCTATAGCAGCAATCTCTGCATCAGGTACAGATCCTTTGAGCGCAGACTCATCCACGTTCTTACTGGCGTTACTCTGACCTTGCTCAGTGTACTGGGAAGGACTATTAGGCCACTGAAAGTTGCTGACAAGTCTTGCTCTCTCCTCCCTGGCCGTAGGATCGTCCCAGATGATCTGCTCGCTCTGGGATGGCTCTGTGTTTACATCTGTGAGTGCCTGACGGGATTGCCTAAGGAAAAAAGGCAGGAATATCTACTACTTGTACATGACCTACATGCTGAAATACTGCAGCAATGCTTTCTTCAAAATCTATGAAAACACTAATTAATATGTGCAATTTATCTCAAAACTAAAAACCAATCATACTATTCTGTGAGTTTTTGAGAAACAAAAGGTACCCACTGTGGATTAAGACAACATTTTAACTTTATCAAGCACATCCAGCTAAAGATTCTGAATTGTAAGAGAAGCAACATCAGTAGAAACAGACAATACATTTGAAAATGCTGGAGACCCATTCACGGTTCACTGAGAGTCTAAACAAGTGCAGGGAGGATAAAATAAGATACTCTGAAACACAAATCAATACCTTAGAGCTTCCAAGACCCTACTGCGGCCATTTCGCACAGAGCGGGTGCTCTCGGGAGTGCTCGGAGAACCATCAAAACTGCTCCTGGAAAGGGATCCTCTTTGCCCTTGTGGTTTCACCAGAGATGTGGCAGACATGAGCTCCTGCAGCTGCCTTTGGAAATTCTCTCTCATTTCTAGTGCTTGGGTTAAGACTTAAGAGAAGGAACAAAATTCATGATATCACTGTTATATTGCAACAAGCAAAAAGCGAATGACTGTTCGCTGTTCCAGTGAAAACTGAAATTCCAGTCACCTTCCCCTTGCACAGGCACAAAGACTATATATTAGGGAGAGGAAAGATTACTTGGGAAAAAAATGTCAAGGAAAATGATGTATGCCTCAAGTCATCTATTCTTAGGCACGAGAAGAAATCTCCATTTGGCTCAGTGCTTGATTTGCTCACAGGATCCAACTTAGATCCGCAGTTCTCTCCCAACACATTTATTTACATAATATATACCCCAAAACAGCAATTTGTCACGTTAAAGATGAACTTCAGCGTTTTAAAAACAAAAACCCAGCAACTACATACTTTGCAATGAATAATCGTGATTTCCTTGAGGGCTGCCAAAGTCTTTAAAATAGAGAGGAAAACCCTTTCCTCGCATCCAGCAACAATAGCTGTACTTGACCCACATAAAAGTATGGTACCCAAAGCTTACAGATCTTAACATTCAGCTCCTGGAACTGTAAAAGGCTCATGTTGAGAGTCTGGTGTTCCAAAACCATTCTGAACAGTGATTTACATTTACCTCCTTTGGATTCGCTGGTTGCAATTTGCTCTTCCCCTGCAGTGACTATTTCCTTTATTTGGTCAGTAGTTACATCATCATCTTCATCCACTGGAATAATCTAAAGCCAATGAAGACAAGTAGATTTCTCATATACCAAATTTTTTCACTTTTTAACCGTGTTTGGCACTTGTATAAATTCTGAAGAGTATTAATCTTGCCTTAAACTCTAACCTTCCTGCTACTGCTATGACAGTAGAACAGTGAACAGTATCACCAGTGACAACTCCTACTGTGCAGTCTCAATGTCTGCTATGACAAGTTCACACTTTGGACCTCATTACCCACAAGAGGAGGCAAAGACCGAACCTACATCACCTCAGATTTGGAAAGCAAGTCCTGAAATGTCTGTGTATTCCTCCATTACCCTAGAAGAGGAATATTACAAATGCAAAAAACCTTAAGGACCATCTGCAATAGCTACTATTAGCTACTACTTAAGCCTGATTTAGGACATTGCTGAATAAGCATCAACTTTTTTTAATAGTATGTTAATATAACTATTAACTGGAGCAAATCATTTCATAGAACATGAATTCCTATCACACATCATACCTCATTCTCCTCTGCTGGCTTTCCAGTTGATGGAAGTTTACTGGAGGAGGAGAGCCTGACATCTTGCACTGCACTGATGTCCAGGCTCATTTTGGGATTGTAAGTGTGAGGAAAGAGAGATTCAGGAAGCCGTTTATATGCTTGGGCACTCTGTAATAACATCAGTTAACGAGAGAAGGATGAGGAACTGACTGAGATTAAAAGAAATTTCACACCTAAACACGGGAAAAGTACAATACAAACACTGCCAAAATAAGAACTTTACACAAGGGGAGAAAGGTGGCTGACATTCTGGGAAACACATCGCAGAAGTGTTCAGTGGAAGAGAAACTGTTTTCTCCTCACAGAGAACAAGCTAAAAGTGCATCAGTGAAAACAGGACACTCCATTTATTAGTTCAAAGCAGGATGCAAAACATCAGTCCCTATACATGTTCTGCATAAATGCATACAGAAAACCCACTGCCATGTAACTGGTTTTAAGCCTCCATTTCCCTTCACTTTTAAAAAGGGAACAAACCAAATTCCTACCTCTAAAAGCCAGTGTTCTGAAACAATATGTATACCCCGTTCTTTAACAGATTTGTACTCCTTATTGCTGTCATTCTGTCCTCCCTTGTAGATGAAATGTGTTACTGTTTCATCAAAGCACCATCTAGAAAAGAAAACAAAACACAACTCCAAGATTTAATTTCTAGGAAAAAGCACCCGAAATCCAGTTCAGAAATTGTCCTGTCCCTTGTACAAGTCAAAATATTGTTTTGCCTATTTTGTTATGCCTCAATAAACAATAAGCCCACTTTTTTTGCCAGAAAATACTTCAATTTCATGACAGTAAAACTTCCATGCCTTTTGAAAGCATTACTGAAGAAAATAAAACTAAATTGGCTAAACATATGGAAGAGAAGGTGTTTTGCTTTAGTTTTTGCTTTGTTTTTATTCAAGTAAGTGGAGTTTTAAATCAGTTTCAGGAGAGAGCTTTTTCTTTTGTTGTCATATTGAGCTGCAAGTGAAATACTGGTTCTTGAAGCTCAAAATACACAAAATGAGGAATTCTAACTTTTAAACTGATAAAAACTAGTATTTGCTACCTAATGCAACCATCCTCAGCATCCCTAACCTACTACCAAACATAAGGCAACTTCCTTCACACCATGATAGTAACACTTATTACACAAGTCAGTAACAAAACACATAAATCAGATTTAGTGGAAGGAGAATTCTGTTTTAAATCACAAACATTAGTTTTTAGGTTCTCTTCATGACAACCTATTTTTCCTAAGCTTTTCTAAGACTGACTTAGCCATGCTTACAATCCAGAAAATAATTCGTTTTGAGCCAGGGAGAAACAAATACAAATACAAATCAGACTGAGAATGTAAAATATAAAGCAAATGTTAAACCTTCCAAAAGCTAAACTTCTTCACATATGAAGAAGAAAAATAGAAAACTTCTGCAATTCATGAAGACTTTCCGAGACAGACTTATCAAGAACCCAGAGACTGGGACATAGCAGGGAAAGATGGCCTTATTTAGCATTAGAAGAGGATGACTTGACTGTTTAAGATGGTGAAATCTAATGTTTAGCTATAGCAAAAGGCACATTAGAATGTGAAGACTCATATTTATTACAAATCTACATCAGTGCAGAAGCCTAGAGGCCATTTGGATCGGTTGATACCTGTAGTCTGCTCCAAGAGAAGCTGCTACTGCATTCAGTTCACTTTGCCTCTTACCAAGTTTTTTGCTAACACATATCACAACATCAGCTAGAGGCTTGGGCTCTTCTTCCTGGTCAAGCAGCAGGGATAAAAACAGGAGGGTTGGATGGTTTCTGTATCAATAACAAAAATACTACATACTCCACTAAATATTAAAGAAAAATATGCAATAACAACAAAGGTAAGAAAAACCACACTGCCTCTATTTTTGCTGCTCCCAAACTCCATGGTCAAAACCCAGCACTATTATCATACCACACATTAGGAATCCCAAGACAAAAGATTCACTGAAGAACATATTCTGCTCCTTTCATCACAGACTGAACACTTCCTGAACACTGAAATGAGGGGATTACCAAACCTGATGCCACTGAAGTATTTCAATGTACTGGAGTGAGAAAATTAAGGAGCTATAAAATAAGAAGTGACAGCCTTCCCTTTCTGAAGGTCATTAGCTCCTTGCCCTCCTCTACAGTACATGGTACTAACATGCAAGCAATACATAAATGCTCCCTTTCCTCCTACATCTTTTTGTTTTCTGTCACTAGGGTGGATTAGACTGAAGAGGTAAGATGACTACAAGAAAGAATAACATAATAGGGTTTTATAAGTGAGCAACTGATCACATCCTGTGTTTCCCAGTAAGAACATGAGCAGCACCTTACAGAGGAAGGCAGCAAAAGAAGACACATGCATTAAAAAAAAACTCCTAACTTTAGTCCAAGACAAAATATCTAACCCTGTTCAGCTGAAGCCCAGGAATGTCTTAAGTGATGAAATCATCTCATTCCAATACAACAAAGTCTAAATTAGTACATATTTATATGCCATATCACTTAGCAACTGGTCAATATTCAAGACAGTAGAAAAAGGATTTAAAATCTTTTGACTTCCATGAGGAAATTCTTCTATCTTACCTTCCTTTAACTGTCATGGAAGAATGTACAATCGTATAGATTCGTACTCAGATAGGTCACAAATAACAACTCACAAACTCCTTTGTAACTTAAATCACAAAAAGATATGGCTTTTTCTTAACTGAAGCTATGCTCCAGAAATCAAACCCCAAGGTTTCCTACCGCTTCTGGCTGTGCAGCAGTTAACTGAGGGCTGGCAGTAAGAGCTGCTGTGTGCCTTGTGCTGTTTGCCAGGGCCAGTTTCAAGTTTCTGCCAATGACTTCAGAGAGAGGTGTGCTCAGTTTCCTGGTTTTTTGACCGGGACCTCTTGGAGTTTCCAGAGCTGCCAAAGCATCCTACCAAGAGAAAAAACAAACCCAAAAAAAAAAGATACTGACTTTCATGAACACTACAAAATGCTTGCTCAAGTGCAAGTTCCACAAATACAGTCCATAGCAAGGCTTCACGCTCCTAAACCAGAGAGTGTACTACAGCAGGACTATTAGGATTTTGAAAAGCAGAATACCAATTGAATCACAGATTCACTCGCTCACAGAACAGTTTGGGTTGAAAGGGAACTTACAGTTTATCATCTCATTTCAACTAACACTACCATGAGCAGGGACACCTTTCACTAGACCAGGCTGCTCACAGTCCCATCCAACCTGGCCTTGAACACTGCCAGCGATGGAGCACCCATGATTTCTCTGGACAACCTGTTCCAGTGCCTCATCACCCTCACAGTGAAGAATTTCTTCTTAATATCTAATCTAAACTTACACTTTTTTAGTTTGAAACCATTCCTCCTCGTCCTGTCACTACATGCCCTTGTAAGAAGTCCCTCTCCATCTTTCTTTGTAGGCCCTCTTTAAGTACTAAAAGGCTGCTAAAAGGTCTTCCTGGAGCCTTCTCTTCATGAAGCAGAACAAGCTAAAGAGAACACTGGGTTTGCAACACACGCAAACCACAACAGAACAGCCAACTCGCAAGCAACCCCCCAGAAAACCTAATAACTTTGCGGGAATTTGGGGCTTTGATCTTCCAGTTAAGGCCTTGAAAATGAAAAACAAAACTGAAGCCTTCCAAAGCACACTTGAGACATTCAAGGGCTGGTTCGGCACAGATATTCCCTCAGTGTCAGGGTTTTCTTGGTGCTGGTTTTTCTAGCCTTTTGTGGCCTTCAGAACAAAACTCTGAACCCAAAACTCCAATGCACTTTTCAATGTGCGGTAACAGCTTCATAATTGCTATAAAGCTGTTACATTAAAACACATCATTAAAGTAACATTTCATCACAAAATAAGCACACACTTGTTTCCAAATACCTAGAGCCAATTTTAAGCTGCCTTATTACATTTCTCAGTCTTTAGATGCAGAGAGCACAGACTGTGTACTGTCTGAGGAGTAGGACACAAAAGCATATGATGCAAACAAGGACATTATAGCACCTACTGTCCACAGGTCATTAACTAAAACCACATAAATAAATGGAGCCAGTTTTCCTGGCTTTATTCAAAAGAGAAAGACTGTGTGTGAACAGCATAAAAATGGGTAAGCACAAGTTTCTGTGCTGCTTTGAAGTTTATGCACATTTTTAACACTACTGGCTCTGTAGACTAAAAAATTTGCAAAGACAATCACCTTTACATCAAAAGAAGGCTTGAACAACTTGTCCTTGGAAAGAAATTTTGATGGTGTGTCAAGATGTAAAGACGGTTCCCTCTGCAGTGGTCCCTCTTGTGCATCTGAGCTTGTCTTCCCAATATGATGAGAGATGACAGCTTGGAAAGCTTTACTCTGGAACCTGTTGATATCAAGTGGGGTCACAGCTGTTTTTTTCCCAGCTTCGAGAAGACAAGCAGGCTGCTCTGAATCAGGATATTTAACAGATGCTGGTGTCTTGCTAAGCTGAGTGATGGAACCCTCAGTATCTTTAAAAGAAACAAAGAGAACACAAGTAAGAAAACTAGTTTTTCCTTTGAACAAAACCCTCACACATATGCTTTTATTTAAACAACCAGAAGTTCACCTGACCTTTCCTTCCCTAAAAGAAAAATTCATATCCCTCACAACAAATGCTCTAAACTGACAATTACATTGTAAAAGGCAGCATCTTCAGTGTCTCTTTCAGTTAACTACTTAGCTTGTATTCCGTAGGTATGAGCTTGACCCGAAGTGTCTGAAAAGGAGTGAGCAATCCCTGATCCACTAACCCTTCTGCAGTTCCACACATACCTGTATAGCTCACACATGTCATACCACTATCAAAACACTAATTCAGGAAAATGATGTAATGCACACCAAAACCTTCCCTTTCAACATTAAAGGTAACTCCTGCTCCCTGGCTCCTTACTTCCCATGGAACTTAAGATTTCCTTTGTGTTCATAACTGAACCACACATCTTTAGGTCACCATGTATACATCCCCTCTCCTATGCCTTTGAATTAACATGACCAGGATTTAGCGAGGAATAAGCTGTTATAACTTGTCCATCATAAATACTTCTAGATCAGCGTGACTCATCATCTTTATAGCTCAAAAAGATTTAGCACAAGAATTGTTTTACATTTTACTGCCTGTTTCTGTGCTCCCCCCACTTTGTTTCCTTAAAAGTGTAGCATACATGTAAGATGTGCCTATGCCAACAACATACCTTCTGGCCACTTAGTGACCCATATAATTAATTCATGAGGGCACTTTTAAAACATTCAGTATTAAATCATTTTAGTCTGCATCTTAATATGGAAGAAATACCACCAAATAAAAGGTGTGAAATAACTGGAAAAGGAGCAGAAGATGGGGTAAGCATGAAGGACTGAACAGAGGCCTCACATCATTGCAGACTAACCAGTATGAAGTCTAAGCTGAAGCTATCATCAATTCCCATGCGAGCTACAGAGCAGTCCATGTGCCAAAAAGGGCAAAGCTGAGGCACTGAGCTTGAATCCCAGCTGACTGACAGCCACAAGATGCCACTTGCTCCAACAGACTTGCAGCAAACACACAGCATCATTTCTGTAATCGTGATTCAATAGCAGGGAAAAAATATAGAAAAAATACGCTTGCTCTGAGCAAGGTCTAGGGGAACGTGTCCCTGTCCATGACAGGGGGTTGGAACTAGGTGATCTCTAACGTCCCTTCCAAGCCCAAGCATTCTATAATTCCATGGTAATACTTGGAAAAACATCCTTTAGCTCCAATACTTTGAAGGTGTTAGAAAAAAAAAAATCATCATACCTGTCTTCTCCATCATGAACAAACAGTACACAGACACAGTCCTATTCCCTAACTTGCCAATAACCAACCTTCAGCCTCTGCATTTTCAACTAAGAACTTGGTTTCATCTGCTCTCTTCCCTGTCCTTGCAGACTGCAAAAGCCAAGCCACAGTGACTGCTGGCAAATTCCACTTCTTTGCAGCTTCATACTTGGAACCGCTGGGTTCTCTCACCACGAGATGGGTACTGGCAAACATTCCTTTCTTTGCGTTGGCTTTCCGCACAAAGAACTCTTGGACTCTACAATGAGATTAATAAAACATTCATTTAGTCATAAACAGAATTAATCGAGGGCACAGTCATACTGTTATAAAATGCATTCAAGCAGAAAAAGAACCAGTAGAATTAGATATCTAAGGCCACCCACTTTGAACTTCACAGCCTAATCTACACGCAGAAGAAAAAGAGAAAAAAAAAAGTTAAACACTAATGTTTTACTTCTATCTTCTGTATTGAAAACATTTCTCTTACTTCAGCAGTCCTCACATATCCCATTTTGAAATCATATACTGGACCTAACATTCTTCTATAAGATTAATGGAACTGGCTCAGTTCCCTTCTGGAGTCATCAAGTACCATTTCCAAATGAATAACAGTTTCCTTTGTATTGCAGTTTTTCTCTTATCCTCAAGGACACACTCTTCCAGACAGATGGCAGGACTGAGAACTCACCAGCAAAGAATTTAGTTCAAACAGCCTACAAATCAGAACAAATGATACTCCAAGCTACACAATTTTGCTGTGTCATGACTAAACATGTTTTTCTTAATGTTTTTCAAAGATCCTGATGAACTGGGAGCAAATAACTCACCGTGCCAGCTCCTAAGTAATGGTGCACTATCACTGGTTATGAGGCTGAATACAATAGTATTGAAGAAGAGGGAAAATGGTGACAGGGGACATACCTGGCTCCCAGCAGCCCTGCCAGATAAACAAGGGAGTCTCTCTCTGCACCAGTGAACTGGCTAAAAGAAAGAACACAATCTTCCAGAGGGGTAGCTCCTTCCATTACCAGGACTGGTGTGAAAAGTGGATTGGAATGGAGATCTAAAAGGAGCTGCTGTTCCACACATGTTATCTTAAAGAAGGTGAAAGAGACAAAAATGTATATCAAGCAAAAAAGCAACAAAGCCAACAGTACTTCAACAAAGCAATTGTACATGACTATTTATGGACTCGACAACAAGCAATTCCTGCTTCCATCATTACACCTGAGACAAATTACTTCCCATTGAATCAGACAAATGCTTTTTTGGACCACTTCAATTTTGTCGAGTTTGACACAGTGAGGCATTGTTCAGAACTTTAAAGTTACTTAAGTTCCACCCTGGATGTTCCCCTGAAGTAGTTCAAGGTGTGATTTGAGGGTCTGTATAGATTTACTTCAGAGAAAGTTACCTAGTACTGAAAAATACCAACAGCAGGTAGTCTACATCATGTGCCCACTCGACAAATATGGTTAGCATTTTTTGACTTGGGAGCTATGAAGATGACTTGCTCTTCTGTGACAAATTAAAAAAGGCTATAAAAATCATGAAACAAGCAAAGATAAAACATGAAATCATTATTAGTCAACTAGGTCCTTCTACAGTTTATCATTTAGACGGAATACTGTCAGACCTCAGAATGACCTTTGAGTCACAACAATGAAGTCCTGTTTAAGTCCTACAGAAAATGAAGTGAAACAGACAAAAGACACCCTACAGATGCAGAGGCTTTAAAACGTGCTTTCAGTCCGTACCTTTCAAATGAAACTAGGCTAATCTCTCAGTATCTTATTCATATTTCAGCCACCAATAACTGCATTCTGACAAGACAAATTTCTAACACAGATCCCTATTTACCCGTGGAATTGAAAAAGTGCAGCTCCCTTACCAGCCATGTATTTGTGACCACATCACCAACAGTGGCCTTCACTGTGCACCCCAACAAAGGTACCACAGCATAGTCTGCAATGGTTCTGCTTTGCAGAGGCAGAACTTTCCCAGCATTCTCTTTGATAACATCTGCAAGGCAGGACTCGTCCTCATCACCAAAACCCAAAAGAAGGAAGGTCTTTCTGACAAATACACCTCCCTCAGCCAGTGCACAGGACTCTCCCAAAGAACCATTGCAGACAGAAGATCGATTCTCTCCTTGATCAGTTGAGTTAGTAACATCATTGAAGGTTCTGGATGTTAGTTTTTCAACGTCATCTGAAAGGTTAAAGAAAAATAAAAGAAACAACCAGGCATAATTGCTTGATAAGAACAGCAAAGACAACGCAAAACAGTTTCATGTAGAAATTACAGTATTCTGCTGTTTTCAGTCAGGTTTTAGTTAAAAACTGTTCTATACAGGCCTGTTTAAATTTGATTTCTGAAACATAGTGTAGAAGTTAACATACTAGATGTGGCTGGCTTTTTAATAAGCAAATCCTGCAAACTCAAATTCTGATTATGAGCAGTTAAACTTCTGCAGTATACTGAGCCTAGAACATACCTAATGTGGAATCATTATTTACATATTGAGAGAGGAAGTCCTCTTCAGCAGCTTTCTGCTGCCTTGTAACATTCACAGCTTCTTTCTTCGTGAGACTGTTTTTTTTAGGAAGAATTGACTTCATTTCAGGTTGCTCCAAAATGAGATTCTCCAAGAGCTGATAGTGTGGAGGGATATAAGGCTCCACTGGACATAGATAACCTTTGCTATATGACTCCAGCAACCATTTTGCTGTCACTATATGAGGCCTATAAAATAAAGTGTTACAGAAACAAGTTACAGCAGGTTTCAGACCTGTGATTCTTCTTTCCCACTCCACAAATACTAGTATATACACACACATGAAGTCTGTAACTCCCATACTAAGCAAGCTTTGGGTACTTTACAAACCTCAAGAGTTTTTTCAGTTCTTTCAGTCTGAGAACAGAGCATTTCATACCTATTTTCTGTAACATAAATTACATCTGCCACTGCTGGTTTGCCAAGTTCTTCTTCCTCAATATATTAACAAATACATATTAACACCTCTTTTCACCCTTAAGAACATTTGCTTTCCTGTTCACCAAGGTGACTCATGGCTACTCAAAGATACAGCATTAAAGAGCACACAAGGATGTACTTATGAACATTAGTTGTAAGTCTTCTCATTTACATCAAAATCTACTTAGTATTTTCAAATGAATATGTGATTTCAAAGAACCACAGAATGGTTTGGGTTGGAAGGGACCTTAAAGATCATCTTGTTCCAAACCCCCTGCCATGGGCAGGAACACCTTTCACTAGACGAGGTTGCTCAAAGCAATGAGGTGGGAGAAAGAAAAGAAGGTGTAAGGAGACCTTAAGTAACACATTTATAACAACCTGTGAGCTGTCTTGTCCAAAAAGTGTTTCAGCTCATCCTTATCTTCCCCCAAAATGACATGAGTAACATCTTCATTAAGCTGATTAAATCGAACACCACCACCGAAATTAATAAGTCTTCTCATCTTGTCCAACTTCCTGCCACTGAAGCCACAGAGATAGATCTACAAAGAGAACAGAGCAATCAGTAAGGCTTTAAAAACATTAAAAAAAGAAAGAAAAAAATATAGTAGAATATTTTGGTATAACTTGTTTCAACTGCTGCAGAACACAGAAAGTAGTGATGCAGCTCCTGAGAAGCAGCAAAAGTTAAGTATTTATAATTGGATTAATTTATCTTTGAAAATTAATCTAGCAAAGCTTCAATGTTTACTAATGAAACGAACCCTTAAAATTATACAACTAAAACCCCCCCAAAATAAACCTCCACACCAATTCTAGAATCTATTCACTATAGTGTTTACATATTGATGTCTAGAAATACAGAAAATACAGGATTTTATATTTATTCTACATATTTAATACAATTCTACACACACACACAAGCTACAGACTGTGGACACAAAATAGATCTGTATTTGCTGCTGACCACAGAAACAATTTACTGAAGCAGCAAGTGCCAGGGCTTCAACTTAGTTGCTGTCACATTGTTAAGACTGAACATTTCAAAGCATACATCATTAAACATACCCGACACCCATCTAGCAAATCTTCAGGGGCTTGAAGAGAACTTATGTCCAAGTTTTCCAGCTCATCAGGAAGAGGATCCAGCCTGCTGCTCATAGCAGAACTACAGGCAGTTTCATTAACACCACTCAAATTGATATTGGAAATGTGGCTGACGTCCGAGAGGGTATGACCTTTAAATAAAATTAAAATCAAAAAAGAGGCATTAGATTTGGCTCATCACACTCCACTGCTTCACTAAACAAAATACACAACTGCCAGGTATGATTTCGTTGTGCTACAAGGAAATGTAAAGTCTGAAGAATGAAAACTACTAGGCAAGTAGAATCTTGGTTAAACCCAGGGGGTTATTTACATACGAATTGAGTATGGTCTTGCCAACAAGAGTGCTTATACACCTCCTGTTCATTCCCAAATAGATGCCAGCTATGACACAGCAGCCAATGAGACCAGTTTTCAAGGCTTTTCTTCCAGTTTTGGGGACAACTATTAGAAATACTCTTACAAATAAACAGGGCTCTCTGTAGTACAGAAATCAAAAAGAAGCTCAGTGATTTAAGAGAAGAAGGAATCAGGAGCAGGTGGACACATATCAAAGCTGACTGTATCTTTCATGTTACTGATGTGTGCTTACAAAATACTTTTAACTTTTTTTCTGTTAGTTGCATGGAGTAAGTAAGAACAAGTATATGAAAAAAAATATAAAAACAATAATAATAACTTCAAAATCAGCATTTGCCCCCCCCAAGACTGCTGTAAGATTAAATCCATTATAAACAATGGTTTTAAACTTCAAATATACGAACAGTCGTGCTTTTTTAAGCAGACAATCATACATCTAACTCAAATTTCATTCTTTTAACAATCATTCACATGTTTTCAAGTCTACATGTTGGAATATTCAATGTGCACAAAAGCAATCTGTTGGGTTTTGAACTTCAGCAGAATCTAGAACCCAAACGATCACATCAGCATTGCAAAAGCAAGCACCTTGCTAATCTTAAAACACCTCTTCCTCCTTAACATAAACATTTCCCACCTTACTTCTAACATGTTTTAAAATATCTTACTTACTGTCAGGCTTGCTGGCATCATTTGTAGGTGTTGATGTACTGGGTGCAGCACTCAGTTTTGATGCAGGCTCTATTTTATACATTGTCTCATCCTGACAGAAACCTTTCTGGATGCTGTCAGAAAACCACTGCACGGACACACAGTGCACATTCCACTTCTTGGCACACTCATACTTCTGACCTTTCAAATGTAAACAGAATGTTAAAAAATCACAGCCACTAAAAGGCTAAAGCTTCAAACAGCGATCGCTGAAAGATGGTTGGATATTAAGAAAACTTAGAAATTCAAGTAACTTATTTAAATGTGCAAGTTGTGTTATTCTGGACTCTGTTGATAAGCTGCTTATTCTCCAATTAAGAGTAAAAAATCTCATGGATGGCTCATGGGTACAAGTATGACAGGGCACTAAAGAAACAAAAAGGAAAAAAAGGCTTTAAAGCTTTCAAGCATGCCAAAAAAAAAGAGAAAAAAAAAAGGAAAAGATTAGAAATTCCCAGGATGCTTCGCCATAGGGAAAGAGAGGGACAATGGGAAAAAAAAAAGACAAAAACCTTCATTCTTCTCACAATAAAACTAAAATCCTTTCATCTTCCAAGAGGAAGGAAAAGGAGATTTCATTTTATCTTTGTAGGGAGTTCAGAAGGCACAAAGAAGAATCAATTAAAAACTATCAGGCCACGATCCAACTTGAATCACAATAAATGAAATCCTATACAGCTCTCTGCAAAAATGAGTTTTTCTTTTCTTTACCCCCTCTAGGATTCACCCTTTTTTCCTTCCCTTAAATACCATCTGTGTCTCCAGGGTTTTTTCCTCTTTTCTGCTCCTTCTCATGCCTTTAGAGCAAAGCAAGGGTGCCCTGTGCTATTCCTTCCAACAACAGTGACTGCCTGAAC
The DNA here is from genome assembly GCA_013396755.1 of Sclerurus mexicanus. NCBI lineage: Eukaryota > Metazoa > Chordata > Aves > Passeriformes > Furnariidae > Sclerurus > Sclerurus mexicanus. The sequence continues at coordinate 942,888 of VWZF01002687.1, forward strand.
AGAAGCACTAAGAGCAACACTGAAGCAGACCCGGGAGACAGTTCAAACTCTTATGCTTACACACATTTCCACTCCTTCAATGCAAGAAGTGAAAAGTTCTACCTTTTGGCTCCTGAACTATGAGGTGAGTGCACTCGTTCATCTTGAGCTGGCCAGTGTAGTGCCCCCCGTGCTCAGCAGTGAGGCGCTGCACTTCTCTCCTGTCAGAGCTGCTCAGGCCCGTCACGCAGATGGTGCAGCCGAGGAACACGGGACAAGCATAGTCTTGCACCTCAACATCCGTGTACCTCAGCATGCTAAAGGAGTGAAAGAGAGGAAAAGAAAGGATACATTCTTCCAAGGGGAATTAACTAGAAAAAGAAAGTAGCCTGTGCTAAGGTAAGAATTGCCAGTCCTCAAAACATACCTTTGCTGAGACTTATCCCACAGTGTCTTAACCCAAGAGGGAAGCAAAATAGGTTTCTTCAGAGAAGCAGCCACCAAGTACTTCTTGCTGCCAACTTCTCCAGCTATAAGATGGGTTACTGACACATTGAGGTCTCTGTACACACATCCACCCATCATCTGCACGTATTTATGAATTTCTTCCTGGATGGACAAAAAAATTAGAGAAAATTACCAGGAAAAAACAACCTACATAACAGTTATGTTCACCTTAAAAAACCCCAGACAAAGATGGATTTCAATTATCCATGGTTTCCCCTAAAAAACAACCAGAAGATGCAAAATGGATATATATGGAAGTCATAAAAGCATAATGATAATTCCCATTCTATTTTCACTTATGAGAAGCTGAACATAATATATACCCTTAATAAAAACATTACAATCACGCTGTATGAGCAAAACTTTATTGGTGGACATTTTAGGTGGTGTTAGAAAGAGCTACCAGAGTACACCAAAACTAAACTTGTACAATAAACTATTTAAACTATAGCTGACTGGATAGTAAACCTTTACCATGTAGTCTGAGTAACCAGAAATGTTGTCTGTAGCATTACAGCCGCAGACAAACTAGCTAGGTGATCCATCCAGTCAATGAATAAAAATCCCTAAAACATATGTTTACTCTCCTATTAATACACCTCAAATATGACTATATATGTATACACTTGTGATACATATATGTGCATACAGATACCCCACTATATACACACTTAAATACTACACATACTTGCAAGACTCCCTCTTTCTTCATACAGCTTTCTACATGAACTACACACAGCCTACAAGCTACAGAAGATTACATAAATCTGGACACAGGCACAGTCAGACATACACAGTGTGGCTGCTGCCTCAGTAATGAGCCTCCTGAAGCAAACAATGAGCACCAGAATGCATTTCTTGCAAGGCATTACCCTAAGGCCTTTCTCCAGGCTGGTACAGGACACGGTCACATCAGCCATGGTCATGTTGTACACGGGATACTCGGCTCTGGGGACACATCGCTGGCACTGCATGCAGTACAGGACTACCTGTGGTCCAACAATCCTGCAGCCAAGCTGCAAGAAAACACCACAAAAAGCACACAGAAAATAAGCAGAGGGTGCACTGGTATCAGGAAGGTTTTCTTTGTCCCTAAATCCCAAGGAAGGCAGGGCCCTTCGTCTGTTCTCCCCCTCCTCTAGCATCTCCAGGTAGGTGACAGCTTTGTTTTTATTGTCAGCTGTGGATTTTCTGTACAATCCTTGGAGATTTTCTGTCCTCAGTAAAAACAGCAGATGCAATGGCTAACACGCCAGAGAATTCCAGCTAGCCTATCTTTGTCTGCTAGACAATGAATTCCTTGCAGGTCAAACCAAACCACGCTAATCAAGAGATAAAAAAAAGTGTAAGAACTAGCTTAGGGACTTCAGCAGAATCAGAACTGCCCATACGATTTATTTCTCCACCTCTTTAAAAACGGTGACTGTGCTTTGCTAGTCATCTTCTCCCCTAAAGAATGCAGCAAAAAGGATGCAGTGAAGTTCACACTGCTACACTCCGTGCAAGAAACAACATGCAGGATAGATGGAAAGAATATAGCTGGGAGTAAGTTGCTGGGTAACATACCTTTTTGAGATGACTGAAACCCACGCCTCTGAAAGGATCACAAATGTAAAGTGATTTATCATTTTCTTTTATGTTGAGTACTGCTTCTTCTTCGAGGATCTGGAGATGCTCTTCTGACTGGAATTCTTTTATAGACTGCAGGTAAACGAAACATACAACATTTATTAAACTAAATCAGTTACTCTTGTGCAAACTACACAAGTGCATCTCCTGAAAACAACTCACAACAAAGCCACCACGCAAAACACCTGAGGGGTGCCCCTCCTGTTCCCTCGAGTCTTCACAACACTCTGACTACTTAAACATTCACCATATAAACTTTGAGGACCCGATCCTGCCACACAGTGCCTTTGGCTCCCACAAAGCTCCCAGGCTGGAAAACAATGCACAGTGTCCTGCCTAAGTCTGCGCAGTGCTTAGGTGAGTGACCACCATTCAGAGCTTCCTGGCCACATGTCCCTTCACTAAAGGCCAGCAGGTTTTGAAATGCTAGTTATTTCCTGGAATAACTCCTTCAACAGCATTGTTCTTGTTCAGTGAGCCCTAAGCACCCGTGTTATGGAAGCAGCTTTATTTCCAGGTGCACACACGTAAGCGAACCCACAGTCTGGCACATCATGCAGCAAAGCCGGCCACAGTACCCACCCGGCCACGCAACAGAGGCCACCGAGCCCACTCACCTCGAGAGCTTTGGAAAAATACTCCGAGCTGCCGGGAGCCTTTATGAACTTCACCACAAACGGCTCCTTGCCACTTCTCATCCTTTAACCGAGAAGCAGACCGCGGTGAGCGCCGCCCCGTGCCCACCCCACGCCCCCCGGGGCCTCAGGGGCAGGCCGAGCCCTCCGCCAGGCCCAAGGCGCGCGGGGGGCCGTGCTGGGCAGGGGGTGCCCGGCGAGCCCGGTGTGCCCCACAGCCCCGGCCCCACACACCCGCTCCCTCATTNAGTGGGCGTGATCGCAGTGGGCGTGGTCGCAATGGGCGTGGCCGTAGTGGGCGTGGTCAACGTGGGCGTGGTCGCTGGGGGCGTGGCCATCTTCCAGGATTTTAGGCATCAGAACCATGGAAGGGTGATGGGTTGGTGTGGGGCTTAAAAGATCTCTCGCTAGATTAGGTTTCGTGATGCTTTTGTCCATCCCAGCCCTGAGCGCTGCCAGGCTTGGGGCGGGCACGACCTCCCTGGCACCTGCCAGTGTCACTAAAGGGTGTCATTAGAGGGTCACCTGCCCCACGCACCCAATGGACCACCATCCCATTCGCAGTGGCCACCAGGCTTGCTGCTGTTTGCATGGTACCCATAATACCCGTGGTGAGGGGAGTCATCCCGTTAGAAGATGCTCTTAAGGAACTAAATCCCAGAATCAATCAGGTTGGAAAAGACCTCTGGGATCATCGAGTCCACGGCATCATCTGAGTGCCACGTCCAGTCTGTCCCCAAACAGCTCCAGGGACAGCCACTGCACCCCCTCCCTGCACAGCCCACTGCAATATCCAATCACCCTTTCTGTGAAGAAATTCCGTCCAAAAAATGTTTCAAAAGAGGAAAGCACCAGAAGCCCTGACGGGGTAGGGAATGTTCCTTGGTGTGAAACGCTACATGGAGCCACATGATGGCAATGTAGTCTTAGGAATGGAAGGGAAGTGTGTGCACAAGTCCACTGCAATTGTGAGTCACTAATGCATTAAAATTCTTTAAAACAAAGATAAACAAAGCCAAATACAATGACAACCAAAATAGCAGAGTTATTATAAGTGATAAGCAGTTAAGAGCGCTGGAGTTATCTTGGTGGTCCTGTGTCAGTCCCCAATCCGCTTGTAAACCCCCAAATTTGTCCTGCCTGCTCTTTCCGTGTTATTTATAAGAATTTATCTTCCTTTTTCAATCTCATGGGTTAATTTGAAAAATAAGGGGATAGGGCAGCGGGAGAGGATCAAGAAGTCAAACATACAAAAGTTAACCAACTTTAATAAGTAAAACAAACAAACAAAAAAGGCAAAATAAAAGCCAGCCTATCTAGTAGTTTCTGCAAGTAGCTCCAAACCTCTTTTAAAATAAATGCATATGTCATTACGTGCTGAAATTGTGCAATTTCTGCTTATGCTGATACAGTTAACCATTTTAAAACCATATACAAAGCCCAGACAGTAATTGATGCACATGGTCTTAAAGAAGAGTATTCAGCTGAAAATCTTGTAAATCAGAACGTGTAATTCTTTTACACTTCCCATATGGATCTATTTCAGAAGTGGTGCTTAACATGACAAAACTGAATAACTCAAAACAATTGGTTTGATATGAAAGTTTTCTCTATTTCACTTCCTTCTTTCACAAGTTCTTGGCACTGTAAATCCCTTTGGGAGAGTTTGAAACATTTGGGTGTTTTGAAAAATGATTTTAAAAGCTGTTTGGAGAAGCTGGGGATCAGAAATTGCCCTGCTGGGTAAGAACAGCAAACAAAATACTCACTTTTAATTTCCTGACTCCAAAGTTTTTTCAATACCATATGTCTTAGGGGAAATGCAAGATATGCTAGAAATCAATTAATAGCACGATTATGGTATGTTCTTGAGCACTTGAATAACTCCATATTTATTTCACATTTTCTGTGTGTTCACATGCTTTACAGCTTCTGAGCTTTATGGAGAATCAGTCGTATTTAACCATCAGTTATGGGAGCCTTTACTCTCCACCAAACTCCTAAATGGCAGGAAAAAACCATTGTCATAGCCCCCAAATGATACCTGCTTCTAAAACAAAACAGAGCTTCTCTATGCCTTGAGCCTCTAGAGCAGGGGATATTTTCACTTATTCAGATGTTTTGATACATATAACATACGATTATATCTCTAAAATCATCTGTGTCAACCCTCTTCAGAAATAGTTTTCACACCTCTAACGCTGTTGTGGTTTTGCAGCCATTATGACTGCATTCATTTCTTAGTTTAAAGTTTTTCTCCTATGTAAGCTAGAAAAATGGCAAGCAAAATCACTGCACTGAAAAGCTAAAACCCTGCTGACTCGTTGTTCTCGTTTGACCTAACCTGGTTAAAGCTCCATGTGCAATACTTGATTTTTAAAATACAGTCACCACACTGATTTTCTCATCAATGACAGGACAGTATATTAGCTTTTTTAGTATGAATAGCATATAAACTAGCAGATGATAAAGAGAGAGTCTTCTGGCATCAAAGTCCAAAGTCACTCTACTAGTTAGAACTCCTGTGAAAAAGATCTAAGAGGTTAGTACTCAACCATACACACGGGAAAACACACCTTGAAGTATCAGAGTCTGTTCTAAGTGTATGAACTTCTCCATAGCACTCGTAAGGATTCTGCATCACACACTTCAGTAATTTAGCATTATTTACAGAGATACACAGCCAATAAAAAGTGTGACAGAGCCTGAGTTGAAATGAGTGAGGTATCCTGTGTAACATACAGTCAAGAGATGTTTCCAAAGAACCAGTGTAAATATCTGACCTCTAGTTCACTCCAAGAAATCAGTTTATGAGACTTCTAGCTCAGGCCCTCAACCTCCAGGTGGTTTTGGGCCCTACAGTAGGAACTTTGACTTTCACAAAGAGAACACTTTTTTCCCTGCAGAATCCCACAGTAGCGTACCTGAGTAGCTAAATTAATACATCCTTTCAATTGATTTACAAATACCCCAATCTATAAGCTAATGTAAGCTTTGGTAAATATGTATTCTTTGATTTTTTTATATTTATTTTTATTTTGCAGCTGCCTTAGAGCCAATATCCAGGACAGATTCTGCAGGCTTTCAGGACAGGCTTGATTTCAGAAGAGTCAATTCCACTTTTTCACCAGACACAACTTACAATGCAGCAGAAACCTCTTGTTCTCCGGTAGATTGTGTGTAGGTGGAGCTACCTCGTTCAGCTGTGTCAACGTAGAACACGGGGCAGTATTTACAGAAGTGGGATGCAATCTGCCTTCGGAAAAAGCTGTGAAGATACTTCCTAAATTTTTCTCCAACGAAGGCATAAATCACAGGGTTGATACAACAGTGGGTCATGGAGATTGTTTCTGTCACCTGGATTGCTATGTGCAGTTGACCATTGCCTTCACAAGTAGTGATGGAAAAGGCACCTTGAAAATCACGCAGGAGAATGCAAATGTTGTATGGTGCCCAGAAAAAAAAGTAGATAATCATGATAATGAAAATAAGCCTGACTGCTTTATGTTTCTTCTCATTCCTGCATTGCAGCAATGTCTTTATAATTTGTGTGTAGCTGCAGATCATAATCAGCATTGGAATAAGAAGTCCCAGGATGTTCATCTTTAAGGTCAGGAATTGCTTCCATACCTCTCTCTGCTCTGGTGGATAGTGAGCACTGCACGTATAGCCTGAGCTTTCCTTCTGAGTTTTGTGAAATACCACCCCAGGAACCGAAGCGAAAACAGCGACCGCCCAAGTGACAGCGCTGGTGAGGATGCCGTAGGTGACTGTCCTGGCCTTCAAAGCAAACACCGCGTGCACTATGGCCAGGTACCTGTCCAGGGTCAGCAGGATGATGAAGAAGATGCCACTGTAGAAGCCAAGGAGGTAGACACCCGAGAGGATTCGACACAGCGCCTCCCCAAAAATCCAGTCGTGGGCTGCGTAATAAGCCCAAAAGGGGAGAGAAAATACAAAGAGCAGATCAGAAACCGCCAAGTTGAGCAGGTAGATGTCAGTCATGCTCTTCAACCTCTTGTATTTCACCAGGATCAGGACAACAAGCATGTTGCCTGTCAGGCCAAATATCACCACTAAGGAATAAAGTGGTGGCAAAAGTTTTGCTGCAAAGTGCTTCTCCTCAGTTCCAGGGCAAGGCGTTGAATCGCTGTAGTCGAATTCTGTTGTATATGGCCACTCAGCAAAGTCTGTTGTGTCATTTCCCATGGTGTTTTGGTCTGGAAAGGAACAAAAAAAGCATGTTGAACTAGAAGAATCTCCAAGCTTGGTAGTCATGAGAATGAAACATTTTGGTGTTCTCATCTGGAATGTGTTTTGGTAAGGAACACACAAACATTACTACATTGAGGTGTGAAAGAGAGTGGAATTGCAGAGCTGCAGGAAACCCATCCACACACCTGTGAAGTCACGTTGGGAGTGTGCTGTGTCTCATTTCCCACGCGTGCACTGCCTGCTGCATTCTGCCTCCTCGGTCGAGCCTGTCAGCTGGCAGACCCAACCAGGATCAGAGGAAAGATGAATTTATTCTGAGCCCTGGCTATTTTCGGTTTGGGAACTGTTGGAGGGACTGGGCTTCCCCTGCAAGAAAGAGTCAGGGCCTGGGAGATGAATTTGCAGCAGAGCTGTGAAAGCCCCCAGGCAAGTTCTGTTGCAGTGGGAGCAGAGAAAGGCTTGTGCCTTTGATTCAGCCCCTCTGGTCACCAAAGCCTCTCCCTTTCCCAAGTCCTGGGTAGGACTGTGAGCCAGGTGCAGAAGAGTAGCTAGCTTTGTGTAACTTGGTCTCTGCAAAGTTAAGGAGAACTAGCTTCTCACGGACCTCCAGAGAACGTGGAAAAATTCCTGAGTGTCCCGTGAGAACCTGAGAAGAGGGTTTTGTGAAGATGAGTGTCAGAGAGACCAAATGCACACCCTGGTCACTTGGTGGGGAAGTGAAATCAATGCCTTTGGTAGTCAATAAAATAGAGCTACTTGCTATCTGATTAAAGGCCTGCTCTCTCTTCCTGTGCCATCGTGACTGCTTTTATCAGGCACTTCAGGGCACACTGGTGGCTGCCCATGGCAAGTTGATGGTTTTGAAATGAGCATCTTCCCGTCAATCTGATGCCTCTTCTTAGACAAAGGCAACTGGCTGCCCGTGGCACAGAAAACCAGGCAGTGCCTCTGCCCCAGCTTGCTCTGTGATCCCTGACCACCCACATCGTGCAGCAGTGTTTGCTCCTTTCCTGAAAGCTCTTTGTCGGTGGTGTGGTCTGCCCTGTGTGATCACAGACACCTTTACAGACACCACACTCGCAAACCCACCACCTCATTCCCTCTGCACTCGAGTTCTGCAAGACTAAACGTAACTGAAGAAACTCAGTCTGTGACTGGAGTGACACAGGCACAGCTTCTGGTCTGCCTTTTGGTAGAAGCGTGTGGTGTTCCATTCTGACTTGGAGCTCGTGAAATCCCCAGAGCATCCCTTTGTGTCTGCAGACAAAACTGTTCAGGAGAAAGGACTATTTTCTGCTGTTAAAAAAAAAAAGATCACTTAACATGCTAATGTCCTTAATGCGTGTCAAGGTGGTGAACTTAGACAAACCTAGGCTGAGGTCTTGGAGAAGGGGCTCTTTGCTAGGTCTTTGTCCACTTCCCTGTGATCTCACAAATGAGGCTCTGCTGCCGGCTCCTGATGGAGATTCTTACACTGCACAGTGCAGAAATGAATCTGCCCCAAAAAGGGAAGCTTTTTTGGAACAAAATCTGCGCCTTGCAAACAGAAAGAGGTGCTGCTTCTGCAAACCTCCTTCCCCAAGTTCTTCTGAAGTCTGGCTGTCAGCTCTGGTCCTAGTGAACAGCGAGAATGAAGGTGCCCACATTCGGACAGCGCTTTGGTGTGTGGAGTGCAGTGTAAAGCTTTCTTCTGCAGAACAAGGAACAAGAGAGAAATCAGCAAGTTGTAACAGTGTGGGTCTCAGCTTTGCCCAGATACAACTTCTTGGCAAGAGAAGAACTTTTTTCAAACTCCACAAAGAGTGGCTTTCAGGAAGCTCTGGCAATCTCTGTGAAACAGTTTTTTCCGCAGTCAGACCATCTACACAGTTACTACAACAGAGATAAGGGGTTTGTTGGTAAAGGAAGTGGCTGTGGCTCCAGCCTGTTGCCAGTAAATAAGTCGATTTTAAAATATCTAAGGGTTTATGTTTCTTAAGTACTTTCAGCAACACACTAAAAAATAAATAAATAAATAAGGCGGCACCTTTATAAAACATTATTTGGTCCAAAACATTAAATTCTTTATTTCAAAACATGATGAGGCTTGGGCACCACATAAATATTTAATATTCCCTTCATCTAGACCTGCTAGATCCATATTACATGCCCTGACAGTATGTCCCTGGTACTGCCTGTAGCTAAATATCCTCATTTACTATGTGTCAGTCAGCAATACTGTGTACTGGGATTATGGGGTGCTACACAGTGCCAGCCCCAGCTCTTCCTCTCGTGCTCATATTGCACCTGCAGGATGCTCGTGAACAAAAATGGGTATGAAAAGCACCTTAGTCATACACCCAGAGTGGGATTTCACGAGTGTGTGATTGACTGGTTTCACGCAAATACCATTGCAAAATGCTGCTGTCATATCACTGTGGTAATTCTTTTTGCTACAGCCCCTTCTTCCTGCTGACTGCTATCTCAGTGCCACCCCTCCTTCTCACTGACCTTGTTGGTATGACAGCCACATCTTCCCTGCATCTTTTCTTCTTCTTTACAGCCCCTTCTGAACGCTTAAATTGAGGTCTCCCCTCTGAGAGGTTCCTGCTGCTACCCGAGCCCCAGTCCTCTAGCCTAGCCTTTGCTTCAGAAACCTCATTGCAAAAGTACTTATTACTCTGAATTGTGTGTAGTATCCAGCACATGCTGGCAATGGAAACTACAGATACTAATTTGGAAACCAGAAAAAAGGAACTGTAAGTGAGGTTGTGCTTTATCCTGTAATCTTGCAGGTTTAGGAGATGTTGGCCACTGGCTAGAATGCTTCAATGGGTTAATCAGCCCCTCACCTGACCAGGGGGATCTGACAGGATTTGTGTTTCCTGACCATTAAAAAAATCCCCCAAAAGATAGTCCATGAAGATCTCTGAAGAAAAGATTTTTCAAAAAGAGGTCTATATTATTTTCAAAAGAGCTTAGATAAACGCAATATTTGTAGAAACCTGCAACCTGCTGTACGAATTCTCTTGCTCTGCTTGAGGATACCAGTCATGCAGTTTGCAAGAGAAAAGCTCGCCATGGAAAAGATGAGCAAACTCACGGCTGAGTTTCGGGTCAGAGCTTTCCATTGTAAAAGAGGCACAGGTTTTGTTTAAGTGAGTTCCAGTACACTTACATAGATCCATAAAACAGTAATAATTGCAAAGCTGTAGCAAACGGAGGTGAGTAAAACGCTAAGCTATGCTGAATGTAGTCAGGATCCAGGAGTCAGAGCGTCTGAAATACAACGTTAGGTTTTCTGTAGTCATCCTGGGAGAAGAATAAATACTCTCCACTCAAATAAGCTGCTCTGTCTTGCAGTAACAGTTTTAAAGTCTGTATTTCCACCATTGCACATCATTTTCAGAGAAAAAATCAGACAGACATGCACCTTTATACCTTTTACTCAGACCAATCTCTAGATATTTATTTCTTTGCTTAGTTGGATCCTCTGCTCAAATCTGCCAGTGATTTTGTCCTTTAAAAATAATGTATTCCATTTAGCATATCCTATATATTTCCCCTGGGTAATTTTTAAAGATGAATATACTGGCAAGATTCAACTAGTATTTTTCCCTTCGGACTTCAGACTAACCAAACAGCTGCCAAAAGATTACAAAAAATAAAAACTAAAACAGGCAAAGATGACTTACCATATATCTTAGAGTGCAAGTGATGTGTTGTATTATTGCGACAGGAGTAATGCTAAACTAATCTGTGAGTCACAAGATGAAGGTCAAAAACACCTCTTCCTGCCTGAAGAAGGATATACCAGCTTCAAAACTTCTAGCAAAAAAAAATCTGTTTTCATTTAAAAAAAAAAAAGGAGCCCGGTTCTCTGGTTCTCTTTTTTCTAAAAATGGGTCATGAGATGTTACTTTTCTAACTCTGCAAACTGTGCAGAGATGTTGAAATCGTGGGGGATCCTCCTAGGAGCTGAATTCAAAGTTTCACAACCCACAGCTGCAGTTCTAGAAAAAGGGGTTTATATCACTGCTTTATCTTTTTCTTTTAGCTAATCTCTTTGATCAAGGACAGTTCGCATGATGTTCATCCCTTTGCATTTGTCAATCATTACATTTCTTTTATGTTTTTCTGTCCCTCAGCAAAAAGTGGACCTTCTGAATGAAGTTCATTCAGAATTACCTGCACTTTTGGATGTCCTGGTCTGAGTTTCAGTCCCTGTATTTTAAGAGATTTGATTGATCCTATTTTTCTTTAACCTGGCCTTCTGGACTGTATTTTCTGTTTCAATCTCTCTCATGGAGTCATGACCTGGTCTATATAGTGAGTATGACCTTTTAAAACAGTATTGTTGCCCACTTTTCAGAATTAAACTTCAGAAAAGCCTGATAAAATCTGATTTCTTGCCAATTTGTTTCCTTGTGGCTGATTCTGGTGATTTTCAGAATTAATCTGAAGCTGCACCATGAGCAGATTTTTAGATCCTTCTTGGACATCAAAGAAACCACACAGGAGGTAGGAAAGACACACAAGAAGCAAGGAAAAGATGGTGCCTCACCAGATGCCTGAGAGAGAAACCCTGAGAAGACACCTAACACAGTGCAACTCCCTCCTCCACTTGGCATCTCTTTGGAGGATTCTGGAGTATCTCATCCTATTAACATCTTGAAGGTACTAAAGGGATCTCTCTTCCCCACTCAGTGCTCAGTATCCTTAAGAGATTTTAAAATGCCACATTTATGTCAGAACTAAAGGTCCCCCTAGGGTATCTAAGGGTATATTCACACTACCTTGCTTGATGGACTGCATTACACAGTCAGTAAAAAGAGCTGCTTCTAAATATGTTTCCACTACACCTAAACCAAGCTCCCAATTACTGCCAAACTCCTCTGGCAAAAAAATTCCACTTTTACACTGAAATCTTGTAATTCTCAAACAAGGTATTGTGCAGTGGTCATGGTTAGCTATAGGTGGCACGCTTGAACAGGGCTAAGCCCTGCCTTCCCTCAGCAGCCCAAGAGATCCCTTGCAAGGCACCTGGATCCAAGGGGAGGATCAGATGAGCATCAGCTCTTCAGCAGGTGGATGCATCCACAGCTACACCCACTGCTGATAAGTGGAGCTTCTGGGAAACCAGATCGGATCATCTCGCATGTGGCTGTGGGCGAGCCCAGGCCCCTCGTGCTGTGTGTGGGGCACTGGGCTGCTGGTGCTGAGCTGTTCATCAGTGCTGGCAGGACAAGAGCTTGCCTTTGCCTCCCTCTCTGCTCCCCTCCTCCCCTCAGGCTCTCTCCAAGGGCCCCTGCAAGAGCTGCTCTCCCGTCCGGTCTGAAGCTCCATCACCCCAGCCTGGGACTGGTCATCTTAACGCTGTCTCACCTCCTCTTCCCTGCCTCATTCAGGCTGCCTCCATCCAGAGTGTGTGAACACTGAGGCAGGGACAACGCAGGCAGCACATCCACTGTCACAAGTCAGAACGTCCCAGCTTTTCCCAACCTCGATGCCCGGCATCTCTTTGAAACAGTGCCCTGCTGCTTGTCACGAGCTACAGCGGATTTTAAGAACCTTTACCTACAGGTGAACGTCATCATTTTAGCAGGAAATTGAAGCTCTTGTTCAATAATAAAAGTAATGATTCAGTGGGTTGGATATAACTTTGCATTTTACCTACTATGGTTTTACATCCAGAGATGAGTAGGAGTTCTGTTTAGTGGTGTGATACTCATTCCCTCCATGATGACATTCCTGGAACGGGAGTGAGTTTCGTTCCTCACCTGTGGGGCCCAAGTTGATGTACTCAGCAGGTGTGCAGCCACATACACTGTCAGCTCAAGCTGCAGTTGTCCATCTCTTCTATCTGCTGACTGATTATACGATTCCTCCTCACAGTAACCAGGTCGTCACGCTGAGGTGTCTGGTATCTAAGTGGTGTGGCACTCCCCCAGGGAGATGCTGTCATTCATGGGAGGTCTGCACCAGCACTGGAATGTCTCCTAGGAACACGTAGCAAGAGCTTGTGTACCGGTGTGACACACGAAAGTCATCAAGGAGATTTATGGGTACAGAAATCTGAAAATGTAACTAATGGTTTGCATTCAATTTATTGCAATAAATTGAAGAAAAGAGACTGGGGGAAAAAAGAGTCCTGCAATGGAAGGACAGGTATCTTAGATAAACACGATGGGAGAGTGCACAGCACCAAATAGAAGTCTATAACTACGGTAAAGCACATTAATCGTTTTCATCTGGAGAAGAGATCTAATGAAGACAAGTGAACACAGACTGGATGCATCTTTTTTCTTGTTCTATTCATGACAGAATATTCAATATGTGGAAATTAAGTTAGCATTAGCATATGCTTTATTTAATCAGTAACAAGTGACCTTGATTTGAAGAGGCTGAATAAAGACAGTCAACGAAGACTACTTTATTGTTTAGGGTATTTTTTCCTATCAGCCTTTTCTTTCAGACTCTCAGGTTCTGGTGACTAGTCTTTTGCTGCCACCATAATAATCACACCCAAACTTAACATCTGTGAGGTGCATTATTTTGAGAAAAATGGGGGAAAAATATAATGTACAATTTCTATCATGGAGACCAGTGGAAAAAACCAAACCAAACATTTTACACATAGGTGGAAAGGAAGCTGGGTTACAAAAAACCCTCTGGGAGGCACAAGCATTTCTAATCTGGATTAACACTTCTTCACATGGTTGTTTACTGGCAGTGAGATCAAAGGGGTTTTTTTCCTCATATTATTCTTGGGTTCACTGTTTCTCTGTTGCAAATCTTACACAAACATCGTTATACATTGCAGCACAAATTCATTCCGCTGTTGTGTTATTATTTTTGTTTTGGCTTTCTGCAAGCTGCTCTTACTGAGCTGTGTTTGCTCCTGCAGTGAGGAGGAAGAGGGCATTGTTCCCTTCCCTTTTTCTCCTGGCTTCTGATGGATGCCACCCTGTTTTAAAAGTAAGGGCTTGTCATAGTGCAATAGATGTTACTTTTGGGCCACAGTTATTCACTTCACTAATTTTCATCTCTCAGAATCTTTATATAACAGAATTTTTATATAGACCTTTAAGTCTCATGCTTTGGGGTTTGGGCGTTTTTTTGAGTACATTTATGGTACATAAATTCTAGGTCTAGAAGTTGTGTTTGGGGCGATCACAACGGTGCATTGAAAATGCTCCTCAGTGTACATGTAAATCCTGGACGTTTTATCAGGCAGGTTGGGAAAATCACACACCGAATTTCTTCCCAGTGAAAACTAGGTCATAGAAAGGATGAACAGAGTCTGTACAATGACAAGGTGTATGCCAGTACTGAAATAAAGTACCCTGAAAGCATTAAACATTCCCTGAAGTACAGTGCAAGATAAATACAAGAACTTACGAAAAACGATGGAGAAAACAAACATGCAGGAACGAAGAGCTGCAGCCCAAGAAGAACAAGAGGACACTATAAATCAAACGACAAAGGAAATGAAACTGTTGCTAAACTGTTGGTAAAGCCAACACAGACCACAATGGTCTCGAGTCTTCAATCAGCAGTTCCAGTGGAGGGGCCAGCTGGCTAGAGGCGCCCTTCTGCCGGGAAGGCAGAGCAGGTATGACTCCTCTGGAGTTGACTCCTCCTGCAGTTCCAAGGCTATCGCCTTCCTAGAGGAGTAGCCCAAACATCAGACTTTCTGTGTGTGTGAAGAGCATGTTTTTCTCGTGCAGGAGCCAAACCTGACACACCTGTGTCATGAGTTGTCACGTAAGCTCTTCCTCTACACGCGTGATTTATCTGTCCAGAGCAAGGGAGGCCTCCTCTCACTACTGTGCTCATCGTCTCCAAAACCCTTCTGATGTTCCTGATATTTTTTTCGTACAGAATCTTGCACAGCAAATACTGAGGTAATTTTCATCCTGGTCTTGCAGATCTTTGCCGAAGTACTTTTATTGGTTGAGTGTTGTTTTTCTTGGAGGGATATGATTTGCCAGAAACAATTGCATGTTTTTTAAGGTCGCATCATTTGTTGTCTTGTGCCCTCAGTAGCCTTGGTGTACACGGTTACTTGAAAAATTGCATCCACAAAAATCACAACGTTGCCGATTAAAAGTCTGCTTTGGAGAATGTCAGTAACAGAACAGTGATATGGCAGACATAAAATTAAAAAACTAATATAAAAATGCTATAACTTAGCCTGTAGTTAAAAGGATTACATTTAAAAATTATTATGGTATTAGCTAATAGATAAACCTCTGGGTTAAAGGATCCTAGGAAGAGAAAGGTCAGCCAAGTCTTCCATCAGAGGAAAGATATTATATTGATATATCTCATATTCATCCTCAAATTCCTGTTTATTTGAACATCTTTTAATCACGTGGGGAAAATAAGAGATAGGAGGGGAAAATGAAGAAAACTGAAAGCCTCTCCTTATCAAATACCTGACCGTGTTGCAGAAAGAATGCAGACACTTCCAAAAGGTGCTTCATTTATGTTGAACCCTACAAAGGTAGATCAATGCCCAGAGCTTCCTTCCAGTGTTTATCTTACAATGTTCAAGTCACAGAAATGAGTATTTGTGAGGTGACCTATTACTCCTTACTCTTTTCAACATTTACCCCCAGGTAAATCTCCTTGGATAGGATTTTTAAGAAGAAACAGGATCGTACTATTCTGGGTCCCATTCAAATCTTGATGTGATCCAGCTACGCAGTTAATATTTCCTGAAGAACTCATTGATTCTCTTAGTTTAACAC
The DNA here is from genome assembly GCA_013396755.1 of Sclerurus mexicanus. Classification (NCBI taxonomy): domain Eukaryota; kingdom Metazoa; phylum Chordata; class Aves; order Passeriformes; family Furnariidae; genus Sclerurus; species Sclerurus mexicanus. The sequence continues at coordinate 958,588 of VWZF01002687.1, forward strand.
TGGAAAATGCTGTAATCCCAGAGAACAGTTAATCAGAAGAACTGAGGGTCATGCAGTTTTCAGTAGTGGTCAACATAAAGATCTTAAATAATGCCAGGCAGTCCTTAAGGCGAGGGGTGCAACATTTACTAACAGATGTTCTGATGCATTTTTACAGTCCCGTAGAGATGTCATGCTCGGCAGTGGATGCTGTGAATGTGGAACTGGCTCTTTCTAATTTTTCACGATGAAGACTTGGACATTTTTTGCAAAGGTGGGCCGCAACATGCTTTTGGAAAAAGGCATAAAGGTATTTCCTAAATTTTTCCCCAACAAACGCATAGATCACGGGATTGATACAGCAGTGGATCATCGAAATTGTTTCTGTCACTTGGATTGCTTTCTCCAGTCGGCCTTTGATATCACAATTTGGAGTGAAAAGTGAACCTTGAAATGTATGCAAAAAAGAAGAAATATGGAATGGTGCCCAGAAGATGAAGTAAAAGATCATGATCACAAAAATAAGTCTGACTGCCTTCTGTTTTTTCTCGCTCTTAGATCTTGATAATATTTTAAGAATTTGTGAGTAACTGAAAATCATAATGAGCATTGGAACAATAAGTCCCAGAATGTTCATCTTTAAAATATAGGAGTACTTCCAATTGATTGTGGAATCACTTGGATAATGAGCGCTGCAGGTATAACGAAAACTTTCCTTCTGAGTTTTGTGAAATATTAACCCAGGAACAGAAGCTAAAACAGCGACAGCCCAAGTGACAGCGCTGGTGAGGATGCCGTAGGTGACTGTCCTGGCCTTCAAAGCAAACACCGCGTGCACTATGGCCAGGTACCTGTCCAGGGTCAGCAGGATGATGAAGAAGATGCCACTGTAGAAGCCAAGGAGGTAGACACCCGAGAGGATTCGACACAGCGCCTCCCCAAAAATCCAGTCGTGGGCTGCGTAATAAGCCCAAAAGGGGAGAGAAAATACAAAGAGCAGATCAGAAACCGCCAAGTTGAGCAGGTAGATGTCAGTCATGCTCTTCAACCTCTTGTATTTCACCAGGATCAGGACAACAAGCATGTTGCCTGTCAGGCCAAATATCACCACTAAGGAATAAAGTGGTGGCAAAAGTTTTGCTGCAAAGTGCTTCTCCTCAGTTCCCATGCACGGTATCGAATCACCATAGTCGAATTCTGTTGTATATGGCCACTCAGCAAAGTCTGTTGTGTCATTTCCCATGGTGTTTTGGTCTGGAAAGGAACAAAAAAGCATGTTAAACCAGTGGAATCCCCAGACTTGGCAGTGATAAGAACGGAACAGTTTGGTGTTCTCATCTGGAATGTGTTGTGCTGAGGAGCACACAAACATTGCTATATCAGACTGTGAAAGAGAGTGGAATTGCAGAGCTGCAGGAAACCCATCCACACACCTGTGAAGTCACGTTGGGAGGGTGCTGTGTCTCATTTCCCATGCGTGCACTGCCTGCTGCATTCTGCCTCCTCGGTCGAGCCTGTCAGCTGGCAGACCCAACCAGGATCAGAGGAAAGATGAATTTATTCTGAGCCGTGGTTAGTTTGGGGCTGTTGTGCTCGCCAGTGGCTTTCCAATGGAGTGTAGAGAGACAATAAGACAGCCCAAGAAAGCACAGTGTAGTTGTGCTTCTCCCTGGGACTGGGCACCTGTCCATTGTGCTGGTCCATCCTGTACCCCTCACCCAAGGAGGACCAGGCACTGTCCAGGTGTAAATGATGCCTGCAAAGGCACTGTGACATGGCTGAAGAACAGCTGGCTGGCCCTTTTTCAGCTTGCCTGTGACTTCCTGGGAGCCTAAATGCCTGTGGGAATCAGAACACTGGAAAACACTAAACATACCTGCCTGGTGGACCTGCTGTCCTGGCTGTTGCAGAGCAGAATGTCGGCAGCGTTGGTCTGCGTTAAAATGGCAAACGCTGTGTCCTTCACAGAGCCTGGGCCAGGCACAGGCAGTGGAAACGTGCTGGTTTCAGGTCACTCTGGAATGAAACCAGTGCACGGTCCTGTAGAGAGAACAGAGAGACAAACACTGGCAAACAACACCAAAGATGAGCGTTGCTGTCAGGGTGGCCTCTGACACCTGTGCCTGTTGTGGCACCTCCCTGCCAGCCAAAACTCCTCCCCAGTGCTGCCTGGGGATGTAAGGAGTTTTGATTCCTTGTTTCAGCAGCTGCTTACAGATGTGATTCGGGAGCTGCAAAGTTTAGACTGGCTGAGTGTCTTGGAGGGGGCGCAAAGATGAAAGGCAGATATGGGCATTGCTGTGAGCGTGCACTGCAGATCTTCATGAGATACTGTCCTTCATCCTTTCTTAGTCAGTGTTTCCAGTGAGGAGATACTGAGGAAGTGTGAGGGTTGTGCAAACTCAGTCCCCTCAGTTTTGGCTTGGGAACTGTTGGGGGGACCGGGCTTCCCTTGCAAGCAGGAGTCAGGGCAGAGCGTGCAGCAGAGCTGTGAAAGCCCCCAGGCAAGTTCTGTTGCAGTGGGAGCAGAGAAAGGCTTGTGCCTTTGATTCAGCCCCTCTGGTCACCAAAGCCTCTCCCTTTCCCAAGTCCTGGGTAGGACTGTGAGCTTTGTGTAACTTGGTCTCTGCAAAGTTAAGGAGAACTGTCTTCTCACGGACCTCCAGAGAACAGATAACAGTTGTCACAGCTCAGTGATGCCCTAAAGGGGATTTGGACAAAGTTTTCTTACAGAAATCAGAACATGTAATAACTACAATTTAGAAGAGCATCTGTGCATTAGTGGAGCTGCTTAGATGAAAATTGAATGGTGCCTAAAGTTCCCTTTCCCTTGTTACAGTCTAAAACAAGAGTTCTCTTCTGAAATGTGTGAGTGGGTAACAGAGTTCTACTGTCCCCACCCTCTCTCTCCCCCTTTCTCAAAGGCCAGCGTTTGTCATACAGAAAAGGAAACTGCTGAATGACTTATCGTCACCTTAAAAGTATGTGTCAGCAGCTTCTGGGGCACTCTGGAGAGAGGCACAGTGTAGCACAGAGTAAAACTGAAACTCAAATAACAAAAAATGACACCCCATAATCTGATCGCTGGTGTTCCAAGAGGAGTACCCAGTGTTTCCCAGCAAGAGCTCTATCTCTTTAACCTTGACTTTCCAGGAGGAGCAAAACTGCAGAGAAAACTGTGCACAGACACCTGCACTTGCTCGGGGAGCAAGCATGAAAGTAAGAACTTTTCTGGTTACCACGAAAGAAGGAAGAGATGGAAGTATAAACGAAATGCTCTGTGTAAGTCTCTGAATTGATAGTTTCACTAAAACACATCTTTCATGTGGTAGTGACCACACGATTTCTTTCTAGGACATGACTGGGGAAAGAGCCCCCTCCAAAATTAAACCTTGTCCAGGAAACCTCTTCCTCTTTTATAACAGCTGAGCATTAGAAACATTCAGATTTACTTGCCTCCTAACTGATGAGGTTTTCTCAACCCTGCAGAAGTCTCAAGGAAAAATATCTTCTGGGTTAGGAAAAACAGGCTTAATTCTCTGTGAGCGCTCGTGGTCTGATTGTTTCTATCCCCCATCAAACCCAGAAAGACAGTCCTGCAAAAATTCTGAGTTTTTCTGCCGTTAAATAGAGTCAGCCTATGCGGTCCCAAAACAAGAGAATTAGGAATGTGTTCTTGCCTAAACAAATGTACAGTAAAAGAATAGCATAAGCACTGAAGTAAAGCATGCTGAGAAAGAGAAACTTGAGGCAGGTATTAAATGTCTTCCTCCAAATCATGAGTATATGCATAGGTGGGCTCTCGTGCAGGCTAAGTTCTGAGCTAGGATGTGTGTTGAGGGGGTTTTGTTGGAGTTTTCTGTTTCATTTTGTTTTGTTTTCAGTGTCTTTGCTTACACTACTTCAGATAAAACGTTGAATTCAGAGTAATTCAAAGAGCAGTTGTGGTCACAACCATTCTGGAGATGAACTCCAGTACAAAAAAAGAGAATGGTCTGGCGTGGAGTTTGCCACCTTATACCACAGGACCATGTGATGTCCTGTTACTGCTGTAAGGGTCTCTACACAGAGAGGGTCAAGCCCACTGCTCCAACACTGTCAGCTGTCTCAGGCAAGGGACAATGCAATTCTCCCAGGAGTTCACCTTTCCTTCTGTGTGAGCAGTACAATTCCAGTGTAGTACTAATTGATTTTATTCATGTAAAACCTCATTAACAAAAATAGCAAGCCAAACCATGACTGGGCATAAACCCCAATAACTCTAGTTGCCCTAGTTGCCCACTGCCCCCTCCACACTACTCCCCCAATAACCGCTGCCTGGAATTCCCAGCGCTGCCAACAACCACTGCCCCTAAGCAACACAACCACGCAGTCCCCCTGGCCCTAGCACCAGCCAGAAACAGGACGCTAACCCCAGCCTTTACATCACATTAAAAAGAGAACTCAAGCCCAGAAATCATGTCTCTTTAAAATATGATAGTGAAGTAGCTCCTTCAACAGATTAAATACTTGAATAATACAGAGAAGCCGTGTGATAGGGTAGTGATGTAGAACATCTGCCATCTGCACCTAATAGAGCAAGATGTGACTTAGATATGGACAGGTCAGACAAGTGTCCAGGACTTCTTGTCTGACCAGTTTCTATCCTTAGCAGAATATGTTTGCAAGCTATTGACCTTCTGGAACAGCTTTGAAACCAAGACCCACTAAGTTTTGGAACAAAAAATGGTTATTTTCTACACCATTTGTCCAGTTCGATTCTTTACTCTCACATTGAGCCTTATCCCACCTTGTAAAATAGTTACAAGACCAAATTGTTCTTAAAGATAGTATTAACTCTACTGCCACCGTCATTAGGCACATATGCTTCCCCACTTAGTGAATCTGTATCTATATATATGCACTTAGATATTAAAATAAGGAAAAAAATTATCTACTCACTGATTTATCAGGCTGGGTTTGTCTGACTCTCTTCTTCTTCTTTGTGAACAAACACATACTTGAACCCTGCATCTGAAAATAGGAAATAGCACTTCCTGTGTGATCTATTGCAAAACATTATTACAAGAATCAAGGGTAATGTTCTTCTTTTCTGAAACAGCTCAGCTTCTAGGCTGAGGGATGAAGACTTTATGGTTGTCTACTTGTTCTAGTCTGCTCTTGTTCTACTGGAACTGGAGCTGTATCCGAACTACTGCATCTCTACAGGGTTAAGACTGGCTGGTTAAATTCAATAAAATTCTCTCAGACTGTGACACCACAGACTGTGCACCCTTCTGCATTCCCAGCAAACGAGGGTCGCTGTGGTATTTGCTGTACTGTGCTGTGTTCACCTTTATTGCATTCTTTCTCGCTTTTTTTTCCTTGTTAAAAGCAGTCCTAATTGCTGTCTCATAATGGGAATGGAAGAGCTAGCTTACAGCTTTGGCCACAAGTGAGATATTTCACACCTGCTCTGCCAGGTGATGGGTGGTTGTGGGGAGGTTGTTTTGCCATTGTGCAGGACACCATCAGTGTGAGCAAGAGCCAAGGGGAGCCAAGTCAGTCTGTGTTTGCAAAGTTCTCGGATCACATTGTAGTAGTTGTTTTATGCCAGTACATTTAGCACGGTGCAAACTAGTTTGCCATTCTTCTTGGAAGAGATTGTGTAAGCATTAAGGCGAAAGCAAGCCACAAGTAAGTGATAAAAATAACTTCAACTAAAAAGCCATATGAGCAAAAGAATTCAAAGGAAAGCTGGTATTTCTGCCTAAATTGCAGTAAGGTATGCTGGATAAAGGCCCCCATAAAGTGAATCTTACCCCCCAAAAATGTATTTTCATTGCCTAAAGTGCACCTGGGTTCACCTGAAATCTCAAAACCAAACTATCACTGGCATGTTTGTTTGGACAACTAACATTGCACACTGGTGCTAGATTTTACAAGACTTCTGCAAGTCACAATGTCTTTTCAATATTATTGGTTATTGGAGAAGTTTACTGTCAATTACTGCTTTTCACACTGACCAGGGACTTGTCTCCTGGCTGCTCATACTTTAAATCCATTCAATGTTAGATGTGTTAAACCTTAAATGCTTATACAGTGCTCACCACTGACACTTCCAACTTCCCTCCCTCCACACAATTAATTGAAAAGACTGTCAGGAAAGTCTAAGCCTCACAAGTCTGTATTTTTTTGTTTTTCCCTGAAATCATGGAGGAAAAAAAAGCTTAAAAAAATCAGTGCCAAAGGCTCTGGACATCAGCCACAACCTGGAAAAGCTGTATCAGAAAACAGTGACAAGTGAAAACAGAATTTATCAGCTGGCCTGAGAACCAGTGTGAAGGAAGAGACCAGGATGACCCACTAGGGAGGCAGATGGACCAGCTGACACTGGAGTGCACTGGGATGGGGGAGGGAGGACACCTGATTGTCTTCTCCAGGTCAAGAGGAGGAAAGGAACTGCTGACAGAGAGGGAGAGCAGTTGTGCACAGAAGCCATCCAAAGGCCACAGGAGCTTGAGCAGACCTCTGAGATTTTTGGGTTCTTAAAGAAAGTTAAAGTTAGCAATCTTCAGAATTTAGTGGCATCATGAGGTCGTTTCAGCAAAAATTGCAAACCACTGAAAGTTCTGTATCTCACTTCTGGGTTGATCTATTAATGCAATTGGGGCTTGCATGGGCTAAGGTATTTTGGTTATAATGTATTTCTGATTAAGAAGAGCAAAACCCACATAAGGTATGGGAATGAAAACAGCTTGAGGTGTGTTTCTATGGCCAAGATCCCAGTGTAAGGACTACAAAGAGTTAGAGTGTGTGGCCACAAATGAGTGATATCATTGATTTTGACTAATACAACTCTTCTTTATAACTTGAGCTTAAGCAAGAGAAGAAGGTAATACGTAGTTCTTCCCTGGATCTTTTTAACTCTGATGTCAAGCCCTGGAAAATGTTATGCAAATCCCAATGACTGTTGTGTCCTGCCTTAGATCTCAAACCCATGACAGAACCTGGCTTTAAATTGATTGTCATATACAGACCTGTGTCATCTCAGGCTTTCAGGGTGAGGCACATTCACTCTCTCACACCTGTGTCGGGTTTCCCCAAAGGGCTGCTGTACCTCATAGATTTGTGGTGTCACAACCCAGCCTGCCTACCCAGGTGTTCCGTGCTGTCCAGTTGGCCTCGTCTGCGGGGCAAATGTAATGCTCACAGTGGGCAAAAAAAGAAACGCTTTATATATAGAACAAATAGTTTATTTTTAATGTAATTGGACTTTTTAGCACTGCAATCCAACAATCGTTATTAGTCCAGACCTAATTGTCTCAAAAAAGTAAGAAAGAGGAAAAAATAGCAAAGACATAAATACATCTGGGCAGAAACAACAATAATGAAGTAATACTAATGATATCACTAATACTAATATTACTACTAATAATAACAACAATGCTGCATCATCAACTACAATGAGCAGTTAAATTTGTTGTATATACCTTATTTCTGAGTGTAATACTTTCACTTTTCCACTGCTCCTCTGAGTCCTAAGGTCAGTGACTTCAGTCAGTCCCTCGTGAAATGCTCCCTCTGCACCTCTTGCTCTTCCCCTGCATCTCAAGGCCCCTGCTCTGATACACAGGCTGTACTTCTCCATGTTGCAGCATCATGTTAGAAATAACAACTACTTTTTACTACTGTCTGTATAAAACCTGTGGTTGTGCCACAAAAGGTAAGCAAAACTGGGACAGATTAAATACAAACACCTCCTCACAAGAGCTGTCGTTACAGCTGAACCAAGCCAAAATAAACCTTATAATAAAAGGGGCAAAATATCGACATGTATTATTCCTTTTTACAGTCACATTATACAGAGAAAAAAGCCTTCTGAAAGGAAAAGTGTCCCAAGAATTTGCAGTCTTGATCTCTGAGAGATTGACTGTGCTTGTCAACAAAACAATATAATAATTGAGCTGCAGGACATTTCTTATCCATGGAGGAATAAAACCTAGAAATGTTAATTACACCATCTATAAAAAATGAAAGAAATGTTTTCTACACTATGTAGCTAATGGCAAGAGTATTTTGGCATTGAGGTTAGAAATGTATGTGAAATTTTGGAAGGACATAAAAAACATGCAATTATATTTTCAGAAGGAAAGGTAATATTTTTATTACCCTAGAAAATACAGTCTTTGACAATACCCAGGCTGTGTTTTTCCTGGTACTCTCTTGTTTAACTTTTAAAATGTTGGTGAAGGTAATACTATCTCAACATAAAAGTTAATTTTCCCTTATGAATTTTTATTGGGATTTGGAGAACAAATCTGCCTCAGCAGGAAAGTGGAGGTAAGAATTATTTTGCTGAAGAGCTTCAAGGTGCCTCTCACTTCCACTAGATGTATTTTACATGGTACCCACTCAAAAATCAGCAAAAACATCTTTTCCTTATCCTGAACTCAGCTGGTGAGTTGTTAGACTGTCAGGAGCCACGACAGGAAGCTGCAGCTGATACGTTTATTCAAAGAAAGCGTTTCTAAAACACTATAAAACAAGTACAAATGGAAAGAGACATCGAGCCCACTTGCTCCGTGCCGTTTTGGGGTGGTTACGTTTATCAGCGGGCGCTGGAAGCTGGGGGGATGCAGAGCTCTGCAGCTCCAGGGCCCCCCTGGCTGTGCCCCCGGGAGCATCCCACAGCAAAGCAATGGGGTCCTGGGTTGAGGGGCCCCTTAACCTGGGAGCTGAGGCAAAGGGGCAATGGTGACAGTGGCTGAGGTGATTCCCCCTTTGCAATGTGAAGCCTGTCCGCTTCCCCACTTCCTAGAGGGGTGCTCCACACCTGTCCCGGGGATGTAGGGATTCAGGTATGGAACAGATTTCACACGGCAAAGCATATTTGGGGGTGAGGCAGAGGCGATGCTTTCATCAGAGAAGAAAATAAATACTAGAGGAAGCACCCTCTTTGCTGAAATGTATTAAAAGAGCTCTAAAAATCTTAATTAAAAAGCACTCTGTGGCAAGCTCGTACAGTCGCTATTTTACAAGTGCGCCAGCGCTCTTGGGAAACGAGTGTCACAACTCAGGATGCCCTTGATTCACTACCCCAAAAGGAGGAGCAGCTATGCCGCTGCCCCCAGGGGGATGCTGCACACACGGTGCAGCCTCCCAGGACCACGGCAGACCTTTGGCCAGCCCCTCGCCCCGGCACAAGGCAGCTCGGGTGGGCTCACATGACCCCTGCACTGTCAGACCAGCCGGACACCTGGGTGGGTGTCGAAAACGACTGGCCAGCCCCGGCGGGTCCGGCAGGGCCGGAGAGGACGCGGGCACAGGAGCGAAGCAGCCCTTTAAGATGGGCCTTGAACGTCACCCCGGCGAAGGCGTAGATGACGGGGTTGAGGCAGCAGTGGATGAAGGAGATGGTTTCCGTCAGCTGCAGGGCCAGGGCTATCTGGGAGCTCGCCTCGCAGTCGTTGATGATGTGCAGGCTCTGCAGAGAGTCCAGGAGCAGCGCGATGTTGAAGGGAGTCCAGAAGAGGAAGAAAACGATGACGATGATGAAGATCATCTTGATGGCCTTGATCTTGTTCCGATTTTTGCATTTTTGCAGGTTTTTCAGTATCTGGGTGTAGCAGCAAACGAGGATGCTAAAGGGAATCAAGAGGCCCAAGATATTGGCTGCAAACTGAAAAGCAACCTTCCAGGTATTGTCACCTGGCGGGTACGTGGGGACGCACTGCACAGCCTGCTCAATCTCCAGCTCCTGGTTGAACATGATGTTGGGTACAGAAGCCAAGCCAGCCACCAGCCACAGGATTAAACTGATAATTATGCCACAAGAGGCTGTCCGTATCCTCATGGCATAGACAGCATGGACAATGGCTATATACCTGTCTATGCTCATGAGGGTAATAAAGAAGATACCACTATAAAACCCTGTGTAATAAATGCCAGCCATTATCTTGCACATGGCATTGCCAAAAACCCACTGGTCTGAAGCATAGTGGGCTTGGAAAGGGAGAGGCACGACGAAGAGGAGATCAGAGGCTGCAAGGTTCAGCAGGCAGATGTCTGTCATTGTCGTCAGCCTTTTTCTGGTCAGGAGAACCCAAAGGACCAAGGAATTTCCCAGAAGGCAGAAGACAAACACGAGCCAGTAAAGAATGGGCAGAAAGAGGGATTTAAACCTGCGAAAGCTGTTTCCTTCGTTGCACGGAGCAGTGTTCTCATCGTATCCATACTCATATTCTGTTGTGCTGAGGGATTGGCTTGTGGGATTCATCTCAGATACCTGTGCAGGAGAGAGCAAGGGATAAATGGCTGGCTGTCCTGGCACAGGACTCCCAGGGTGGCTTCTGCCTCTCTCTGTGCTGCATCGAGTCTGAGGATCAGACTCCAGGCAGAAAGAGGGGCTGAAAAATGCAGTCCCAGCCTCGCTGGCTGGACAAGAGCATCTGTACCAGCCCAAAGCCTGCCTGGCAGCCTGCAGATTGTTCCTATACTGGTGTAAGTGTGAGCACTGGCATGCTCTCAGTTTCCCTGGAACTGCCCCAGTGCCAGTGGGCTAGTCCCTCATCATTACAATGACGGGAAAATTCGGGGTCTGAATAGTCATAATGATGAAAAAGGCATCTGATCTTAAGGATCCGGATTTTCTTGTGCTCCCTGGGGTGCAGAAGCCTGTAGCATAAAGACCCTTATAAAAGTGCCATGACTTAAGAATCCTGTCACCCAGCAGCACAGCTGTGTTTTTAGCAGAGCTGCTCAGGGCTCGGTATTGGGAGTGCAGAGACACAAAGACTGCAAGCTAGTTCTCTATGAGTGGGTGTAAGGTGGTGGCTCAGTCTGAAAAAAGGAGAGAGGAACTCCTGATGGGTTCCTGGAAAACCCCAGCACCTGGGGGAGACAATTCCCAGAAACTGATAAAGGGATTAAAACCAAGAAAGAAGTGTTACAGAGATAACATGGCCTTTCTTTTCTCGAAAATCCTGTGGAGGGGATCACAGGAAGACAACCCTTAAGCCTATGTCATTCCAAAAGAATTAGTTCATTGACCATAGCCACTCAAACTGCCCAAGAAAAAAAGGATGAAAAGAGATTGGACATAAGCAAAAAGGAGGGGGAGAAGTTCCACCAAGCTCTGGGGAGGGGGCTGAAGGGTTGCCTTTTCTCCTTCCACTCACTTGGGATGCCATGGGGGTGAGCAATCATCTTTACTGTCATACATATATGTATATATATGGGGGGGTATATATGGATACTACTTTTAACTTGCTTTACATTTAGTTTTAGTCTTTGTAAGGAGCTTTTTTGTGCTTATTATAACTTGCTTTGTTCTTAGGGAATCGCTTTGCTGGGTTTTTAGCACGTTACCATATTTTGAAATGTGTACCTAAGTTATGCTGCTGGGTTACTTTGGTTTAAAGTGTGTGCTTCTGTTTTGCTTTTCTTACATAGCGTTCTTAGTATTTTGTTGTGCTTTTAGAAGGTGTGCTTTGTTTGTTAGTTTAAGTGTAAATTAGGTAGTTAACTGCTATCACCAACAACTCAAACCCTTATAGACCTTAATAGACAAAAAATAAATTAAAACAGGTTGGGCAGAGAATTCTTCCTATTCTGCCCCCCCCCTTTTCACGTGACAGTGGGTCCAGGATTGCACACAAAAACCCTGGAGCAATAAGGAGCTCTCAGGGGTACACAGAGCACTGGCAGTGCCAGGCTCTGGGCTGGCACTGACCTCCAGGGCAGCTGGAGAGCAGCTTGGCTCTGCCTGTTGCTGCAACACAGCAATTTAGTGTTCCTGCCTGTTCTGCCCAACTTCAGTTTTCTAGTTTAGAGAAAACCAAAATAAGGGGGGTGTTTCCTCCCAGTCATTTCTGAAGAATTGCAATGAAGGTAGCTTTAAAAATAGTTATGTAGTCTGACCTGCTCTCTAAAAGTGAATCAGTCCTTTAGCCACATTTTTTATTGTTTCAGGTGTCAGTTCATGACCCCTGTAAAAGGGGATATGGTTTGCAGACTCAAGTGGTCACATTTTAAGAAGTAATGATTCTCTCAAAAGTTTGGTTTGCCACTGTTAAGGCATTTGAAACTTTATGCTGTGCTTCACCTGTGTTGCACTTGCTTACGGGTTGACCACACCTTGAAAGAGCTTCGAAGAGTTTCCAGGTAGGAAGAATAACTTGTAGTAATCATTACTATTAAGCTGTAGCAATAACAGGAACAAAAGTGATCAATTCAATAAAAGCAGATGATGTGCTCTCCTGAATTAAAAATTGCCTCCTGGGGACACAAAAAGAGAGACACCAGTGAAGATTTTTGTATTGCTGAGGAAGGAATCACAATTCACCCCTTTTTGCCTGGCTGTGTCACCTGTGTGGGGGAACAGAAGGCTCTGTATTCACAGCAGAGAGGAGCTCTGGAGTTCATCCTCTGCTCCAGGGATGGACGCTGCTCATGCCTCACTGACCTGCCTCGGCTTTCCTCGGGGCACCAGGGCTGGTTCAATTGGCAAGTGCCATGCAGAGAAACCTGTTACAAATACAGCACTCAACCCTACAGGATTCCTTGTTCAGAAACAACAAGCAGTGAGAGCAAAGCACCGCTGCAATCTACATTGATAGTGTGATTCTCTACTATATTGTGCCTTCAGCTGTGGCTAGGACATCTGTGTTATTAATTTTAACTTTGTATAAAGGATAAACCTCTAAATATTGAGTTGTTGGGTTACTAGATAATGGCTCTTCATGCAGCAAGAGATGTTGGTAATAATATTTTCTGCTAATGCTTTCAAACCTGACACACTGGGACTGGAAGCATTGCAGCACTGGCTCACTTTTCTTAATTGCCTGTCAGGGACCCCATAAAAGCACTCCATGGACTGAGCTATGAAATGTAAAAAAAAGATTCAAAAATAATGAGTATTCTGATCTAGATATATAAATATATAGATATACATAGATCTAGATCTATTGATATAGAGCATCTGCTTTTGGCGACATTCAAGTGTTTTTCCTGGGCTGAACAGAGACTGGAGGTGCTCTACTTCAGACAACTCTTCCATCATTAATACCTGTGGCAGCTTCCAACCAGGGCACAGCACTTTCCATTTTCTCCCCTCTCCACATCACTCAGCAAAACCCTCAGACTGAAAAAGCAGTTTTCCAAAGGGTATCAAGGGAGAGGAAACCGCTGCAGATCCCGTTCCCCTGGCTGCCAAAGTTAGCCCATTAGTAGCACATGAAACAGGGATGGACTTTACCTTGGACAGCAAGAAGCCTCTGCCCCTTCTCCTCCTGCTCTGTTGCTCGGGCTCAGGAGGTGACGGGAGCTTTGCTTGCGGAGACGGCCGAGATTTGGTGATGTGCGGGTGTCGAAGGGGCAACTGCCAGTGACAGGATGGGTCTGGAGGCAAAGAGGAGAGTTTGTATCTGTGGTAAACAGGAAAAGAGGTGAGCGGGCTACCAAACACATTCTGCGAGACAAAAATCAAATACGGCTCTGTTTGAAGATAGCAAGGGCAGCACTCCTTTAGAAGTGTTGGCTAAAGTCCCCTTCTTCTCAGCCAGCCTCGACTGAAGTGAAAGGTTTAGAAGTTTGGATGTCTCCACCACAGGGGACACCCTAATAAATTTGCAGCTTTTTACAGAACCTGATCTATAATTTCCAGGTCTCGTTATTTTAGTTTTTCATTTTCTTCAGCTAGTAATAACCTGTGTACTGCACTCTGTTTATATTCCTCCCTGTTAAAAATGTATTAGCTTTTTGAGCAAAATAAGAGCTCACAGTTACTGACACCACTTTGCAATAATTTTTTAAGGGGCCACGCAGGCAAACAAGGATTTTCTACCAAGCCAACACACAGCCCTTTATAGGTCGCCCAAGGAGGATAACAAAGCAGAAAATGTGGTAAACCAGCAAGAGGTGGCAAGATATGAACACAGAACTTAAAGGTCACCTGCACTTGAAAGTGCTGAACTCAAGCAGAAAGGGGTGCAGAGAGGGTGCAAGGCGGCAGAGGAGCAGAGAGAGCTGGCTCAGCCTTCTAAAGCAAAGCCATGGAAAGGATCTGTTTGCTCCGTCCAGACAACGCAGTGAGGACATGGCCAGGGGAAAAAGAAGATTGCCTCACCTTAAAAAAGCACAGCCATATGACAGCAATGTTTACCCCCTTGGGCTGAAGTGAGTTTGGCAGCAGGGCATGTGGGCTGTGGAGCAGCCTTCCTGCGGGAGCAGAGCCAGCCAGCTGGTGCAAAATGAGCCTTAGCTGAGTTTGGGAAGGGGATGCCTGACCTGGATGGCACTGCAGGCGCTGGACAATCCCTCCCAGGGCCTCGAGGATGCTCCCAAGGTACTGGGTGAGAGCTGGAGGGGCAGGGAGGGGGCAGGATCTGTTTGCTAAGAACCTCTCCAAAACCCACCCCAGAGCTTCCCTCTCCAGCAGCCCTGACTGCTGCCTCGCAGGGTCACTCCAGAGCAGTTTTAGCTGGTCACCAATACCAGTGCTAGAGATGTCTCTCCATACTCTCCTGGGATTTCCTGTGAGAAAGAAATAGCTTGGAGCAAAACAGAGACAACAGACTGTTGGTGTCTCCGGTGCTCCAGCCTACGGCCAGTTTGGGTTTGGGTCCCTGCATCCACTCAAGACTGTGAGCTGCCAGTGGAAAGAGCCATGTGGAGCCACCCCTTGGCGAAAGGGCTGGTACAGGCATCTCACCCACCAGCCAAGTTTAAAAACACAGCAAAAATGGTGCTGTAAGAGGAACTTTCTGGTTTGTGTTTGGACAGTGGTTGTCAGGGTCAGCCTGCAGCAGCCCCAGATAGATGGTGAGGGCTGAGGAGTCTCCACATGTCTGTGCATCACGATGCTCAGGCTTCCCCTTTAGCTGCGCCTGCTGCCACGGCCACTGCAGTGGTTCTGCTATTTAAACTTGAAGTTACACTTTCTGCTGGTTTATCTTCTGCTTCATCAGGGAAAAAGAACCCCATGCACCCCTTCACAGCTGAAGACTCTGTCAGCCCAAAAGTGACCAGCACATCAGAGTAACACAGACTTCACTCCCCCAGGCTACTCGGAGCCCCAGGGTCAGGGAAGAGATGCTCCACTGAAGCCCAGTGTTAAATGGAAGGACCGTGGCAAAAGGAATCTTGCTCTGAGGCAAAACAGCATTGCCACATCTGCAGTTCCCACAGCCAGAAACGTTCCCTGGCACCTGAGACCACGCTAGCTCAGCCTCCAGCATCAGTCCCAGAGAGTTTTCTTATGCCGTGCCACCACTGCAGCTCCTCAGCCTGGGGGTGATGCCAGCTTAGCTGCTGTAGAAGTGCTATGCCCGCTCTTGTACAAATCTCCTCTTCCTCCTACAGACGGTCTGGAAGAACCGAGTTTGAACACAGAAAGGAAACTGTGGTTGCCACAGAAGACACCACCAGCAAGAAGTTGCTTTGGCCTCAGGAGTGCTGGCCACAAGCCCTGGTACGGCTCTGGTTGTTCCTTAAGGCAGAGGGAGGCACATTTCTGACACCATGGCAGACTCTGGGGTTGCTCTAGAAGCCATTTGGAAAAGATGGGAATAAAAGCAGAGTGAGACACCCTACCTGGCAGGATATTTGGAAAAAAAAAAAAAAAAGACTGTTTCCTGATGTTCTTAATATCATAGCACCTGGCTGGAAAGTGGAGGACACATTTACTTGGATGCAGTGCTCAGCTTCCACCTATTAAAGAGCTGTGGGAGCCAGCCAAGTCCAGTGCTGTTGTCTGAGAAGAGCACTTTCCTCTGCCTTTGCTCCTCTTGCCATTTTTAAATGTGTCATTTTCAAATATAACAATTTTTTTTAATAAGTAACCTCCTCTTCTAACCCTTCTTCCTCAAGAACAGGCAAATTAGAAAGCTTCAAAGATTTTCCAGTAGAACTAAGATGTGTCTATTCTGCTGATAGTAGGCAGAAATGTCTATTTTTCTTTTTGGTTTGGTCAGCAAAAATATCGACACCCTCCACCAAAGTGGACTTGTATTACAGTAACAAAGTGCTTGTGTATGCAGACGTGCACAAATGTGTGCAGAGAAAAAGCCTATTTGGCATTTTTCTGGCTCTCTCTCCTGTAGCAGATGCTCAGTACAAAAAATAAAAAAGGGTTGAGCCAGAGAGTCCTCCAAAAACTATTGTTGAGTCTGTACAGGAGAAGCAGCTGGAGGTGTTTGGCGAGGTCTGGACCAGCTCCCGCACCAAAGGCACAAGGATTATGGCTCTGACAGCTGCAGCCTTGCACAATCGCTTAGTTTCACCCCAGCAGAAATCTGTGCGTTGCAAAACTCCTGCACAGTAACTCATTCATCGCAGCGTCAGCAGTGAGTGGAATTTTCTCACTCATGCTTTAGGGCAGGGTAATTGTGGGACAGGGAGAAGTAAACAAATACAGTTCTTGTGCAGGGAGCCTCTGAGAACAAAAATCTTCCCCATCTGTCCCTTACCTGATGCTTTTATTCCTCACTCTAGAGCACTTAGCTTTGTAACCCTTTGCTGTCTCAAACCTTCTGTTCACCACTGCACGGGCACTCCTTAGATTTGCACCTGACAGTGCTTTGCCTAAGGATGGAGAACAGAGAGAGGTGCAATCAGTTAGAAGAGAGAAATCAGAGAAGGCAGGGCTGCAGGAAACACTGGGAGATCATGCAGTCTGTCCCCTGTCTTGGAGCTACTCTTGCTATGCCTGCTCCTACAGCCACTGCTTTCCCCTCAGCTTCTTCTCAGAAACCATCCCCATGCTTCTCCAGACTCACTCCTAGTGAATTTGTCTCAATACTTAATCTAAAACTCTCCTGGTTTAATTTAAGTCAGTTATTTACCTTATCCATTGAAGAACAATTACTTCTAGTTGCTTTAAAATATTCTAATAGCATGTTTTCCTTCAATCTGAACAGCTCATAATCCATATTTTTTCCTTTTAGGTCATGTTTTCTAAATTGTTAATTGCAGCCATAGCTCTTCTTTGCTGACTGTCCAGCTTTTCTGAATCTTTTTTACATTGCAGTGCCCAAAACTGGCAAAGCAGACTGGAAGAGTCACCTGCCCGGGGTATCTGTTTCCCTTTGCACTCACACAGCACTGGTGACTCACAGTTCTCTTACGCTGGGTGTCAGCCCCCAGATCCTTTTCTCCAGAAGTGTTGCCCTCCCCATACTGTGTTTGTGGCCTCGTCTGACCCTGCCCATGTGCAGAAGTGGGCACTGCAGCCCATTGCTGCCAGGCTTTTCCATCTGACAAGGTCAATTTGAGCAGCCATCCTGCCCCCCCTGTACATTTGCACCCCTTCCCAACACAGTGGCATGTTTAAAAATAGCAGGATCCTGCACTAGACCTTCACCCAGAGCAGCAAATGCTGGTTTGTGCCAGGGCAGGGCACAACTCTGGATGCAGGATCCTTACAGGCAGCTCTCCTATCCAGCAGAGAGCACTCAGGAGTTTGTCTGAGCACCTGTGCACCCACATAAAGGTAGTTGGAGGTGCTCAGAAAGCCTGCTGGCTCTGAGGTGTGGGGTACCACTGCTTTGCCTGGCTGGCATGAGGCTGCAACTGAGGCTGGTTTGACATAGCTGCCTCTTGGCAGATCTGTGCCACCTCCTACTCCTTTTATTTTCTTGTAGCCTCCTTATTCCTTCTAGTGCTTTCCTGCAACTGTAATTACACTCACTGGTACATAATTCCCTCTCTGACTCAAGCTGATGGTTCTCTACCAGATTATCAAGGCTCCCTGTGCTGGCTGTCTGCCCAGCGTTCACCCCGAGACCTTCGCACTGGCCGCACTGGTTTGGAGCAAAGGTGGCCACCGGCCACCACCACCACTTCTGGGTCACCCTGCACCAGTAACGCCCAGCTGCAGCTGCTCCAGCCAGCCCAGCTCTGCTCCCAGCACCCAGCCAGGCAACACCAGTCAGGGACCACTCCACTGGTGCTTCCCACCTAGACCACGGTGGCTATGCTCTCAAAGCAGGCATCTGAGCGGCATTGTCCTGTCTTTCACATCTTCCTTCAGGCCTCTGCCCTCACCAGGGGCACGAAAAGAGGCTTTGCTGGGTAACACACACCTGCTGCACTGCTGTGGTCTGAGGGGAGGTGTGAAGAGAGCTTGGCAACGCCGCTGATAAATCTGTATCTGAGCAGCTGGTAAACAGGAAGCTGATGAGCAGCTTTATTATTTTTCTTGGTTCTTTTGGTTCTTTTGGTCTGGTTTTTTGTAGCTATTCTTTTTCACTTATCTCATCTCAGGAAACATTTTTTTTTTTTTTTTGCCACCTCCTGCAGGAAATGTGCAAGATACCAAAGGTGTTGAAAACCTCAATGTTCGCTCAACCTGCTCTCCAAGAGGTGGTGAGTCAAAGGGCCTGGCAATAAGGGCATCACAATGGCATTGGTAAAAACTGGAAGCCCATGGGTCGAGCTCACAATGGTGAAAGTAAGACTGAGTTTGACGATGCAAAATAAAGACACTTACTTTTGTGCAATGACTGTATGTTCAGCCTAGAGGGGCTTTTCACTGGTATCAGCAAGAGATGTCAAACCTTTCTGGTCAAGACAGCCAGGGGCATAGGTCTCCACAGAGATGTAGCACCAGCCTCTTGGCAACTCATTTTCAACACCCAAGACCCACCCTGCAGTCCACACCAGGCATGTCCACCACCCATGCCACTGCAAACAAGCACAGCTGCTGTGCTGAGCCCATGTGTTGAGGGAAGAGGGAAGGCCAGAGCTCAGCACCTCAGCAAGTCACCCAGACACATCAGGAGCAAGCAGGACAGACTGTACTGCTGTTTAGCACACCCTCTCTGTTTGTCCTAGGCTGAAGCAGCAGTGCAGGTACAAAACCTGCAGGGATCAATGCTCACCGCATTTAAACTCTCTCCTGATCTTGCACGGTGCTACCTGAGAGAACGAGGAAATAATCATGCCCCTGTTGCTTACGGGGAGAGCAGCCAAGGTTTGCCAGCAGTGCTGCTGGTAGACAGGGTGAAGCGGTGGGGAGAGGTGATGGGGAGGCATTCCTCACGCCACAGCCTGAGGCTGCAGATGTGACTTGGCTGCAAACCTGACCAGCTGCAGCACACCTGACCTTGCACTTTTTGCATCAGCCCTTCCTGCCCACTCTCCAGCACAGCAGTGGGGAGGATCTCTTAGGCTAGCCAGGGTAAAACAGAGCTCCTGTCCCTGCCACCTACACCACCCTCCTGTCCTGTGCACGGGGGATGGACATGCACAGCTCAGTGAAGATAACAGGTACAGCCCAAAACGTTTTGAAACATCACATCCAGCAAGAAGGTGGGTTGAAGAGCAGGAGGAGTCACTTTCCGGTATGCAGATGCAGGGGTCAAGTTTCCTTCTCATTACCAAACTGCATCTTCGTGTTTTTCTGGTGTGGGTTTCAAATGACTGGGATAAAACAGATGAACTTTTGCCACTGCATAGTTAAAATCTGTATTTCCTTTTACAACACTCGGGTTTTCTTTTGCTGACTCTTTTGTGATATGCTTTAATAATTCCAAGGGCCATCAAGACTTCCTACCTTATAAATTAGTAGGCAGAAGAGTAAAAGGCCAACAGATTCATTAACCTTTTGAGGGTCTTTCTGAGCAGGACCTAACTCAAACCCAGCTTTTATAGGCAAGAATAATGGCAATGTATCCACATTCCTTGGACAGAGCCAAGGATATCTGAGAAATCCCAAAGCCAACAATTGAGCCACAATGCTTTAGGGAATCTTTGAAGAAAAGGAAAGCTCTTGAATTAATCTCAAATAATGTCCAAAACAAAAAACCCCAGCTGTATCAGTGTTTATGTTTCCTTAATCCAAAATGCTCTCTGCTTGCTTCATCTTTATTCTGTCAAATATGTGTAAAGTCAGTGATTACAAACTCAGGAAACCCTTCCCAGTGTCAGCTCTCTTTAAAGAAGAGCCCAGAGCATAGATGTGGGCAGGCAGCACTGAGAAAGAAGCCTTTGCACCTCCCTTTGCCACTGATAATTGCTGCAAACTGGGACGAAGAAGGTTTGCCTTTTTGATTACTTAGGACTTTTATCAGTAAAATGGGTCTGAGGATGGAACAGAACAACCCTCATTTGTTCCTGCTATGTCTCATTTCAGTTTGGGAAAATTAAAAGCAAAGTTAAAACAGAAATTGTCCTCTGTAATGTAATAAAACAGATCCACAGTACAAGGCAGTAAAGTAAAATTGCATCATAAAATAAGGGTGCACAACATTTTGGGGTTTTCTTTGCCCTTTGAAATGTGAATAGGTATTCTGATAAGACATCAAACAGTAGCTGACCACATATACCACAGGAGGTTAACATTCAGTGTACTTCCCAGTAAGGCATGCTTACAATACAAGTGTGCTCCCATCATGATTTCATTTAAGCTCTCACTGCTAAGCTTGGTATAAAACACACCTTTTTACTCCTTGCATAAAAGACGACAGTGACTGCATAGGAAAATTACATGTTTGTCTCCACACTTTCTAGAAACCTGTGACAAAAAGAGGGTCATTAAATCACTTGTGTTAAAAATTCAGCCCCGGGAATCATCTGCAAGCCTGACATCCAGTCTTGTTTTCAATACAAAATAGATTTTTAGTCTGCCTTATGTCTAGAATCTTAAACTATGGTCTGAGGGTGCTGGTGGCCAGCAAGATCACACAAATGGCCTTCAGGTGTTACAGGACCATGTCAGAAGTAGCATTCACCTCCCTCCATCAAACTGCTGATCCCAAGGGTGCTTGGTGGTCCTCCAAGAAACTTTTCAACAAATAATTCATACACACTTTTGGGTATGCACACAACCAATAAAAAAATTAACTGCAGAACCTGGAAAGGATTTGGAAAGGCTGGTCTAACAAAACACAGCCATAAGTACAGTTAGCACAGCTCCTCTTTCAGCATGGCTGTGCTGTCCTCATGCATTACAAGGGGCACGGCAGGGAGGTCTGCCTGCTCTGGATAAAAATCAATCTGCTGCAAAAAGAAAGGGCATCCAGTCTTCCAGCAAACAAAAAGTTTTCAGCAGCATCAGCAAAGCCACTGGCTCACTGTGTGGCGCAGGGCTGAGCCTCAGGCTGCGGGGAAGAGAGGCAGCTGTGCAGGCAGCTGCTGCCCTGCCATCCCGCTCCGGCTCCATGGCAGCCCCGGTGTTGGGGATGGTGCACTGGAAGAGGAGCATTACCTGGAGCCTGGGAGCAGAGGGCAGGGAACCGCTGCTCACAGAGAAAATCACGCTGCCGTGAAAAGCAGCCAGCTCTGCTGGCAGTCAGGGACACAGAGGGCTTGCACTTCGTTTGAAGTGTTTTCAGAGCACTACACAAGTGAGAAAGGATCAGCCCTTTGGCTGTCACCAAAGTGTGAACACACAGCACCTGAGCTGAACACATCTCCAGCACGTCTGGGTTTCAAATCCTCTCTCATCTCCAACACAGGCACTGGGGACTGGATTACCAAAGGTGAGAAGCACTGCAGAGCTGGCAGATGCCAGCTCACCGGTCACTGTCGTCCAGAGCCATGGGTCCAAAAACACAGGGATCAGCCCAGGGAGAAGGAAAGACCAACTTCTACCATAGCCACTTCCAAGACAGTGCAAACACAGCTGCGGGAGAAGGAGATGTGCAGCAGCAATTAGGCTTCACAGAGTCCAAGGCATCACAAAACAACAGGCTGTCCCGAAGATAAAACACCATGACCAGTCAGTCCCCTTGTGATAAAGTGGCAGGGTTTGGGCAGGTTTTCTTCAGTGCTGGGTAGGTAAAGCAAATTCCCGTGCCTGAGAGCATTACCTACCTCCCAGCTCAGCTGTGCTTCAGCGTCCTCCTCCTCCTCCTTGTACAGCAGCGCGCGCTTTAGCAGGATCCGCGAGGGAGCAGCTTTCAGTGCCGTGGTGTGGGGCAGCAGCTGCTGGCTCCTGGGGCTGTAGGGATGCCCAGATGCCAGGAGCAGGAAGCTGGCATGGGGACAGCACCCGTTGCCTTTGGGCACTGAGGTTTCCCCCCTTACCAAATAGGCAGATACAGCCCAGTTTTCTGGAAAGAGTGTTTCTGTGCGTTTCAATATATGAGGGCTGCTGTCCCCCTGCGTGCTGCAGCTGTCACCCAGCTTCTCTGTCTCTAATTGGGAGATGGGGTCCTAGAGTGCCTATGAATTTCACGGTGCAGCATTAAAATGGAGAAAATGCTCCGTGTTGGAGCAATGCCGGAGTAGGAAGCACAGTGAGGGTTGCCCAGTCCAGGCAACTACATATCAGGTGTTTCTGCCCCTTGCACAGCCTTTTCCCCTCTGTCCCACTCACCGCCCTGAGTAGTCCTTTCACTGACCACGGTGATTTGTTCAATGTCCTTATCCCACGAGCAGAACTGATTGCAGCCCTAAGAGGTTTTAATGGGCAGATGGTTCATACCTAAGGTTTCAACTCTGTGGCTCTCTTCAGGATATAGTGATTTGCTGAGAACAGACTCTCTTTTCCAATCATCTCCAGTCCTCAACTCCAGCCAGCAGAGGTTAAGGTGCCCCTTGTGTCCTGTCCTCCCCAGCCCTGCAGATTTGGAATGGCATAAGACCCTCCATAGGGTCACATTGCTCAGCAGTGCATGAGCACCTTCTGCAGCCCTGCTCTGGTCTGGGCAAACTCCCAGACACCACGCAGAGCCTCAGTTGGACCAGCCAGGCTCCCATGCACCCCCTTCCCCAAAATACCACCCTGTAAAGAGCCATCCTAAAGAAAAGCAAGAAGCCTCTGCTACCAAAAACTCGGGAAGAGAGATGAAAATGGTGTTTCCAAATCTGATTTCATCCCCAGATTATTTAACTGTCCATGCAGAAGAGGAGAGCAAAAAGTAGTAAGTGAAATACAGTTTTGACAACAACCCATCGCTACAAGTACAGCCACGCTTTGTCAAGTCCTCACAGCGTTCTCCGAACAGGGCACAAGTCAACTCTGCCGTGTTTGGCACCTGGGGAAAATAGGCGGGGGGAACAAATGGGGAAATAGCAATATTTCAGCTAAGTTCGATTCTTGGTTTCATGATGACTTCAGTAAAAGTGCAGGAAGCAAATAAAAATGTGCAGTCCCTGCTCCAGGAACATGTGGTGATGCTTTGCTAAGTTTCTAGAAAAGACGAGTAGGGTGTTTTGTCTTCAAGACAGTTTAAAAGAAGGTTTTAGAGGAACTTGCATGCAAATGCTGACACTGAAGCTTAGATTAATTTAGCTTGCTTTGTTGAGAGGAAGGCACGAAGCTGATACAGAAATACATGAACAGATGGAACCAGACTTAAATCAAACTGAGGTTTCACCTGCGTGGTTTTGTGGTGCCTTAGCTAGATCAGCTCATAAGCACCCATTTTGTGTATGGTCAGACAAAGCTTCATAACTTTTCCCCAGCAGTTCAAATTCCTGTCTCCTGTGCTAAAGCAACTAAGTGGGGTGCTCAGTGATTGCTGGCAAAGCGAGGCACTGGTTTGAAACCCACTCTCCCCACCAGTTTGAGCTAAAACCCCAGCCAGAGAATTTGAAGACGGAGAGTTGCAGAGGCTCCTTTGGTGGTGTTTTCTACAAGTTGTGGCTTTATTTTTGGCTGGCCCTTTGTAGCAGGAGAGGCAAACTGCTGCCATTTTAGGAGTTTTTCAGTTTTGCTCACTCTCTGCCTCAGCTGTACCGGAATTGAGAAGTCTCATTTTTCTAGGAGAGGTCCCTGCCTCCCTGGGGTCAAAGGTTTCTTCAGCCCCAAAGTGGAAATAAACTCAAAACCTTAACAAACATGTTTTCTTCAAAGCATTCCTTTGCCACTTGAGGTAGAGAGATATTAACAAAATCCACCTACAATCAGGAAAACCACTTCCACAATTAGTCACATTTCATTTACCGGGTATCAGAAGATCTTCACGCTAAGCTGTAGGGCACTTCAGGAAAACCAGAAGAGTCAAACCTGCCGTGTGCTGTGGACACAGGCAGAGTTTCCCCATCTTTCTTGCCTATATTTAAATTTCTGAATTTCCTTTGCATCTGATAAGGGTATACAAGCCAGGACGCAAACTTTGTCGTTTTTCCTCTGCCATCAATAAAAAAAGATAGACCTTGCCCTTTTAGCATACAAGAGCAGAATGATACCCTATTGCTCAGACACCTCCAAGAACAACCCCATAAAATCCTACATGAAGGATTGAAACAAAAATACCTAAATTTCAAATAGTGTTTTGTCTGTGTTTTTACTGGGTTGACTCTGGCTGGACACTAAAGCCACTCTCTGACTCCCCTCTGCAACTGGACAGAGGAGAGAAAAGAACAACGAAGGGTTCATGAGTTGAGGTAAGAGCTGGGAGAGGTCACTTACCAATCACCGTCATGGGTAAAGCAGACTCAAAGTGGGGATATTAATTTAGTTTATTTCTAACAGGATCACAGCAAAAGAGTGAAATCTGAAAAACAACTTCTGCCCTACCCCTCCCTCCTTCCAAGTTCTCTCTCCTCCCCCATAGTGGTGCAGGGAGACAGGGAATGGGGGTTATGGCCAGTTGTTGTTTCTGCTGCTGCTCAAGGGTGCAGTCCTTCAGGAACAAGCTGCTCCATCGTGGGTGCCTCACAGGACCACAATTCCTACCAGGAAAACCTGTTCCAGCATGGGCTCATCTCTCCATGAGCTGCAGGTCCTTGTCAGGACGCTGCTCCAGCATGGGCCTCCCATGGGGTAACAGCATCCTTTGGGCATCCACCTGCTCTGGTGTGGGGTCCTGCATGGGCTGCAGGTGGATCTCTAACCCCGATGGTCCTCCACGGGCTGCACCACAGGCTGTAGGGGAACCTGCAAATATCAAAATATCGGGGTGTCTTTGAGAGAGGGAACACTGAAACCTAATTATCATGTTATCACATTATGTGATTTTTATCAGACAGAGTGTGAAAGTGGCTGTTGGTGGGGGAGCTCTGATGGAAGAACACGCTATCTTCTTATCTAAAACTCAAGCAAAAAACATACTATTTTTGTCCATCAGACTTGGGCAGGCGGTGCCACTCATTTGAGACCCCTTCCCTTTGGAAACATCGTGAGTAAGATGCTCCCAGAGAAGCTTCAGGAAACAATCTGAAACATTCTTCCTGCCCAGGGGCAAGCTGGGGACGAGGGCAGTGAGGCACAAGGATGCATGGTCTGGATGCTTGAGCAAGGGTGCCTTTCACCTCCAGTGGGGCCAGGGTGGTCTTCACCTGCCTGCAGGAGGGGTCTCTGCTCCAGAGGGGTGCCAGTCTGGGCTGGGCAGGCAGAGGTGATGTGGCATCTGCCACTGCCCGGCCACAACCCTGCCCTGTCAGCCCTGGGCACGGCTGAGTCACTTCCAGCAGCCTCCGGGAAGTCGTGGAGGTGGGGAGCATTTAGCAAATAGTCTGAGCTGGAAAATAAAAAAGATTTTAAAAAAAAGGAATATGTTGTGAAAAGTCAGCATGCAAGATTTCATCTTCTAAATGCAAGGCCTGCCTTTCTTCGTGTTCTGCCCTTGCGGTTTCGCTTGAAAATGATGTTTACCCTTTGAGAAATGAGAAAACCACTGGGTGACTGGAGTGCCCTTCTGCCCCCCCCCCCCCCACCCCGAAACGTTTTGGTACTAAAGATATGGATGTTTTTCTTACTTTTTCAGTAAGAATAAACCCCAAACGTTTTCATTGCAAGTGTACCTGAAAATACACTGTTGCTGCTGAGGTTTCAGTCTGGCTTCAGAAACTGAACCATAAATTCCACATGAGGATACGGCCGGCGCTTAGAGCCTCCTGTGCACCTTCCAGGAGAAACCTGACTGCCTGGCGAGGACCACGTGTCCCAGAAACACCCTGGCCAGGTGGTTTGAAGGCAGCCAGCACTGGGCCAGTGTGATGGAGCTCCAGGCTGGGTAGGAGATCAAGTCTTGCAGAGGCTCATTGAGAGTAGCTGTGGGGAGCAGAGGAGGAATGAAACTCACTCCCGTTCCAGGAATGTCATTATGGAAGGAATGAGTATCACACCACTAAACAGAACTCCTACTCATCTCTGGATGTAAAACCATAGTAGGTAAAATGCAAAGCTATATCCAACCCACTGAATCATTACTTTTATTATTGAACAAGAGCTTCAATTTCCTGCTAAAATGATGACGTTCACCTGTAGGTAAAGGTTCTTAAAATCTGCTGTAGCTCGTGACAAGCAGCAGGGCACTGTTTCAAAGAGATGCCGGGCATCGAGGTTGGGAAAAGCTGGGACGTTCTGACTTGTGACAGTGGATGTGCTGCCTGCATTGTCCCTGCCTCAGTGTTCACACACTCTGGATGGAGGCAGCCTGAATGAGGCAGGGAAGAGGAGGTGAGACAGCGTTAAGATGACCAGTCCCAGGCTGGGGTGATGGAGCTTCAGACCGGACGGGAGAGCAGCTCTTGCAGGGGCCCTTGGAGAGAGCCTGAGGGGAGGAGGGGAGCAGAGAGGGAGGCAAAGGCAAGCTCTTGTCCTGCCAGCACTGATGAACAGCTCAGCACCAGCAGCCCAGTGCCCCACACACAGCACGAGGGGCCTGGGCTCGCCCACAGCCACATGCGAGATGATCCAATCTGGTTTCCCAGAAGCTCCACTTATCAGCAGTGGGTGTAGCTGTGGATGCATCCACCTGCTGAAGAGCTGATGCTCATCTGATCCTCCCCTTGGATCCAGGTGCCTTGCAAGGGATCTCTTGGGCTGCTGAGGGAAGGCAGGGCTTAGCCCTGTTCAAGCGTGCCACCTATAGCTAACCATGACCACTGCATCCTGCTCCTCTGCAGGGTCACTGCAGGCACAGTGGGGCCAGAGCTCTTGCCAGATCTGCTGGTCCTACTGCAAAAAAAACCAGACAAATCTCTGGGCTCACAAGCCTTTTTTATTTTTTTTCCCCTGCAACTCTGCTTTACAGAGCTAAAGAAAAAAAAAATCAATAAAATCTATGAAAATGCAGCAAAACTTAAATGGACACACATTCATTAACCTGGATAGAGAAGCACAGCGCAGCTGCTGAAGGGAATGGAGAGGGTGGGCTGTTCCCAAACAGGATGGCTATCAAAGTCAATGCTCCAAAACAGCCGTTGGTAACAACTCCACATTTTCTTACTGCCTCCAGCTTCTTGCCTTTTGGTTTTCTGCCCTTTAATTCATGTGAAGGAGTTGGCCACACTTCCCAGCACACAAACTTGATTTCCCTTGAGACACGCAACAGTGGTTGCTTAACATGGTTTGAGCATAATATCAGCAAAGAAGAAGAATATGCCTCTGCCAGGTGAATTGAACAGGACAGGTGGCCTGAGTGAGTGGAGCTATCTTGAGGTAAACATAATGCAACCTAGGAGCTAGGGAAGGGTTTTGGGAAGACCATGCCAACCCTTATTGCACAAAGCATTGTTTGCCCTCGCTGCACTTACCGCAAGATCTTGCCAAAGGACAGATGGCTGGAGATGTTATGAAATGGCTCAGGAGCTGGAATATGAAGATTTTGTCTCGGTTCACCGATGCTTCATGCACCAAGGCCCTGATGTTACCTCCTGCTGTGGGATGTGGGCTACAGCTGACTTTTAGCTAAAGAGCCCCTTATCTGGGTGGACTTGCTGCTGCTGGCCACCTGCTTTCTCATACTTTGGTGCTGAAATGTGTGCACACAAGTGACTTGGCGTGGAAGATGGAAATGTGCAGATGCCTTCTGCAAAGTGGTAAAGCACTTTGAGGTGCCTCTTGTAAAAACAGCGAATCTTCAGTACAAGGAAATGAGCAAAACGCCAGAGAAAAAGATGTGGGAGCGTGAGACCAAGCCAGGTCTAGCAGGATGTTAAGAATTGCTGGGCTCAGACGGAATGTTTCAGCCAGCTGTATTTCAGCCCAAACCTTTGAAAGGAACAGCTGTGCTAGCAGGACTAGCCAAGGAAAGGGATTTCTTCCCTGAAAAGCCTATTGAGAGGAAAGCATGCGCTGAGTGTCTGCCAGGAGATGGGTCTCACCTGGTGGCATGGACCAAGTGCAGTCCAGGGCTATCTGAACCGCAATCAGTGCAGGATCGGCTTGAGAAATCATTGCTGTTGCAGTTGTTCTGGGGAACTGGGGGGAAATATTTCAAGAGACGGGTTCCCCTCTTGAAATGAAGCTTTGCAAATGCACCATGCCTGGGCTGTGTCTCTGGCCTGTGAGCAGACAAGGCACACCAGGAGGAAGTGCTGAGGTTTGGGGAAGTAGTGGCTAAAACAGCACAGGAGTGTTTTCAGTTGTGGTCAATTGTTTCTCGTGCAAGTTATTAATTGCATCATTGTTAACGTAAACAGTGCTCTGAATGTACTATGTTTTGTGGGGTTTTTTTTTTATCAAATGTGATTTATTTTGCTTTGAGTCATCAGCCAAAAAGACTTGCAAAAGAGTGACCGTGCTTCGGAAATGTCCTTGCACAACGAAATTCCTCCAGCTCTGTCTTTCTGTAGAAAACCTAATTTTAATTATGAAAAGCTTTGTTTTCCCCAATCTTTTTTTTTTTTTTCCCAAAGGCTGACTGAGGCCCCCCCATCACCAAGCCACTTTTACACTACCATTTGAGATGCTGGTGGGTTATCAACCCAGTAAAGCCTCAGGCCATTCCTCTCTCCCAGTCTCCTTTGTAATAATTTTTTTTTTAAAAGCTGATGTACTCCTGACCACTCTGCATTTCTCTCTTTTGTCTCACTCCAAATTTAACCCAAAGAGCAGTCCTGGCTTTGGTTCTCTCCAAAAGCAGATGGCCACTGGTGGCAAAGAGAATTTTTTGCTGTATATAATCTTCTCTAAGACTTGAAGGAAAAGAGTGGTCAGCCGTGAGCAGAGTGGTTTCTTTTGTCTCTGTTTCTTGTTTCACCCAGTTCCCTAGCATCAGCCTCTTCACAGGCTGCAAAGCCGAGTGGCAATTTTGGGGGCTCAGTAACTCAGTAAGGGGTGGCAGCAGAGCGGGCAGCAGAGCAGCAGTGAGCTGTGCTCAGGTGCCCTGTACCTCCATGGCAGGTCCACCTTATCCAAACCAGACCACAGAGCAGCTGCCGCCCGGAGAAAAAGCAGGGATGACACAGCTGCCAAGAAAGTTGACCTGGTGATGGGCAAATGCTGTGCTGTGAGTTGCCTTGTGTCAAGCCACGTTGTCCCTCTGGGTACAGGAGACTGCTCGCACGTCAGGTCTTGGTCTTCACAAGAGCTGCAACGTGTCCATTTGAGAGGGCAACGAGCAGTTCATACTGGTAGAAGAGGGACTATCAATCAGCCAGTGGAGAGGGGGTTACAATGGTGCTTCATTCACTGTCCTGCCTGCAGCCTTTTGTTCTCCAGTCTGGCTTCTGTTTCTGCACGAAAAGGCTCCCTTTCACTGCCACAACTGGGTGCCACGCCGTGGGGTGTGTGCAGAAAGGGCTCCCAGGCCAGGGCAGCCCACCGGGAGCAGTGGAGACACACAGAGTGCTACCCACCTGGGTCTGGGTGCCAAGGACTCATCCAGGACCAAGGCAGAGAGCAGCTGAGGCCAGCAAGTACCAGTAGGGTGAACAAGGCGAACTCAGGCTCTGTGCTGTGCCGCAAACCGTAAGAGGTTGTGGCGAAGGGAAAGCACAACACAACTGGTTACCAAGTGCTGAGAAAACAGCAGTGACATACCACAGGTGCGTTGTTTCCTTCCTTACGTTATACCCAGCCTTTCATTCTGTGCAAACGTGACACAGCGGGTAGGATTTTCTCTCTGTCTCTTCTTTCTCCCTTTGGCTAAAGCCTTGTGGCTTTCCTGGACTTCAGCATCAGGATGGCTTAATGAGTGATACAAGTGAGCCCATTTCATAGTCAATAAAAATAGAGACAGACTGCGCTGCCAGGGATGAGGACAGTCTCTGTGACAACAACAGGTTCCTCCTAGTGATGTTGCTCAGCCTTCTCTCTGGAAAACACACCTCCTTCTGCCTGCACCCACAGATGCTGAGGCTGCCCCCCATCACCTTTCCCCAGGCGACAGCCCAGGGCTGCACTCAGGAGCCTGGTTTCAGGAGCAGGGCTGTACTCCCTTGCATATACTGGCCACATCAGTGGCTGTCAGCATAGTTTCTGCCTGTTTCAGCATCATTCCTGCAGCAATCAGCCCAGCAGGAACCCTGGAAATGCCACTCAAGGGGTGGCATACAATTCTTTAGAAATATGGCTTATAATCCTCCTAAAAAAAAAAAAAAGGTGCATATAGCTTAAATACTTAAATACACGATAGAAATTGAATTCTATAGAAAAATACAGTCCTGTTCTTCATGTTGTCTCTGAGCCATAAAAATGAGTTCATGAACTTTACGTGGAGACTTGGATTTTGCTAAACTTTAGAGTGAAGACACACAATCATTTCTCCCAAAAGTTTGATCTGCTCCTCTGTCTTAATAGTTGTCTTTATTTTGTGACTGTAAGAACAGAGTCAGCTTCTTTATACACATTTTACTTAACAGACTTCTTATTCAGCTTTAAGATTGCTATTTACATAGCAATGTAGTGTGTGGTGAGATCTCTTAAGGACAGCCCTGTTTTCCAGTATATTGTCAGGCAGATACGTGTGCATTTGCACACAGAGAGACAAGGGCGGTGGTGGGGGTGTCAACATTTTTTTGGCAGCAGAAACCTGCAGATATGTTCTGCTTTAGCAAGAAAAATAAGAAGTGGATTCGCTTGGTTTCTACTGCCAAAAAACGCAGCTACTAAGAACCAAAGTGATGCTCTTTTCACGGCCAAATAATGGAACATTTATATTCTCTGGGCAGCAGATGGGAAAGTGATATGTCATGTCACTGCTGCCTGGCCTGAGAGAAACGAGCCAGTGTTCAGTGCCTGGCAGGAGTGTTACTATTAAGACAAATCAGAATTACTTGTCAGACAGAGGGATCAAGGCAAGCTCTTTGTTTGCAAAAAATACACCTTAAAGTCTCGCCTATCCACACTGTAGATACAAACTGACCATTTCTCCACTCAGAAAATCCCCCAAAGCTCCAGGTTTCTGTTTCCTCACAGGCAGTTATTACCCAAAGGACTATTTCCTATCATCCCTGGGGCACTCACTTACTCATCCCAGCCTTGCATGAGCTACCAGGAGAAACATGGCCAAACCCTGCCTGGCTGCAAGGAGGGAGTGATGCTCTCCTTCGCACCATCCAAATGAAGGGGCCTGGTTGCTCCTTGCCCTTGGGGAACATGGGGAATACTCAGAGCTAGAACCACAGTGGCACAAAATCTGTCACAGGAAACCGCAGGCAGGATACCACCCACCTCCACTTCCACGCAAACCACTTTGGCCAAGGCTGTGCTCCGTTGGACAGCTGCTGCCCAGCTGCCACCCAGCTGCCTGCACCACATCCTTTCTGGCCAGCCTCAGTGCCAATAAAACCTACTGATCTAATAGACACAGATTCATCACCACACACCATGGACCTGCAGACCATATGCCCTCACCCCAGCACCCCTTAAGGGGGCAGCAGAGGAGCTGCTGCGGTGCCCAGAGGAAACCCCCAAATGCCATCATGACCTCACTACAGCAGGAAACCCACAGCAGCATCTTCATTCCCTGCTGTCCTTCTGTCCAGAGGTGTGGTTTGGGATGGAAGTAAAGGCAGCAGCTGATTCAAAAGTAGAGTATAAGAGACTGAGGAAGAAGCTTCCAAATAAATTCCAGTTTAGCGGAACAGAACTTTATTTTCTGAGTCAACCTTTGTTGCCTGGGTAGCTAAAGGGCAAACCAGGCAGCAAAACCAGATAACTTTCTTCCCCCCTCCCTCCCCGCCCCAGAAACCTGGAGAACAATCTGTGAAGCCCAGATTGCTTCTTGAATAAAGTGAGTAAAAAATGCCATCAGCACATGCCTTATGGCAGGGGCTTCTCTCTACTGCATTCCCTTGTTCTTTTCCAATTAGGATGAGATTAACCTCGGTTTGTTCGTGTAAATGCCGGGAATCCTCTTAAAGGGGGGCTGTCTCAGCTGCCTCTGCCTGGGGTGGACACTGGCATAGAACACTGGGGGGTGATGTGGCTCCTGTCAGTGCCTCTCTTTGTCCCTCCCCTGTCTGCAAAGTCAGCAGACAAATCCTCCCAGCCACTCTTTCAAATGCTCAATTTGAAAATGAAATAAACTGATGAACAATATGTACCTTCAGCTGACAGAAGTTTAACTGAATTTTCAAAGAAAAAGAAAATTGAACTGGAGCCACTAATAATGCCACTTCCCCGTTTCTGTATTAGAATCCTTTTTGTTTCATGATGCTCCAAGGCAAAGCACAGCTCTGCTGGAAAATGAAGGCTTCTGGAAAAGTAGATTTTCTGGACAAGAGCGAAATGAACGTTGAATGCCTTGCTGAGTGCTCTTCAAAAGGGCAGGAAAGACTTTAAACTGTGTGATGCATTTTCCCTCTATTCCTCTTTGTCCTGACAACAGAAAACAAGGTATATAGAAAATAAGGTAATTTCCATCTTTCAGCCAACTTCTGCTCTCAGTTGTGCCATTATATATACACTGAAAGCAGTTGCACGAGTTGTATTTCCTGTGTGATGCTAACATGTTCTTAGCCTGTTGATTCAAACACATCAATTTTTATCTCCGTTGCATTAACTTAACTGAAGAGTCCCAGCTGTGTGCCTGCCTGCCTGCACACTCAGCATCCATGCTCTCAGAGAAGACAGACACAGGAAAATTGAGACTGAACTCTAGAAACTATTTATCTGCTCCTATCGTCTGAACCATGAAGAAAACAGACCGGCTGACATACTGGTTTTATTTTGGCACTTAAATCTTATCTGACATAATCTCAAAGTACCTTTGCAAAAGGGTTCTTTCTACCTTGCAGGCATTGCTCAGCTCCTGACAACAAGCAGAAGGGGGAGCAATGCTCCACAGCAGATACACGGTCCCTAACCACTGCATGTCCTTCAGCAGGGATGTGAAGAGCAGAATAACATGGGAGGACGAGGGACAGCACCTGTGCGGCTCAGCATAACTGCCAGGCAGAGGCAGGGAATCGGGACTGAGCCCTTTGTGAGAAGGTTCCTGTGTTAGGGATCAGCAAGAATTGCAGCAAAGCCAAGGAGCAGCCCAGCAGCAGCCCTGCTGGCTGTACAGCTCCTGGCTAGGGCCAGTCCTGCCCTGGGGCTTGCTGCCACTGAGTGGCCAGCATGGGAGGAGAGTGTAAGTGGTGAAGACACTGCTCAGCACTGCCATCGCATCCATGGAGCGCCTTAACCATTTGCAAAGGGGCTTCTTTGCTCCCTTAGGACTGCTGCTAAGGAGGACTCATGCCCCCAGCCTGCCAGCCTGAGCTGGAACAGGATATGATGGTGGTCAGGATCTCAATCCAACCTATTTATTGCTTGAGTGTCATCAGTACTATCAAGTAAAACTAGAGAGGGTGACTGCTTTGGCAAGGACTTATCCTGCATGCCTGAAAAGTGCAGCATGGTACACACTGAGGGCCACAAGCACCTTTCCAGTTAGGACTTTGGTGGCAAGTGTTTCAGGGCCACTTGCTGCCACAGTACTGAATCCCACGCGCCCCTTGCCTCCAAAACTGAGTGACCACATCCCAATGGATAGATGGTCTTTGACATGTGCTGCCTGTGCCACGTTCTGGCTGACCTGAGCCACCTAGTCCCATGGATGGCAATACATTTTGGCAGCCAGTAGTGCTCCCTGGTATGCTTTCCTGGTGTGGACACAGCTCTCCTGTCCTCCAAAGGCAGCATGTCTTCTCCTGGCTGAAGCAGGAAGGCTCTGCCTTCACTAATCCAAAAAGGAAAATGTCACTAGCACAATTTTGGCCCAGGCTGTGGAGTTTCTTTCTTGCAACTGTACTTTGAAGGAAATCAGTGTCAGGTCTCTCACTGGCTTCAGTCAAACCAGGATTCAAACACGGTGCTGTGTAGGCAAGCCTTCACCTGGGATAAAGTGAATTTAGGCTTTGAACCACTGGTTGAAGCCATTGCTGATTTTTCTGTACCTCTTTTTTAGCCTAATTTCATAAAGAAATGAAGCTACTGTGACCATGTATGTTTGCCTGATTGTATGCCATCTTCCAGGTCCCAGGAACTGTTACTGTTGGCCAATTTCAACCAACCATCCAGCTGGGATTAAATTCCTTACTGCAGACAGGCAGACAGGCCTTTATCTACCTGTTCATGCTCTATAAGAAGAAATGAGTCCTTTCTTTCCCAAAACCCGGACAAACAAGGTAGTTTCACTGCTTCTTTTTCTGCCTTAAAAGAGAAGCCTCCGCAGTGGGTGTTTAGTTATTGGATTCATTTTCACAAGAGGTTTTATTTGATTGTTGCAGTCCTGTGAAGCAGCTGCTGGAGAACAGTGCAAGATTTGCACAGACAAATGGATGAAGAATATTATTCAGCTGATTCAGATGATAATTACTCATACGAGTACCCTAATGAAAGCAACATCTGTGAAATGGGCGACTATTTCGTATTTAACACCCATCTCACTACTGTCCTCTACACTCTGGTATTTTTGCTCAGCCTGCTAGGAAACACTTTAGTGTTATGGATCCTCCTGAGATACGAAAACCTTACATCTTTAACAAACATCTTCATCGTGAATCTCTCTGTCTCTGATTTAGTCTTCTCCTGCATGCTGCCTTTTTGGGTGGTGGACCAGTCCCTCGGATGGATTTTTGGTGAGTTCCTTTGCAAAGCGGCGAATGCCGTTTTCTCCATCGGCTACTACAGCGGTGTCTTCTTTCTGACCCTCATGACTATCCTGCGGTACTTGTGTGTTGTGAATCCCCTTTCAACTCTGAGGTCCCAGACGCAGTGCTGTGGTTTTCTGGTGTGCTTGGGTGTTTGGACTGTTAGCATATTCATTGTGGTTCCTGAGGTGATGCACACCACAGTGCAGGAAAACTTGGAAGGGAGCAGGACCTGTGATTATGCTGACTGGAAATGGAAAAAAGTGGACATTTATCTGAGAAACATACTCTTCCTGTGTTCCTTTGGAGTTATCATATTCTGTTACTTCAAGATACTCGTAATCCTGCTCAGAACAAGATCCCGCAGAAAGCACAGGACTGTGAAACTCATCCTTATTATTGTGGTGGCGTTTTTCCTCTGCTGGGCACCTTACAACATCCTCAGCTTTCTGATTACTTTTCCACCATCTACCTGTCAGTACGCAAAAGATTCCAGCCTTGCCTTTCACATCAGCCGTAAAATTGCTTTCTCCCACTGTTGCCTCAACCCTGTGCTCTATGTATTTATTGGAGTGAAGTTCAAGAGGCATTTGGCACAGTTGTGCAGTCATTGTTCACACTCGGACAATGGTCAAGTCTCCAGACCCAGGATCTGCTCTCAGAGCAAATTCCAGCATGAAGGTGCGTCCATCTACTGAAGAAAGATCGAACTATTAGGACTAATCCTGGAGGAACTTCCAGATTTTCCCTGCCATGGATAACCTCTCATTCTTAGAGGCACTTGTCTGAGAAAGACACACAAACTTACTCTTTGCAAACATGCTGTGTATGGAAAATAACAAAATGTAATTGCAGTGGGACGGAGTGCTGAGAATGCTGAGAAATTTCTTCAATGGTCTGTAAGTCTTAACTTTATGGTATTTTGCACAGTGAGGTGGATTTTTTTCTCATTTGTACTCTCTTTTTAAAAGAAAAATATTTTGCCTTTTCCTTTGGGTGCTAAAACATTGTTTCAACATAAATATTGTTGTGTATCTCTTTCTTGCCTGACTTAAAATACTTCAATTGTGTATAGCAATGGACACAGAAGTATCTTCATAGCTTTTAATGCTTTCAAGTGTTTATCAGTGCTAAAATCATTTGCCTTTTGTGGTGGGGGGACTCTCAGGATTAACTGTCCTGACAACAGCTACAAGACCTCAGAGTTTCTGCAAGAACAAATGACTTTGTAAATAGCAGGATAGAAATAGCTTGCTTTATTTGTGAAATTAATGTTTGTTTGTTTGTTTGTTTGTTTTAATGGAAACTGATATTCCTCTTCATGTTAGCTCAGTAGGTCTTTTTTTTCTCCCAAGCAGTGTAACATACAGTGTGTACTCCAGTGTAGCTGAATGACAAAGCCCCTGGAAACCAGAATATTTCATTTTCTAGCATTTGTGTAGAAAGCTAAGGTAGTTTTCCAGTGGTACCAAGGAATGGTTTGGCAACGGTTCTAAGCAACAATTTGGCTTTTTGGGCATCCATCTTAAAATGTCTGTGCTCCTTCTGTACTATTTCATTTGATCTCTAAATATCATCCAGAGCAGACCTCAGATTCTTCACAGCTGCTGCATAGTTCACAAAATGCAAAAACTCAGATATGCCCACAGTACAATATCCTATTTTTTATTATATCCATAAGTAAGAATACCCAAGGAAAAGCATAAGAAGGGAGCAAACATATATGACATAGACACAAATAGTCTTTCTAGGGCTTGCCTATAGTTTTCTAGTTTGTGCTTCAGTGTAGTTGCCAGAACAAGGTGATCATAAAATGTCCTTTATCATCAAATGAGCCTTTGTGAAGAGGTCAGTCCTGCTATCCCAGTACTACAGTTCCTGCCTAAAACCTGAAAAGTTCAAGAGTTTACTAGTTAATCCCGCAGGGGAAATCACTTGTGTTCAAACAAACCACCGAAAGGTAGAAGTTGTCATTTTTGCTGGTTGTGGTGTAGACCAACCTTTGGCTTCTGTCTCCTGACAAGAAACATTTGAAATTAATGTGGTTGTCTCTATGTGCTTCAAGAGACTTTGGACTGGGGACTCAATACTGTCAATTAGGAAGAGATAACCTACTGAAGGACAAAGGAGTCCAAATTCTTCTTCTTCTGTTCTGGTAAGCCAGGACCACTTCACAGGCACCAGCAAAGCTCTACAGGAGGAAAATACTGTGACCATGAGTACATGAAGATCTCGTGCACCTACATCGTTTCAATAAGCTCTCACTCAACTCATTGTCCTAGAGCCACACGACCCTGAAATCTTTACTGCCAGTACAATTTACATTTGTCTAAAAGAGTCAAGAAATATAACAGAAGCACAGAAGACTGAAATGATCCTGCTCTGCCCAGTTTTTAACAACTTATTTAAATCTGTTTGTAGCTTTAGTGTATTTTATTACAGAGTAAGAGCATGTAAAGGGAATGCTTAATATTACCCAAATGTATTGCTGCCATAACCAAAGTAACTCAGAATGTGGATATTTTGTCTCCTGATATAATGACGTGGTGCTAATAAACATTCAGAAATTCAATGGAATACTACACTGCGACTGTTTTTCTCAGCCTTTGATAACCACCTACAACAAAAAAGGGTTTTTTTAATTGAAGGAGTAATTATGAATTTTCATAGCTTAATTGGACTTGGAAGAGACTTCTTGAGGTCACACACTCCTCCCTGCTGCTCAGTCAGACAAGGTTACTCAGGGCCTTCTCTAGTCAAACTCTGAAGACCCTCAAGAACAGGGGCTCCATAACTCCTCGGGTCCTTGTTCCAATGCTTAACAACTCTTATGGTGTTTTTCTTCCTTCTACATGAACAAAATTTCTTTTGCTGCCACCTGGTGATGTTGGCGTAGCTTCCATTGCTGGTTATACACATATGCGATTAAATATCTGTATTACTAAAGCCACTGGATGTGTCCAGTGCAGGCCCTGGGGATGGGCAGTCTGTGCATTTCCCTCCTTCTGAGAGGAACCCGACGTGCTCTGCTGGGACTCAGCCTCAGAAGCTGACCTGACTTCAGCAGAACATTCTTCCAAGCCTCTCAGCCACCTTGCCTAAAACACCATATTTGCTTCTAGAGGTTTTCAGAGCTTTGCTTTGTTTCTTTGTATAGTGCCTGCTCCCAGCTTTATACCTACTGACAATTTTTTGGCCACCTATTCAAAACAGAATACAAACAAATGCAAAAAGTGCTTCCAAAGCTTTCTCCTCACAGTCACAGAAGGTTTCTGATGATGAACAGCAGCCTGTTGTTCGGTCTAGCTACAATGGTATGTTAATCCACTGAGGGTGACCAGGGAAACTGGGAGTTTGCTACTCTCATAAAATACCTCAAGTGCCTAGGGGAAGCAAAACCCTCTCCAGTCACTATATAACACCAATTAATTCCTTTAAAATTTTAAAGAGAATATGTAGCACATGTAACAATAACATCAGACAGATGGAAAGAATGGACACATGCTCAGAGACAATTATGAAATATTCACAGAATCCACTATCCACAGGAGACATTTTCTTCTGATTTTCTTTGGTGTTTTTTTTTGTTTGTTTTGGGTTTTGGTTTTTGAGTTGGTTGGTTGTTTGGTTTGGTAGGGTCCCACTGCATTTCAAAATCATGTGCCTGCAACATGTGTAGTCCTATAACCTGCATTCCTGAGGACATGGAAATGCTTTTGAGCTTTCCGAAAACCATACATTAGATGAAGATTAATCACCAAAACTCAAGGCCATTTAGTCATTCTTATGTGGGGAGGATGAAAAAATGAGGATGATGGAAACATGTCAGTGACTGTGTACTACATGTATTTCCTCAAGAGTCTTGAAAATGGGATGCTTTGATCTTACAGCTGCCTAAGCTGAAGTTTATGACGCTAATAAAGTCACGAGCATTGGGGCAAGAAATGATGACAAACCGCTTGCTCACAGGTTTTATTTAAAATCATTTGTTTCCCAAAGCAATGCAGAAAAAAAATGAACTTAGTTTTCAAGTACACTTAAACTGTAAAACCAGCACAGCCTATTTCAGATGCTGTGAAAGAAATGTCCTTTCAGAGAATCATACGCATTATGGGAGGGTTCAAATGTGAAGAGGGGAAACAGTTTGCTTGCAGCAGGAGCCTGGTGCTGGAAGATAATGTGCTCGGAGTGTTAGAAACTCTCGTCCCTTCGGCTTAAGCATGAGGATTTTCCTTTTGCCAGCTGGCGAGGGCAGAGGGGGGAAGGAAGGATGCTGCTGGATCTGCCAAGCCCGACTTTCTCATTCCCTTCAGCTGTCCTTGCAAAGAGATCGATGAACTGATGTGCAAACCAGAAAGGAAAAAACCAAACCAAACCAAACCAACAAAAAACCTCACAAACAAACAAACAAAAACACAAAACCCCCACACTTATATACCTATATTGAATAGTCCTAAAAGCAAGCAAGTCAGTATTTATATCAAATAAAAGCAAGCAAGTCAGTATTTATGTTAAAAAGTTTATTGTACTAAAGCAAACAACAAAAATTTACTGTATTAAAAAACCCTTTCCCGTGGTGCCCAGCAGCAGGATGAGGAGCAATGGCCATCAGATAAAACACCAGAAGCTCCAGCTCAACTTGAGGAAGAGCTTCCTCCTGCTGAGGGTGGCACAGCTGCCCTGGGAGGTGCTGGGACATCCCAAACCCCCCTGTTCCCGTGTCACCTGCTCCAGGTGACCCTGCCCTGGCCAGGAACCCACTCCTGGGACATCCCAAATCCCCCTGTTCCCATTCACCTGCTCCAGGTGACCCTGGCCCGGCCACAAACCCGCTCCTGGGACATCCCAAACCCCCCTGTTCCCATGTCACCTGTTCCCGTGTCACCTGCTCCAGGTGACCCTGCCCTGGCCAGGAACCCACTCCTGGGACATCCCAAA
>VWZF01002688.1:2740-25694 GCA_013396755.1 Sclerurus mexicanus
GGATTGGTGATTTTAGTAATTGTTGTAGTTGTGTTATTAATAATGCCGTGTTTGGTCAGCCTGTTGCAAAGGGTCCTGCAGTGGACTGTCCAGGCTATCTTTGTAGCATAAATACAAAAAGGGGAAATTGTGGGAAACTGCAGCAGATCCCTTGACAGAGGAAGAAGAATTTAACCTTGGCCAGATTGTTGTGTACCTGTGAAGATAAACAACTTGCAGAGACTGAGAGAACCCAGGAGAAGCAGAAGATAAGAAACTTGGACAAGTTTGTACAGAGACAGTAGTTTGTAACTGTGGCCAACAGGTGATTGATTGTGTGTAATGAGCACCAATAATGTTAGTGCATGTACACTTAGGAAATATATAAAAGTAGCTGTGTGAAAAAAAAGTTTCACTTTTATCCATTCAGGATCTTTGTCTGCTTTTTCTTGTGTCCGTCCCAACAATGACATGACCCCACATGAAAGCCACTTTCTCCAAAACCCTCTCACCCATACTCAAGAGAATAGCCCAACCAGTCCCCTCAACAAGCCATCCTCTGTTGTGAAGCCCATGCTGTTGAACTTGAATGGTAAAAGTGTTCTGCCTGTTTAGGAGTCATGCAGTCACCAAACAGCTGAGAGAGATTCTGGAAAGAAAAAAACAAAAAAACAACAAATGAACCACAAGCAGAAGCAAATATTTGGTCTCAGGATCACAGAGGAGTCCCAGGTCAGGAGGAAAGAAATGAAATTATTTACACAGAGTTCTCAGGCAACCATTAGCAGGGCTGAGACCTAGGATCCAGATGCTGAATCCCAGCCTCATGCATTTCTTTCCCCTTGGGCATACCACAGTTTTGTTAAACAAATGTCTCAGTTTAAAAGAAAACAAGATGTCTATCTGGACTAGGAAGGTGGCCTCTTTCAAAAAACACCACCACAACCTTTGAAATTGAGGGACTTGAATCAGAAAATGTGTAGAAAAGGACACCAGTTCTTTACTGCAAATATATATATATAACAAAAAAAAAAACCAGAACAGAACAAACAGCAACACCATAACCAAAACCTTTCAAACAGATCAAGTCCTATCTCTGCCCCCTTCAGTGCAGTTATATTTACAGAGAGCAGGAGGTGATGCTGCACCTTAGGAGACAGCTGCTGCGAAAGTCACTCACAGACTCTGACCAGGGAGAGGTGCTGGTTCTGAAAAAATCTCACATGGGTATGGTGGTCACATGGGACAGGCTGAAAGCTTTCCAGTGGACAGTGTAGAGACTCTCTCCTCGTCCTTTGACTGAAAGCACTGGGGGGGCTGTGGGGGTTAGCAACTCCTCTACAGATGGCATCGGCCCTCAAGAAGTCTGTAGCAAATCCAGGCAGCAGCAACTGCTCTCTCTCCAAAGAAATGGCACAGGAAACATGGAGTCAGGGGCCGAGCCAAGGAAGCTCCCTCCAAGTGCTTTCACCAGCCCAGCAAATGGTGGCTGGCACCCACACAGCAGCCAGAGGAGAGAAGTGTCGCAAAAAACCCGGAAAAACCTCTCTCCACCCCCACCCCTCCTCCCTCAGTCCTCCCCAGCCATTAATTGTAATGCAAAGCTATCAGCCATCCTGTTGTTAGCTGGTTCTAGGAGCAGGTAGTTGGGGCTGTGCTCCAGCTCCCAAATCTCTGTGTTGGTAAGGGAGAGAAAAAAATTCCATGAAAGATTTTGAAACTCTAACCACAAGTAACACTTGTTCCTGAGGCTGCTGCTTTTAGGCTGGAAGCAGTTCTCATGTATCTCTTCTGAGGTGTCTATGCCCATTAATACCAATCTTAAAAAACCTTGCTACTTTTTCATTGACATCCTTGCTACCAACCACACACAATTAAACAGAAGAAATAAGAGGCTTTTGCTGTAATTAGAGTTTTGCCTATTTCATAGAGAACACATCCTGTGAAGACTGACACAGCTGAACACCTGTGCAATCACACCAGTTCCCTCCATGGGAGTTTTCAGCGGGAAAAATTAAATTGTAGCTGTATATATTGAGTGCTCAGAGGCAGGCAGTGTGAGTGATTATCTAGCAAAATGACACCAAAAAGCACAGACACCAACAGTGCTAACTTCCCAGGGGGCATAAAGTATTCTGAAGCATTACCCTTCTGTAGTGGTTTTGGTTTAGACTTTTCCTGGTAACTGGGTCATAACTAAGGAAGTATTCCATCTCATTTCTTTATGTAAGCAAAGATATAAAGAGGGGGAATCGGAAGTCAGGGGTCAGTCAGCAGTGTTGGAGAGCAGAGGAGCTCCCTGCAGTCACCCTCAGTGTGGGAGTGGGCCATAGGTGTGGGTCTGCTGATCAGCCAGCCGGGTTGGGAGGAGGTGTCCTGAGATATAGGACCGGCAGTTGCCTTGGTGAGAGGGAAGTGAAAACTTGGTTTCTTTCTCTTTTCTCCTCTGTATATGCATGTATATATGTGTAAATATATATAAACTCTTTTAGTTCTACTGGAGTTCAGTAGGTTTTGTGGGTTTCCCCCCCCCGACTCCTTTTTTCCCCTGTGGCCAGGAGGGGCCTTTGGGGCCTTTGTCCAGGGCCCTTTGGCTCTTGGCATTTGGCCAATTTCAACTGGTCACACCTTCAAAGGATGATAAGGCCCTTCCAGAACATAGTCCAAATCCAGCCACTGTCCTTATGACAGACAGCAAAACCTGCTAAGCCACTCAAACAAAGTAATACCTACCACAAGCCCTGTGCTTCATATGTAGGAACACAGCCCTTTCAGTCGACAAAAAGATGTAAGGGCGTGTACAGAACCACACATACATTTAATCCCTTTTACTCTTTGGCTTCTATGGGAAACCTATAGGACCAGACCAGTCCTATAAAACTTTGCAGATAACCTCACATCTGCTTGCAGGTATGCATACTCTACACAAGCTGGCAAGTCCTTCCTTTCCCTCACCATGAAAACACACCGGCCAACCTCCCAGGTCAGTTCCTACCTTAAATCTGTTCACCCCAGTGCTGGGGTGTCAATCCTACCCTTCCTCTGATGGCATGACAAGACAGCACTCCTTGGAACTCCACTGCCCAAATGTTGCACTGAATGAAAGTCTGTCATCCTCTCTTCCCCAAAATCCACATATGCATCTTTCCTCTAAAATTCACAGCATGACCAGGAAATTCTCTTCTTTCCCTTCTTGCCCACCCTAGCAATCAGACAACCCTCCTGGCTGTTGCAAGTGGCCACTTACAGTATCACACATAAACCCTGTGGCTCAGCCAAGCTCAGCACACCCCCTCAGCTGGGATCAGGCAGAAGCTCATCCCACAGACAGTCCCAGGGAGGCCTCTTATTTACATGGAGTGCAAATCCACAGTGAAGAGTGTGGCATCAACCAAGGCAAGAAGAAAGAACAAACCAGGAAACATGGAGTTAGTCTGGTAACCAGCCATACCCTGACTCGGAGCATGACTGTCAGGAAGTGCAGAAATGTTCTCCATTGAGATATTTTTGCAACACAACATCCCCAATGCCAAGTGCAGAGGAATCAAGATGAACCAGGCACAGAAGGGGAGATATAACAGGGATACACCAGGTTGTGTAAAGGCATCTGGGGTCATGGGCGAGGTCACATTGCTTGCAAACCCCCACAAACATGGCCATGTCTGCAGGTGTGCCAAGGCCAATGTTTTCTGAGTGTCTCCTTGACACCTGTTGAAAAACTAGGAAACATAGGACCCATATGATTATCCTGTGGCAGAAGTCCAGGCACAAGGATGCTGCAACAGCATGTCCCACAATAAGTAAAGTCAGTGCAGATGCCAGAGCACTACTCAACCCACTGCCTATTTAATCAAGGGCCCTGGCCTAGAAAAAGAAAGGTCTTCTCCACTCCTAACCCCCTTAAATAGCTTTTGTTGTCCATTTGCCATATACACTTGTTTATGGCAAATATACAACTTGTTAAAGGCAGAGATCTAGCCTGGAAGTTCCCCGGATGCCAACAGGTCACACCCAGATGGTGTATGAGACAGACCCAAGGAAGCAGAGACAATTCTCCATCTGGGGATTATCCACTTGACTTTTCTGGATGCTTCAGGGATATACCTACAAAAACACATGTGCACTGGAGGCTACCAGGAGACATAACAGTTAGCAAGCCATCTGCTCTTTCCAATCTTCCTTCCCATCTGGCCTCACACAGCTTCTGGCCCAAAGTTCAGCAGTGTTCCTGTGTTCCTACTGGGCTACTTCCATTTCAGTCATTGAATTCACACACATCCCAGGATGCATGCAAAGGTAGATTCCTTTCCTTTCAAACTTCCACCTTCTACACATTACCCCAGAGAGTTTTATTGAAGGTGAAGGGTCAAAATAGATTTCAACAGTTACATTTTCCCCACTTTTTTCTTTCTTGCTACAAATCAAGCCATCTGCCTGTTTTGCCTCAGACTTTAGAAGACTGAGAACAATCTTCATATCCATGGATGCATAATGAACAACAAAAGAAATGCACTGGAATGCAAAAATCATTACATCTCATTTAGCAGAGAACAGAAAGCCTCCCTCTACTATTTCACGCCTCTCCGTAGGGGTACAGGACCTGCACACCAACTCTTCATACCAAGTGATGCACAGTCTCTAGATCTACAGCAACTCAAAAATGCAGTTTTCCAGATCATCAGCCTCTTGACATTGCAATGTCAAAGTTAGTCCCCACCTGCTGTCCCCAGGACAAAGTCAACACCCAGCTTCAAAAGCCTGGAACTTCC
The DNA here is from genome assembly GCA_013396755.1 of Sclerurus mexicanus. Lineage (NCBI taxonomy): Eukaryota > Metazoa > Chordata > Aves > Passeriformes > Furnariidae > Sclerurus > Sclerurus mexicanus. The sequence continues at coordinate 7,489 of VWZF01002688.1, forward strand.
AATGCACATAAGAAAGCCTATTGGTTAGGACTCACTTCTTGGGCCCAGGAAGTACATGGGCAACCTCTAACCTTAATGAACTGAAGAGGAGCTTGTAGATAGCTGAGTGGGGTGCAGGGGACAGGTGAAAGGAAGGGTAGTGGAGACATCATGAAGAACCTTAGCCATGTGTATACAGGAAGGCATCTCCTAGCCTTAAGAAGCAGAGGGCTAACCTTCTCTCCTTTTGCACAGCATAAAACTTGCAAGAACTAGGGCTTCAAAAAGCAGTTTAGGCAAGGAGACGTAAATGTACATTTTCCGAGCATTACACTAGGAAGATCGATCATTACTTTTAACCAGAGCCTCTTTTCAGTAAAAACACCCTACCAAACCAGTAACTCTCTAAAAATATTCTGCAGCTCTTATCACATTCTCAATGTTAAGGAAACTTTCCTGTCTGGCCATTCAGGACCACTCTGGCAGTCACATTCTTACCATCCCAGATTTTCACTGCTGGGACTGAAGCCCCTTCACAGCAGTGCCCCACTTGGCTCCCACCACACTCACAGTCAGAGTTCCCTCACTGGCTCAGCCCCCAGTTTTCCATAGCAGAGTCCCAAACGACTGGTTCCTTTAAATAATTTAATTGTGGTGCAGTGACACCATAACAGCTCAAGCTAGTGCATCCAGGGAGGGATCCCCAACAAAGGAATTCCCTGAATATTGTGCCCTTACAGTCTGTGCATCCATTCCAATCGTGGTATTTAGTCTGGGGTCTCTCACTATTCACTGGCTCCTGCAGAGTCTCTGGGTGACCAGCTATCCCCCAGCCTGCACCACAGGGCCCTGTGCTCTTTGTCAGGCAAAGGGTCAGTGCCAAGTCATGGCCCCTTGCCAACGGCTCCAGCCATTTCCCCTGATCCGGGGCATAATCTGCTGCTCGCACTGCAGCTGCACACCAGCTACCTGCACTAGTGTTCCTCAACACCCAGGTCAGACAAACTTTCCCACAGCTCATTAGGACAGAGATGCAGTGCCCCAAAGAACAACTGTTCACAGACCAGAACATCTGAGAACACAGAGAGAAGGCGGCAGCACCATAAGGCACTCAGTCAAGGGTTTGAAGCACAAACATGCACACAAATAAAGCCGGTGCATGCTTGGTTTATTCCGGAATGAATTCATGCCTTTCAGCATGCAATGAAACATTAGATCCAGATTTCTAAAAAACACTGCAGGAATAGGCACATCTAGGTTATTATGTTGAGACATGGAGTTTGCCAGGAGAGTGGATAGACTTCAGGCCACTGGACAAACAGCTATTATTAAGTTTTACTTAGGCTAACCCTGCCTGTTAACAGGGAAATGGACAAAATGGACACTCAGGGTCTCTTCCACTTCTGATATCTAGGAGTTGTATTTTATCTGCTCTGTCCTACCCACATTCTAACAAGAAACTAGAGATTTTAGTAGATCACTTATATCCAATGCTGAAATTTTTTTTACTACACTGTACAACAGATCTTTGCTCTTTCTGTTGATACTTTCAAGTTTACTGGCAAGAATATTTACAAGACCAGGCAATTTCAAGCAAATATTACAGAACAAGGCCAAAATACAGATTTTTTGCATGCTCTTACACAGCAAACCTGATTTTAAAAGAAAAGGAAAAACCAAACTCCTTGCAGAGAACAAATATCTCACAGGAGACATCACTCCTGTAAGAGTATTCCAGCAAGCCAATCCCAAACAAACCCAGCAACCAGGCACAGGCATTACTGGCAAATATCAAAAGTGCTGTTGAGAAACATCACAGTCACCTTGCAATAACACCCTGGCTGGGTGAAGAGAAGGAAGGAACAATAAAGACCAAAGGCATCACATCTGTCAGGAACCACTTCTCTCAAACCTACTACAGCTCACGGATTTGGGCTTTGATGGTCAAACTCCAATACACTTTGGAGTTTGAGAAAAGGCTGAGAAAGCCTGTAATGAAAAATAAAAACTGTGATTTTTCACTCATTCTGCTACAGCATCTTGGTCCAGCAAGAATGCTAAGTCCCACTAGCCCCATTCTAAGGTCATGCTTTCTCAAAGTCCCCACTTAGGAATTTTAAGTGGCAATTCAGAAATTAGTGTTTTGAAAAGGTGTAACTAGTTGCTCTGGAGACCACCAGTGCCACAGTATCTTTATAGACCCTTCTTTATAGACACTTCTAACTTTCTCTCTCTCACTCTGCCTGCTCAAGTGCTTCTAATCACCACATACCACCCAACAGCTTCCTCTGAAATGTGTGTACACACCACTTATTAAAGGGTAGCAAACACAGATAAGTCAGTCCATGTTTTGAGGCATGCCCTGATGTATGGCTCAAAGGAATGTTGGTTTAAAATGGGAATAAAGCTACCCCTACCTTCTGGCAGCTGACATACATTACTTAATGTATGGATTGGCCCTTGCCTTGCATCCAGCGCAAACAGGGCTATATGAGGTTAACAATACTGGGAAAGGCCTGATTTAGATGGAATGTAAGAGCTAGCTTGACTGCTAATTATCCATATGACCTTGAAGCCCTGCACATTGTACTACATGATAAACTACAATACAATAGATACAAACACTTAAGCTCTGAAAACGAGGACTCTGACAAATAAGAACTAGCAAGCCTGTCTACGATTACGACATTTCTGTCTCATATATATGATGCTCAGAGATGCAGATCTTACTCTGTGAATTTTTAATCTTAAAGTAACAAAAAACATCTGGAAAAGAAAAATCACACTAGGGATAGTATTTCGCAAATCCTAAACAATGGATAGTTCAGGTTAAAAACATCATTACACTTAGGTGAAACTTCTTCAGGGAAGAAATGGTCCTAAATGCTGGAAGCCTGGCTATAGGAGAAGCTGAGGGATGGCAGCCTGCAGGGACAGTTGTAGAATTCAGTACTGTGTGGAAACACTAACTTGTGGTTTCTCTCCTAAAAGCAATCTGCTTCCCACAATCTAGGAAAGAAACCATACCCTTTCCAAAACAGCACAGGACAGGTTTAGAGAGGATGACTGTCTTTGGAAGCTAGCCGCTAGCTGTACTGGCTCCAAAAAAACTATTTCATCTGCAGTTGGGCTGCGCAGAGATATACTAACTTCACCCTATCATGTCTTTCTTCGATTCATGCACCCACAGCTGTCATACGTACCTCAGGATCCTCTTCAGATGGGCTGGCAGCCTGACACCATGCTGTATGCTGGCTCCTCACCTTCTCTGGACCAGGACTTCCCCAACACATACTCCTACCATGAGTTTCCTGTGTAGGTCATACTCATCCTGCTGCTGTTCCTTCAGACTCTAATAACCAGGGTTTTGCAGACTGTTTATTTTCATTCTGTAAATATAGAATACAGTTCATGACATAAAGCCTAGAGTCAGTCAGTTAGGTTAGAAAAAGGAACTCCTCTGCAAGCCAGAGGGCAGGCTTAAGGCCTGGGATACAACAGGGGTTTTTTTCTCATTGCTGGCTGCTAGCTTGACCTCTAAATATTCATGATGGAGGGACTAAGCTCAGGCTCACTGCTGTGGATGGGACCCTGCCCAATTCTGCCAGCTCCTAAGTACAAGATCTTAGGCCTACAGAAAGTGTGTCTAGACATCTGTATTTCAGCTTTCAGAACGTGCCGCAGTTTGGGCTAAGGCAACATCTGTGCTTGAATTTGCCTGTGAGCTGCAGAAGTGGAATGCAAGAACAAGCTCATCTGAAGGCTGCAGCATGGATGAAGTTACATATTCACCATTCCCATGTCACAGACTGGGGTACAGAAGAGAGAAGGAGATCTTTGTTTTTCATCTTCCAACTTCTCTCATACTACTCAACAGCTTCACCAGCAGTGCAGCCACAAAGTTTGCCACTACAGACCCTTGGAACCAGTTCTGCTTGGAGAATTCCCTCTCCATGAATTCCTGCATCATGCGTGTCTTTCACCAAATATTCATTCATCTCCTCTGGAAAAACAAAAGCCAACAACTTCCCCAGTCACAAGATTAGCTCACATGTGACTGAGCCACTTGGAAACATCACACACTCAGCTGATAAAAGGCAATACCCAGGTGGAACATCACCCACCACCCAAGGTGGAATTTTACAGCACTAACTCAAAACAAAGCTGGAAAGCAAAGAACAGGATGAAAAAGCCAAAATGAAATGGAAGAAAACACCGAATCTGAGGTCAACATCATAACCTAACCAAACGGAAGTCTCCAGACAGAAACATTAAAGTCCAGAAGGAAAGAAGCATGAACCAAAAGAGATTTGAGATGAAATTCTCAACTCAGAACAGAACAAAATTAGTTGAGAAACAAGAGACAAAATGGGATGCAAACAATGCTAAAGAAATTTAGGAAGAATAAGTGTTCTCATCAGAGAAATATTTTTAAAAAATCTTCTACTTTACAAAAGTATTTACTTTTTATAGAAGTCAGTATGGTCTAATCAAAAAGAGACTAAACTCTGATTCCAAAATCACATGTGCCCTCATACTAGTAGTCAGGTCCCCAAAGTCAGACATTTCCAAATGGCAGAATTTCTAAGCCAATTTAAGCCTCTTTATTTGCTGTCTGGAGCATAAAGCTCTGAACAAAGTTTTCGACTGTGTTTGGTTTTGATTTCAACATCCTATCCAGAATATTCAGCTCATGTTTTCATGTTTTTCTAAGCAATCATGAAGGTTAGAAACTTACATTTTTAAAATGATAAAATGGAGATTCTTACTCAATATCTTCCTTTCAGCAGCTGGGATTTTAAGAAAAAAAAGAATATATACAAGATCCTAAAACTGCTGACAAAACCATAAGGCTTGGTAACCACTGCAACATGCCATAAAAAAAATGTTTTCCATTTCCCCTTTGCACATAACTCTCTTGTGTAATTCAGACTCTGTTCCAAAGAGTTTTCTGCAATGTTTGCTGAATCAGTGTAGTAAAAAGAACTATTTGTAACTTCTTTAAAGAATTTCCATTAAAGCATGACTTGAAAATAGCTCAACAAGCAAATATCATTGATGCTACAGCTGTCACAGACAAATATCTGTGCTTGGATAGGATCAAGACATTGTTTTATGGAGAAGTAGTGCTCCCAAGACCATCACAAATTCACACAGTGCCTGTGAGGGCCAGATTTTATGTTCACATCTCAAAGTAAACTCAAAGAAGTGGAAAAGCACAAGTAGACATGAAGCCCCTTAAAGATTCCATCAACATCTTAGAAGAGTCCTCTCCTGTGTTTGATCTGGCAAATACATGAAATATCTACGCCTTGTGAAAATGCAAGTGTTGGAATGCGCAAATAAATGATGAAGCAAGTCCTTCCACTCTAGAAGAGCCCTGGCTTTTTTGCCTGTGGATATTCACACACAGATATGCTGGTCTTCCAGTATATGTCCCCAAATTCACCTTCACTTGAAACATTTCCCTTGACCTGCACTAGGTTTACTACTGCAGGAGTCTTGCTGCTTTGATAAACAGATTAGATAGCTTTCTGGAAAGTGTCTCTCCACTCAGGGTTTTGGTGCTGTGACACAGCTGTGTTGCAAATCAGGATTCCTCCAGGCTAAGAAGCTGTTCTGCTGGTCACTAATACACAAGATATATATTCTTTAGATCTAAATTTCTAGTGAAAATCTAGAGAGCAAAAATTCTTCAGTCAAAATGCAGCCTATTTCAGCTAAAAGTGGAACTCATTTCGCAGCTGCTGCAGCACTGAAGCCAATTTGTTAGAGATCTCTTAAATGGTTCAGGAGAAAGACAGGATACTTCATATGGTACCAGCATGAGTTCACATCCCACTGAAAATTCACACATGCTGGAGTGAGAATCAGGCTCTGCACCTAGAGCAGGGCGCTCACCAGGAGGGAGAGTATTTTACAGATGAGGTCTGTCTCTGAGGCAACTGTACAGTTCTACTGGTTTGCTTCTCAGCGAGATGGAGCTCACAGCATATCTCAGACAGCACAAAGCTTCTGCCTTGCTTGGCAATCCTGCCTAGCCCAGCACTCCCAAGAACAAAACCAATGCCCTGAGGGCCTCCTGCAAACTCCCTAAAGCTTCTGCAGTCTCTCGTTGCAAACAGGGACATACACAGCCAATCTGTACTTAGGACTGCCATAAGCTTTTTCTTTCTAGATTGGGGAGATCTTGCTTGATGTAACGCTACTGCCCAGTGCAGCCAGAGCTGGTCATCACCAGAAAAGGGATAATGTTGCAGAAGATGTTTGTCTCCCAGGTTAGGATAGTATTTCCAGACAGGTAACTCCAACTAGAGTCAGAAGGAAGCCATGCTTGACTGAAAAGTACCAGAGCTGTGTCTTTGGTTTCCTGGAGAAAAAACTTGCCATATGAGTCTCTTGAGGTGTGCTTCCACTCTTGTCTCTGTATGATACAGAAACATTTGCTGAGAATGTCCTTTGCTCTGACAGAACAACTGAGGACCTGGATAGGAGTTATACCATTTTTGATGTTGCTTTTAAAGAACCTCTAAGAAAGGACACTAATTTCTTTCCCAAAGAATTTGGTCCACTGGTTTGCTATCCTCATCTTTAGAAACATTTTTCTGATTTCAAACTCTGATGTCCCTTGCTATGATCTAATACTAATAGCTAGCAGGAACACAAAGAACACATTATTCTTCCATAGCTAACTTCACATATTTTTGGAGATTGCTAAAACCTCTGAAGTCCTCTCTTCTAGTTCCCTCTATCTTCCCTTGAAGATCACACTTTCAAGACTAACCATGCTCTTCCAATTACCTATGGCCCCATTTCCTCTGCCCTGTGACTGCCCATCCATGGTTACCATAATAAAACCTGCAGGCAAACACCTCTCACAAGACAACCTTCAGGACTCCAAGCAAGAAGCAAAATGAAGAGAGAAAAACAAGCCTAGGTTTCCATCAGGCAATTTTCAGAGCACAATAAGTTGCAATAAAAACTCCCACAACACTGAGCTATGGATTTCCTCTTGGCCACAGCCAAGTGTGGCCCTCACTCACATCATCTCCAGCCAACAAGGCAAATGGAGGAAGGAGCCAGTCTTTGGGGCACAGTTACACAGCTTACACCCACTGGCTGAAGGCTCTAGAGGAAAGGGTTGTTGTAAATATACAGCTACAGCTGCGTTTTTGAGGTACTTTAGCTACTGTTGGCAGACAGGTCCTTTGCTGAAGAGGCTCTAAAGCAGGACAAGAGAGACTAGATCTGATGTGACTGTTGTGAATTCTAGCACCTTATTCTCCTCAGCTCTCAATTCCTTTCAGATTTTTATTGGGTGCAGGGCACCACAGAAAAGGGGCATCTAAACAAATATGGACATTGAGCAAATTGAGAGCAATTGCAAGGATGGGCCCTTCAACCTCTGCTGGTCCCAGGAGCTGAGGGCATTAATTTGCTGATTCATCTCTGCTAAGAGAGTGGGGTAGCCACTTCTCCTTGGCCAATGTCTCACAGGCTCCAGGTGAGCCAGGGCTTCCTCACACTCTCAGCATGGGTAAGGGGCTGGGAGGAAAAAGTGCAGGAGGAAAGCAAGACATCAATCACATCAGCTCCAAAAAATGGAGTGCAGTCATTTTTCCAAATTCACTGTAGTGTTTAGACTACTAATTTTTCAGTTATCAGTTTCACATTTGAATGAACTATACCAATTGCCTTTTCCTCCAAGCATGAAAGAATTTGTCTCCTCAGCAAAGCAGAAATGTGGGAGGATGAAATATGTGTTTGCAAAAGTGCCAGGTAAGCGCAGGAAAGGAACCAGGCATTGGAAGAGAGAAGAGTGGATGGAAAAGGCTAGAATTACACTGTCTTGGGGAGTAAATGCCTCAACCCTGTAATCAAACAGAAAAAGTAATATCACTGGTGATTACAAACTCAAATTAGTAAATTAAACTTACTGGATGTAGCAACATTCTTTCTAGAAGTGCAAGTGCTACATTCTTCTGTAGGTCAACTAGCAGTGAAGGTATGCTGCAGGCAGACCTTCTCAAGTCCTGCTATTCTATCAGCAAAACTGTCCAAAACCACCAGAGTGAGGAAAAATGCATTGCTGCTACCAGATTTCCACAAGCTCACTTTTCTCATTAACCAGGCTCAATATTCCCAGCCTCAATGGTTAGTCTTGAAAGTGTGATCTTCAAGGGAAGATAGAGGGAACTAGAAGAGAGGACTTCAGAGGTTATAGCAATCTCCTCAATGTGCTCTCAATGTCTCTCCTAAGAAGCCTGCAATGAAGGGGCAAAATTCATCCAAGCACTAAAATAATTTTTTTTAAGGCAGGACAAGCACCACAGAGTCCAGCCCATACGACAAGAGTTGGGATGTAGTGGAGACCGACAGACATTTTGCCATGTTGGCCTCTATTTCCTGACTCTTGGTGTGAAGAATGGGAGCGCTCTGGTAGCAAAATGTGAATCTGTGAAGAGGGACTTTCAGTGGCCCCACACTTTTCCCTGCTCATGTGTACATAACAAAAACACTCCTGTGCTGCCCTCTCCTAAGGCACTGAGAGCAGTTGGTCCTAAACAAGGGACACCATGCCTTCTAGTGCAGGGGTGCCTGTTTAAGTGGCACAACTCCCAGCTCACAGCCTCCTCCTTCATGACCCTGCATACTTTTCTCCAGTCCAGGCATGCAAGCTGTGCTGGGACACACAGTCAAAGGCCAGGAGGTACCTGTATTTGATTAAAGACAAAATCAACAGCAAACAGCCAGATGAGTGTTTTTAGGGGCTGTTGTGGCTCCAGTTCAAGGCAGCAGGAAACAGTATTGCTTTGGGAATCTGAGATGCTAATGAGAGAACAGGAAAGCTGATGAGATGTCTCAATAGAAGCCAACAGCAAAATCAAAGAGAAGTGCATGAAATTGCTCTGCTTGGAGAAATGCTAGCAGCTGTGTAATCTGCCAGCCATGGGGAGAAAGACCTCAATCCTCATCATCCAGGTTTCACAAGACCCCAAAATAGAAGCAAAACCCAGCCAAAAAAACAAGGGAATTTGAATGAAAAAGGGCTTGGACTGCCATGATTTTTACAAAACAAGAGGCCTCCACTTTTCCCTACCTGATTTTTGGCACTGCTTTCTTAGGCAACAGTCAAGATCAAGATCAAGTGTCCAGTCACCCTCAAACAGTTGGGGTCTCAGGGGATCTGGAGGACCCAAACCACTCTATGTCATACAGACAGCTCACATACAAGGTCTGCTCCTTATGGCCCACCTTGACACCAGTTGTGTGCCACTGCTCCTCTCTGCTTGAAGATCAACAGATTCACAGCCTGGACACATCTGGCATATCTGACCCCTATGGGACCTGGAAAAGAGAGAAAACAGTAAAATATCACCAGTCCTTTTTGGCATGTGATCTGACCTGCAGCCCCAACATGCAGATGAACCATGTCGATGCAACCCCGGACAGCTGTTTATACCTTCAGGTCTAGGGCAGAGGTTTCCTGCCCAGCTGCACCTCCAGAAGGTACACTAGGAGTCTTCATGGGTTCAGACAGTGATGAGTCAAAATCAGAAAGGATGAAATCTACAGAAGGTTATTAAAAATAGAGGCACAATGCCAAACTCAAGACAAATCTGCCTGCACACTAGATGTTGTCAGCTCACTGCCTTTGCCCATGCTTCCCCAGGCATGTCCTGCCAGGAAGAGGACACCAGGCTAGACAGACCTCTGATCTGACCCAGGACATCTCTAATGGGACTAGAGCTGCCACATCTCAGGCCATATCAGAGCCAGTCCTTGGGCAATGCTCTCTGCAGCTCTGTAACACTTCTTCCCAGACTGAGAAATTCTACCATACTCCAGGAATGACATAGAGCTGGACACATTTGTCAGCTTTAAGCCTCTCTTTGAGAAGGAGTTGCAGCAACTGGGGAGAAACAGGAACATCAGGCAATTAAACAAAGCCACAGAGGGTCCTAAGGCCTCAGAAGAGGAAAAAACAAAAAAGGGAAAAAAATAGTTGGAAACTACTAGTTTGCATCTGGCTGAGAAAGTCAGGGCTGCGCTCCGACAGACGTGCAAATTCCTTTCAGGCCACCAGATGGTGCCATGCCTTCAGTCACCAGTAGGCAGCTGGTCTGGCAGGGGACACCACCTCTCTGCTCCCTGCTCCACCTGCATTCAATGGGCACTGTCCTCAAACTGCAGGAAGAGGGAAACGGCAGCCTTGCTCTACCCCCAGGGCCCGGCCTCCCCAGCGGAGCATCTCACAGCTGCAGGACCACCTCTACCGTGAGCCGGGGTGAGGCTGACTCTGAATCTGGGACTGAGACAGATGGCATCGGGGAGAGAAGGGTAAATGAGCCGCCTGCCCAGAGCTGAGGCCCCTGGAGCTGGAGTGAAGGTCAGAAGTACTTTTTTTGAGTACTGCAACAGCAAAGCATTGTAACTTGGGAGAAAGACTTCTGTGATGGACAATCTGACAGGGGAAGCACTGTCCAGGACTTGTGTTTTGGTTACATTCAAGTCTTTTTGAACCACTAGAAGTGGCATAGCCCTAGGGAAGGATGCTAGAGTAGCCTGCAAAAGGAAGAAGTTGCTTTGGCAGGCCAGATTTAACCTATATGCAGGACTGGAAGGGATACTGAACAAGTTTGCAGACGACACAAAACTTGGAGGAGTTGCTGGCTGCCTTGAAGGCAGAGAGGCCATGCAGAGAGACCTGGACAAACTAGAGGACTGGGTAATCACTAAACATATAAAATTCAACAAGGGAAAATTCCAGATTCTGCACCTGGGATGGGGCAACTCGGGATGCAAGTACAGACTAGGGAATGAAATGCTGGAAAGCAGTGCCACAGAAAGAGTCCTGGTTGACGGCAAGTTGAATATAAGTCAGCAGAACCCCGGCAGCCAGGACTGCCAACCATGTCCTGGGAAGCATCAGGCAAAGCATCACAAGCCAGTCAAGGGAGGCGATTGTCCTGCTCTGCTCTGCACTGGTGTGGCCCCACCTTGAATAGTGTGTGCAGTTTGGGGCACCACAATATAGGAAAAATATTAAGCTCTTAGGGAACATCCACAGGAGTGCAACAGAGATAGTGAAGGGCCTTGAGGGGAAGCTGTACAGGTAGCAGCTGAGGGCACTCCGTCTGTTCAGCCTGGAGGAGACTGAGGGGAGATCTCATTGCAGTCTACAACTTCCTTATGAGACGAAGAGGAGGGGCAGGCACTGAACTCTTCTCTGTGGAGACTAGTGACAGCATCCAAGGGAATGGCCTGAAGTTGTGTCTGGGGAGGTTTAGGTTGGACATTAGAAAAAGAGTCTGCACCCAGAGGATGGATGGGTGCTGGAACAGGTTCCCCAGGGCAGTTGTCACAGCACCAAGCCTGAGAGAGCTCAGGAAGCATTTGAATGATACCCTCAGGCACATGGTGTGACTCTTGAGGATAGCCCTGTGTAGGGCTAAGGATTAGACTTGATGCTTGTGGGTCCCTTCCAAATCCATACATTCTATGATTCTGTGACTGGTGACCTGTGCTTCCTGGCCTCCTTCAGAAATGCAACGGCTGTCAGGCTTCTTGCCAGCATTCACATACAGCTTGTTGGGTGACTATCCATCAGGAGAACTGAGCTGTGCCACTGAAGCAATGCAAAGGCTCAGAAAGAGACCAATGGTTGCTGAAGACTGGAAATATACAGACTCACCAAACTGGTTCATCTCACCACACTGCCCAGCCTTTCTCCACTCAGTGTGCCAGAAGAGAGTCAGCATGTCAAGCACAGTCCACCAATATAGATTCAGGCCCAGAGAACAGAACTAAAGAGGGTGGTGGGAAAGGGATGCTCCATTCACGCTACCCTGTTTTTCAGTGGAGACTTCCCCATAGCCACGTCCTTGGACAAGACCAACCACAGCACGTATATATAGCTCACCATGGCCCATCCGTCAGCCCAGGTGGCTGGCAGAGCTATATATATTGCTATAGCAGAGCTGTCAAGCCACTCTTGACTCAATTCATGATCTATGAATAAAGACTACAACCTGCAGGCCAATGGCACACACAACACAGACAGGAGAGCGTGCTGTCTGCCTGCACACTTGACGGAAACACAGCAAGACCCTTTTCTTTTCATATTCTCTGCAATATCCTCCTACTCCTGCACCTCACCTTGCACGGTCCAAGTGGCAGAAGTGCTAAGCAGTGTTGTCTATCTATGTGTGAGACGGGTTTGTCAGGAAAGCAACACCCTTTTTTATATTATCTGATTATACTGGAAGGCAAAAAAACCTGGTATGCTTGTTCTCCCTAGCACCAACTCCACGCTGCTGGCACATCCAGCTTCGACCCACCCAATCCCAGGCTGTGGGCAGATTTGTCCTGCAGTTCCCCCCAGCTGTGCTCCACAGGCACTGGCAGTGCTGTGGCTTCTCTCCAGCAGTGGCCAGAGGGCTGTGCTTTGGAAAGGAGTGCTTACCTCTCTGTACCTGTCTCTCTGCAACTCAGGCCTCCAGTAACCACCCTTAATTCTCAGAGCACTTCCTCCACACACCATTGCATTCCCAGAAATCACATTCAGTGCTACTACATTACCTTTTGACAGTTTTGAAGGGCCTTCACTAACCTCTAGCAAATCCTCCACAGCTATAAGGCTTCTGTTGATGAACATCCATCATGCTGACTAATATGGACTCATTCCTTCCTTTTTCATTATCCCATGCATTTCTTATGGTTAGTCAGTAAGCAGATTAGGGTGGGGGTTTTCCAGTCTATGCCTGTACAGCACCTTGCACAATTGGTGATACATGGGGTAGGGTTAATTCACATACCATCTAGTCTTAACTTCAGAAGCCCTCCTTATAATGAACTCCCAATTTTAACCACCCAATTAACAAGAGCCAATCTTCCCCCATTACAGAGAGCCAAACCTAGCCAGGTTCAATAAGTGGCCACAGCCCTGACAAACATAAACAGACCAGCAGTTCCCAAGCCAGAACTGCCATCCTGCAGGAGCAACACACCTCTAAAAGGTTTCTTTGCTATTCTGATACAGCTAAGTGCAAACTCAGTCATAAGAAAATTAAACTGCTACAACAACAACCTTCTGTCTAGGTCACAGCATGAGAGGAATGGGGGTTAATTTAGTCAGGAAATAAAATAATTATTAATTGCATTGCAGATAGCAATCACTAATGGCATCAGCAGCAACACCTCCACACCTGGAACAAAGCCCACATAAGCCAAAAATGCTTATTCTCCTAGAAATTCCTGCAGCCATGCTGCATTCAATGTAGCAGTATTATCCTCTTACATGTGCAGAAAAGAGATGGCCCGAAGGTTAGGGTGTTACTCTGTAAATGTAGTAAGGCTTCAAGGAACTCACCACAGATTTCCTGCCGGAGGCTTGGAGAGTCGTGCAGCATCTCTCAGCTCAGCCCTCCCCCTCTATAAAAAGGGCTGCCTACAACCCTGTCTCACAGCAAAAGCTCAGGAGCATAACCACAGTGAATGCTGCAAAGCCTTTAGGTAATGCAGCCAGAGATGCTGCCTAAAGCTTTACCCACTGGTTAAGAGGAGTTCAAGGCCTCAGTGTGCTCAACATAAGCCTCCCTTCTCAGCCTGATGGGGATTTAAGATCCAATTCACACGTATGCAGGGAAAACACATCATTGTAAGCTTTGCATGTTGCCTGTTTTGACAATTTAAGAGAGCAGCGGCTTGTCCTTAAATTGATTGTGAGGCAGGATGCGTTTCATTCTCACCATACAAAATGTTTCAGACAAGCACCTAGGTGGCAACAAAATCAAAGGGAAAAAAAAAGATAAAGCGAGTAGCTTGATTACATTCTTGCATATTTAAATTAACACAGAGCTGTTCCATTCCTGAGCTGCTTTTTTGTGTTATTTCCTCCTTTGTCCTTCTAATGGAGAAAATGCCCCAGGAATGATGAAGAATTGGGCTACCTTCCCCATCACACTCAATCCAGAAAGGTTCTGATGAGAGACATTTTCTGATAAAAATTAACCCAGCAGCAAGCAAAGTCAGATTTTGGTCTGGTTGTTCATAGCCTGCAGTTTTTACCATATGAAAATTAAAAGGATTGCAACCTGCAGCAATTGTGCAAGTTGACAGCAAATTAAAAGGAATACGAGTTCTGGTATTCATCTGTAGCAATTCAGACAGCCTTTTCATTACTGTAAAAATAGGAAGTATTTATAAACAACATCTAGTTCTGATCTGTACTAAATCTCAAATTGCAATATAGAAAAGTCAGGAACAAAGTTAACACTTCAAAATCGGAAAACATAAAAGAGGAAAAGCAGCTTGCCCAGCGTCACTCCATGGGCTAGAACAGAGCTTTGAACCAGACAGTGGGCTCTGGGTTCCTGCATGCCATCCGCTGCATCCCACCACCTCCTCAGAAAAGGAATGGAGTATCACAGCAGTTTCTGGAAATCACCTTTAGGTTCTCCTCCTCTTCCAAAGTTTCCCTTTAAATCTTTACTCCAGTGCACCTACTAAACAGAATGTTTTAGCAATGCACAGTGATGGGTTCCTTCTGGCTTTGTTTCTGCCAGTGAAATAGCTATTAATGTGAGGTTTACAGTGACTTTCTGTTCCTGTCTAAAATTATCTTTGCTGATCCTTGCAATGCCAAAGCACAGAACCAATACTCCAATAATCCCTGTGAAAGAGGGACTCCATTTCAGGCACACTCAGCTAGTGTGGTTACAGTAGCATCCATCAGCCATGACCAAAAACCTCTGAGCCACCACCATTCCAGGTCTCACACAAGGAGACACCACCTGTTCCTTTGCTGCATGAGACAGCACATAGAGTCAGGGCCTGATCCTGCCACCCGGGTGCTCTGCCGTCATGGGGTGATTGTCCAGCCAAAGAGGAGTCTCTGTGATTTTTGCTCTAACTGTGAGATGAAGGCAAAAACATATGAAGAGACAGCAGGTGAATGCAAGCCGATGGGGGAAGCGGGGTCTAAGAGGGAGACAACAGTAATTAGCATAAGTAGCAACAGTCTCAGCTCACCATCTGCTTTGCCGATTGTCTGCCTCCCTGATTTTGAACAGCAAAGAAGCAATTTGCCGAAGAGCACAGTCAGTAGCTAAGACTGCCCCTCAGAACTGAAACTATCAGGGAAAAACAAATTATTTCCATGGTACAAAAGCAAGGCTTGCAAGGCTGTCATGTAGGAGTTTGGCTAAGTAAGGTATGGAGCAGGCAGCTCAAAACAGCCACCAAATACTTCAGAGCGAAAGACTAAAAAAGGAAGGTTTTAGAGGAGGAAATGAGTCAGTAGCTTGGAGGACGGGAGGGGGAGTTCAAATAGCTGAGGCATATAAAGTAAGCAAGTAGTCACCATCTCAAATATGATTCTAGCAACTGCTAGTCAGTAAGGCAGATGTATTGATTTTAGGTTTCTGTTGATGCAGAGTCTCATGCAAAAATGGAGTCTGTGAGTGACTTCCTGTGTTGACCACACTGGGTTTTGAAGTGATTATTCACTGGACAGACACTTGTCAACTGCAGTTCACACCCATGTTTCTGACTGGAGCTGAAGAGGTCACCACCAGCTACAGGATTGCTGAAATTTCTCCGGTCCCCCGTGGCTAGGGAATGTGTTGATTTGGTTTTGGGTTTTTTTTTTTNAATACCATCTACCTTAAGAAGGGGAAGAGGATTCATCTTTCAGGATGGTTCATCCAAACATACAGCTTGAGCTTTCAGCCTAACTTATTTATAGCACTAACACTAGGGAAAAAAGAATAAAGCTTGTTCAGTGTTGAAAAGCAGAAGAGCTAGTAAAAAAACTCTTCCTCTCCACAATGATGTAGCAATTCACAGTATTCATGTCTGTCTTTGTAACAACCTTGTATTGCACTGAGACGGGGACAAAGGGGTAAGTCTCACCCCAAGAAACCTGTAGCCTTGCTCACTCATACACCATTAACAGCTGCTCATAACAGGGTGTGAAGGGCAGTAAGCAGTGGGAGGGTGTCAGTGTGGCAAATAAGCCAACAAGGCACAACTTCCTCATCTCTGCTCAAGTCCCTGTCCCATCAAAAGGGTGGGACTGATGGAAAGGGAGCTCGTAAATAGAACCAAAATTTTCTCCTGCCCTTCCCAAAACAGGGAACTTCCGCTTGGTTCAGGCACCAAGACAACAGCTATGCAGCAGCCATGAGGACCCTGTTGCAAGCCCTCACTGAGGGAACCACAGTGCTGCAAACAGTTGGAGTGATGCTTAAGGTCACAGACATGTGAGGAGAAGGCTGTTGAGTCGGGAAGCAGCACAGGGCTGGAAAACCAGATTCACTTTTCCCTACAGAAATGGCAGCACAGGATTTACATGCAACAGTGGTTCCCAAACCATGACATACATACTGCTAATCCCCAGCAGAAAGCTCCCAGTACCTGTGCTGGTACAGCACAAAGGAGTCTGTGGAGCCTATGCTAAGGCAGGCTTAACCACACACTTGTCTGTGCATCTTGGTGCACAGCTCCTGCCTCAAGCTTCCTCAAAGCACCACAGACACTGTGTTTATGCTTCACTAAGCTATATGTTGTTTTGTCTTTTGGGGAATGAAATCTTTCAAAAAGCCATCGTGGTTTCTTGCTGAGTGCCCTTCCCAGAGCAAGCACATCTTTCTCATGAGACAGGAAAAAGTGAGAGATTTCTCTTACTCTGCTGGTGAAGGAGTTCCTGTCCTCAATGAAGTTTCTTTAACCAGTTAGACACCTCCTCAGCCCACTGCAGTGTTTCCAAAACGACTTCTTGAAACAAAGTGAGCCAGACCACTTCCAGCTCATTTTCCCATATAAGTATACAACATGAAACAGCCCCAGCCCTGCTCTCATAGCTTGACATCATCTCTTCCCCTCCTCCCCAGGATGTCTCACTTCTGTAACCCTCTGTCATAGCAAAACTCATCTATGAAGAGCAAGCTTGGAACAGTAACAGAGAAATTACTCTCATGAATTAAGACTAAAAACCACAGCTGCCCAGGTCTCTGCTACATGCCACTGGAGATGGAGGTCTGCCATAGCACTGCCATATGGCACTGACCCCAGCTCCAAACAGACAGAGCCCTGATTTCCCCTCCCCATTAGGACATTTACAGTAGGGAGGCAGGACCAGAATTTGTCCAGAGAAACATACTCTTAGGACTGAAGCTCTACCTATTACACAGGCATTATATTTGACTTGTTTCAAAAGGAAAAATCAAACATATCCCTGCTCAATCCTTGCTAATACTTTCAAAGTAAGTCAACATTTCGGTTCAAATTTATGCATTCCTTGATTAAATATATCAGAAAAAACCCTAGGGAAGAACTACCCACTCAGTCCAATTAAGTCCGAGTCATGCTGGTAGGCTTTTTCCTAGTTTCACCACAAATCTGTTGCAAATGCTCTTAGAAAAGGAACCTCTGGTCCGAGTAAGTCACCCAACACAAGAGCCTAATGCAATAGGACTACTTTTTCACTACATGAATCTTCAGTATGGGGTCTTTCAGCAACTTCTATCTAACTTAAATGGGTGTAACAGCACCTACAAAAGGGGGTCTACTGGGGTAGGCCACAAAGAGGGGAAAAATAAAATTAAAATTAAAGCCCTTTAATTAGAACAGCAATACAAATGAAAATTTTAAGGTGTGTAAGCATGGCTCACACCTTTAGTATTAAAGCTTCATGCTAGTTGTCTCATACCCCAGCCCTGAAAACGTCCCATGAGTCTTGGTTTTGTTTCCTGCTTACAAGTAGGCACAGGCTTAACAAATAAGTTTGATGCTGGAGGGTTTTTGCTCATCGATTCAAGTCGGGAACATCACTGCAGTCAGCATTCAGTAATAAAATCTAACCTTCTATACATTTTGTAGTATCACTAGATGTCTTTGTACTCTGATAACAAGCAGCCCGAGCTTCACTGCCCAGAAACATGAAGGAATGGGTATTTTCGTCGGGTTCAGAGCGAGCAGGACTACCATAAACAGAACGGTAGCTTCTCCGAGCGCCTCGGTCTCCGCAGCAGCATTTTCTCAGTATTAGGTTTGTCGTGAAGACAAACCGCTCCCCGTTTCAGCCACCTGGATGAAGCAGACGCCGGGATCCGAGATCCGCGGGTGCCAGCGGGAAACGCAAGACTCCTGCCGCAGCAGCCCGAGCCAATCAGGAGTGCCTGACTGAGATCGCACCAAAGTAGGTAGTAAAAAAAAACCCTCCA
>VWZF01002688.1:27561-155659 GCA_013396755.1 Sclerurus mexicanus
AAAAAAAAAAAAGTGCCAGGGGACTCTTGCATAAACGGAGCGGAATAGACCAAACGCCTTTTCGACTTTCTACTTGGCTCATTCTCGGTTTGCTTTGCCTGTGGTCTAGGTTTGTATCCCCGTTTTACTGTGGCAACTGAGACTGGCAAATTCACTTAAATTATTAGCTCGTGCAGTTTTAATTTCTGTCCTGTTTTTGCTTGAGTCACGCACAAGCATTTGTCCATTCCACTTGTGTGTTTTGACGCACTTGCCTGAGTTGTTTGCCTGTATTAGAAGTGTTAGATATTGACATCTTTCCATGGTAATTCCCATTAATTTATTGAACATGTGATATATCCAGTAAGTGAACTTTTAGTCCATAAAAGGCTGGCAGACACGATGTACTACTAATCTCTCTGTTTCTTCTAACACCCAAGTTGGGGCATCTGTGGCTGATTTGCAACTGGCAGCAGAGCTGATGGAAGTTGCACATGAAGCTGTTAAAAAGTCTGATGAGACATGTGGCTCTTGTTTAAAACAGGCTTGTCTCAACAAGCCAGCTACTACCTCTGCAGTATGCAACCCTACTTTAGAGTGACTACTCCATGTGTCAGGCTTGGTCGGTCTTTGGAACCAGAGAATTCCTCAGTCAGTCAAAGCTAGTATTTCTCACTGTGATCTTTTTGCAACAGGTTGGCTTTTTCGAGATGCTGGAAATGAACTTGCATTGAGGCAGAGTGTAGGCCTTCTGGCAAAATACAGTAATGCTTGCAGAACGGCATCGTTTGGTATCAAAAGAACATTGGATTTTCAGCTTTTGTGTCTTACCACAAGGTTCAGTTTCTTTGCTATGGGATTAAATGAGTTCCTGGTCTTTGGAGGACTGCGCAAATTAATTTTCTTGGTTGTTAGTCAATACTGTTCCCAAATCTATGTAATTATAAGGTACATATGCCTCACATACAAGGTGACAGCCTCATGACAATTGATAGTGTGGGTGTAGGCACCTGCTGTGTGCAAGGGCTGACCTAAGCCATCCCATGCAGGAGAGTCTGCAGGCAGCCAGGATTTGTGCGTGAAACTGTTTGGAGCCTTTTGCTCGCCTGGCTGTTCAGTATTTACACAGTATTCAGGAAGGATCCCTCAGTAAAGTGTATCTGTCTGGGATGCCCAGAGCAGGCCTTCAAAGCTTATTTTTGAGCATGACTTTTAAGCTTTAGGTTGCTATAGGTGCCTGGAGGGCTACAAGAGAATTCCTGTAGGTGTAATAGCCAATTTCTGTGCTGAATATGTTTCTAAAAAGCTTTGCTTTTCTGCAAGAATCCTGTCGCATACCAGCTTACACCTGCATTACCTTAAAACCTTGTGTTTCCACAGAGAAATGAGTGCTACTTAAAACTTCTACTCTGCTATTGGCTGGTTTTCAGCAGTATTGCTGGGATTGCCTTTTGTGGGTATTACTCATTCTGCCTATCTTGACAATTAAACTGGGAGTGAACTTTATGGTAGCTTGGAGGAGATAATTCCCTCTGGCTGAAACCTGAGGAAATGACCTTCAGGAATTCAAGGGATAGTTTTTTACTGTTTTTTAAATAATTGCTTATTTACTCATCTGTCCTTGTCTAGTCAATATCAGTTCTTATTGGCAGGGGGGAAAAAAAGAAAAGCTGAATGGAGTTTTGATTCTGTCCCCCTGCCTCCACTCCTCCTCCTGCCAAAAGAGACCAATTAATGTAAAATAAAAACCTTGAGTCTAGCTGGCAAGATCTGTCTACAAGTGATATGCAAATAAGCCAGCAAGAAGTACAGAGTTATGGTGTGCAAATAATAGCCTGTTACACAACAACAGTAAAAGGTAGTTATGTTTCCTATCATGCTTCAAATCTGACTTGAAGCCTTGGACTTTCAGAGCAGAGGTAAGCAGAGGTGTCTATCTGTCTGACTATAGGTAGCAGGGGACGTGAGTCTTTAAGAACTCGGGAAGTCACTAGTGTTCCCACATTGTTGCTGGTCTTTGGAATAAAGTTAAACTAGTTGCACCTTTCCTACTGAGTAAAGTGGGGGATGGTAGTATCCAATGTGTTTTCTAGAGTGCTCAAATAACAGATTAAAAGCAAAGCAGTATTTAAAATCCTTGTGGTTTTGACCACCTGCGTTTTCAGTTGGCTTGTTGGCCTTAGCTGACACCCTTTTCAGAGGCCTGATTTAGCAAAATTTTCTTCCAGACTGTTAGTGCATCCAGGCTGTGACCCTTCCTTTCTGCTAGGTGTTCCCACAACTACCTTAGCTTAGTTTTCCCTTCAAGATCTCCATGCTGATGATGTCCCAGGGCATTCCATTGTGTGGCAGTGTAAGGGACAGCTCTGTGAAGGGTGCTGTCCCAGACCAGTTGAGTGGTAATTGTTTAAATTGAAAAAGTATTTGTTGCGGAGATGTACTATGACACATTACTGAGTCAGACGGAAATGCCACATGATTACACAAACAGTTCTGGCAGTGGCAGAGAATTTTGAAGGTAGATAGGAGGGATGGTACGTCAAGCATAGGGGAAGCAGTGTTTGCTTAAGAACCAAATACATGCCAATAACGTGACTAGCGAACATAGGAGCACAGTTTTCTCAAATCTGCCCTTGTAATTAAACAAGGCATGCTTTATTAAAGTTCTTGGTGTCAAATTCTGGAAAAATTGATGATGCTTTTCCAAGAAACAAAAGTTTCCACTTGAGTAGCTGTGAGTAGTACCACCCTGGTGTATACAATGTGTGTTGTGTGTGGTTCCCAGGCAAAACGAGTCAAGAACTAATTCTTTAAATGTCTCTAGATAATGCATGCACAGGCACCTCTATGGAGAGCTCTTGAATCCTAATCACAGAAGAGAATCCCAACACTCTAAAATTGTCAAGACTTAAAACCAAATTTAGTTCTCCAAACTTGTCTTGAGGCAAACTAAGTCATTAGCTTAAAGTCTTCCTGTTTGTCTTAGAGTTGAGGAGGAAACAAAGACTTTTCTTAGGTAAAATATTTTAAATATTCAAGGAAAATACTGAAGTTCACAGCACTTCCTAGCAGAAGAGAAGCAAATTCCACTGTGTCTAAGTTGTGTTTCAGTGCAGGCTTGTTACAAATCCAGTTTATCAGGTGTCTGGCATGTGTCTCATTCATGAAAAGGCTTTTTTCTCTATGTGGAGATTTTCTTGAGAAAGCTTTGGATTATTCTTCAGTCTCGCCCAGTTTAGATTAAACTTCAGTTCAGGTGCTTGGCAATAGAGGCAAAATTTTGGAAGCTCTTAGTAGAGACAGCTGGGTATGACTCTTGCAGTAGAAAGCATGCTAGACAGAAGGCTCACTCTTTGGGCTGCCCTGTGAGGAGGGCATTCTACTTTTGCAAGACTTTTGCAGTGCTTTGCACTTCAGGCAGGAACAGTGGCTTTGTGTAGGGAATAAGAGCCTCTGTTATTGCAGCACATGCTGACAAGGCATTTAATGCAGTTATTACCTCACGTGCCTGCAGCAGTCCACATGGAAGTACAATGGGGATACTGGTACAAGTGCCCCAGAATAATGTATGAGTAGCTCAGTGCGCAAGACACGCCGCATTTGCAATAGTTGCATGGAGGTGCTGGGGAGGACTCTTTTTACTGATTCTCGGACTCGCTCTGTCCACTCTTGCCTGAATATCTCCCTGAATATGCTGTACTGGCATCATTTTCCCATCTGGTAATTAGGTGGCTTGTCTGCTTGCTGCCACCTTATTTCAGTGAGGTTAACAGGCCCTGCAGTTAAGGTTATGTCCCCTACAACAAAATGTCACCAGCTGATTCATGGTCATGTACATGGTCACAAGTACTTGCAACATGTACTACCTAATGAATAGGCACCCATGTGCCAGTCCAGAGCTGGATGGCTGCTTTTATACTGGAAAAGGAACAGAACCAGATTAACTGCCATAGCTCTACAGTGTTCAAGCCAGAATGCACAAAAGAGTAATGAATGTGTTGTATTGCAACTTCTAAGCAGAGTTTTATCTGGCCAAAGAGAGAAAATTCAGACTAACAGATGAAAGTTTACTCTGTCATTATTGGTGGGGTGGAGGCTTCTCATCAGCTCTTCTGGACAAGACAGCAGAGATGAGGTTAAAATATTGATTGAGGACGTGTACTTAGAATATGGCATTTGTCCTTGTTCCAGTGCTCTTTAACAGTCATCCTGTTCATCTTCTGTGCAGAATGGTTTCAACTACCTTACAACAAAAACTATCTAGAGTTTGGGATTTTTTTGCTTTTCAAGTATTCCAGGTTTGCAAAGCCAGTTGTGGCTGATACAGGCCCAGGGCTGAAGAGGAAATCCTACACTTGCAATAGTAGATCCTCTTTTTGGAAGTAATTAGTTCGTTGCACTGGGAATTTATGGGTGACACACTGCTGCTGTGACACAGTTACAGGGTTTTGTCAGAACAAATCTGCATTGTCCTTAGCAACATAATGGCTGCTAATGTCAGCCTGTGTGATGAATCCAAGGGTTGTACAGCAGCTGCGAAAAGGAGTAGCACCAGCTACTAACAGCCTTTTGCTTTGAAAGCTAAAAAATCCAGTTCTCTCTATTGTCCCTTCAGTTTCTGGTCAGCCCCAGTTATCAGCTGCAGTTTAACACTGAATTTTGAGTTTCCAAACTAAATACTCAACATTTTTGGAATCTGAACTGACTGGCCAGCACTGGTCCGTTTCTTTTTAAGGAAATAATTTGTCTCCCGACTTGGAGACATGTTTCTAGCTGTGTAGTACCACAAGCATATGCACTCGACTGCACAGTTTGCATCAACTTGCAGCTCTGTTACTGCTGCTTCTGACTGCCTGCTGAGCATTAAGCTTTTCTTTCAAAGTTAACATGAATTGGTGCAGTTGTTGTGGTGTTGCAGCAAAAAATCAAGAATAGACAAAGGTGATGGGGCTTTTATGTGATTAATAGCCTTGTTCCCTTGCTAGTTGAAGCTTTCTGTGCATTTTCTGTGACTAAAACCCAAGTCTTAATGCCTGTTGTCAGCTACTGAGGTGCCATTACAAACCTCAGGGAAGAAAAAGGTTCTTGAGTTCCCTGTGGATTTGTCCTTAGTGAATGATACAATAGCTCTAGTTGCTGTCCTGTTTGCTTTCATGGGGCTTTATGAGCCTCTTTGGGAAGACTCTTGCCTACACCAAACACAGGGACAGGAAGGGAAAGACCTTTATTCTTCGTTAGCTCTCAATCACACTTTAACAAAGTGCAGTCTCTCTGTATGAATGAGGTGACATAGGAATGAGTCACTTTGAGTTGATGTTTGCACTTTTGCTCAAATTTATCCTGGAACAGGCTTTCTCTCCTTACTTTCCTTGCCTTACTGGTGATATGCAGAAGGATGGCTGCGTGCCAGGGATCTGAGGCACAGTGACTGACTTGCTGTCCCCAAGTAAGTGCAAGGAATTCTGGATAGGTTACCCCTAGTAGACATGCCATTTATTGTAAATCTTGAGGGAGGTCCCCTTGTATTTGGGTAAACCCCGAAAGAGCACTGTTCTCATACCAGAGAAAAGTTTCTATCTCAGATTCACTGCTGTGTGAGATTTTCTGTGATCAGCACTTGGGAGATGTAGATACCAAACTTCATGGTAATAGATTCTGCTGGTTGTGCCACCTCTCCTCACTGGGTTAGCAGTGCTATGCCAGCCACTTGAAATTACAGTAGGAGAAATGTTGGTAGAAGGAAGAGTATCCGGGCTCATCTGAGATCCTTGGCATTGGTCAAGGCTTTAAAAAAAACCCCACACGTTGTTATTGGCCAGTCTCTAAGCATCTTTCAAGGATAGCCGGTTTGAAAGCTAGCACTGAGCAGTTCCCCTGCATCCCTATCTCTCTGGTTTTGCAGCTGAATTCTGTTGTTTCTTTAAGACACAAAATGAATCTACTGAGCTCACATTTTGGGCGGCTGAAGGTAAGCAAAAACAAAATGAAGAACAATATTTAGCCTTTTTCAGTTGGTGTATCTCACCTGACTGTTAGTACTGCTAACTATGCTTATAGCAGTGATGTGTGGCAGTTTACACAGAGGGGGGAAGGCAATTTTCCTTCTGAGATACTAATTGTCATATCTGAGGATAATGCCATTTGAATTTGGAAGACCAAAAACCAGTGAGGGAGGAAGCAGTCAACATTTTGAACAGATTGTTGAGTATTGGGGATACTTCAGCTTGGTCTTTATTACTCTGGTCATGGTACCCTTCCATCAATGACAGCTGGCTTCCCATATTTGCAGTATTCGCTATTGCACAGCTGCTTTTAAGCTCTCTGACTTTCCTGTACTCTGAGATCAACACTCAGATGCAAGTGTTTCTACCCTGCCACGGTTTTTTTTCTGTCTTATTCCCAAAAAAGCAGCAGGCTAAAAATGCAGTTCAGCCTTTTGTCGTTCTTGCTAGGTCTTGTCCTCTTTATTCTGTGCAGCTGCCTTTAATATTAGACGGATAATGCTGCATGTGCACCTCCTATTACAGCAAACACAGGGGGATATGACTAACTACAATTTCCCATCAGACTTGAAGGGTGGAAAAAAGGTTGAGAAGGCAGGCAGCTGGCTTTAAAAACTGATGGAGGAGCTTGCAAGTTCTCCCTTTAAAATCCTGAATTCAGAGCAACCTCTGAAGGTTGGTTTGTTCAGCTAGAAGCTGTACCACTGCACTCCCAGAATGCCACATCTCTCTTGATCTCTAAACTAAATCCACATGACAGGTGTGGCATTTGTCCAGTTCTACCTCTATTCCTAAAGCTGCTAGCAAGCATGCTAGAAATGGCTGGGAAATTTTGGACAGAAGATCTTTTTGGGCCCAATTGTCTAGGCAGCCTGAAATAGGTAACAAAATTAAGCTTCTATAATGCCAAAGGATCTGCTACAACTGAATCTCAGAGAACAAAAGGTGTGGACATGCATGTAAAACTCCCCCAAAACAATGTTCTGATATAAGTAGGATTGTGTCTTCTTTGGAATTGTTTTAGTTTGGCTTCTGGCTGTGGGCAGCCGTAAGACTCCAGATCATTCACTTGACTTTCGAAAAGAGGGTCTGCAGCCTTTTCTGAGGAGACTCTTGGACCACTAGTTACTATAGTCAAGTATCTATTGTCTTCTAGCCTTGGATGTAAGGCAGTGCAGTAATGGAGTTGCAAAAGTTTGCTGTGGTAGCCCTAAAGATCTTTGCTCATGTCTTTGCAGGCATCTGGAGTACAAGTTGCTGATGAGGTATGCCGTATCTTTTATGACATGAAAGTGCGGAAGTGCTCTACACCTGAGGAAATTAAGAAGAGGAAGAAGGCTGTCATCTTCTGCCTCAGTCCTGACAAAAAGTGCATTATTGTGGAAGAAGGCAAAGAGATTCTGGTGGGAGATGTTGGTGTGACAGTTACCGACCCTTTCAAGCACTTCGTGCAGATGCTTCCTGAGAAGGATTGCCGTTATGCCTTGTATGATGCAAGCTTTGAGACCAAGGAATCGAAAAAAGAAGAGCTGATGTTTTTCTTGTGGTAAGTGGTCTTCCCAATGAACTCATTCATAACATGCAATCCAAGTACTGCGAGTGAGGTCTCTGAGCATTTGTATTGCCCAGGCTGGCAAGAAGGCAGGTTTAAAGTGAGCCGGGTAGCCTGATGCCTGTATTCTGAGCCATGAGACATTTCGCTTGTTCATGGTGGGATGGATACTGCTTCTGACTGTGATGAATAATCAGTGTCACTAATTGCACTCTTTTTTGCATATCCCACTAGGGCACCAGAACAAGCACCTCTCAAAAGTAAGATGATCTACGCAAGCTCCAAGGATGCAATCAAAAAGAAGTTTCAAGGTATGTAATATAGCTAATGCTCCTAGTTCTGCTCTACCCTTAGAATACTTACTCAGCAAGGCTTAATGATTGGCTGATTGGTTTGGGTTTTGAGTGTTGTTTTGTTGTTTGTTTTTTGAGGTACTAGTGAGAGGTGGCATGCCATGTGACAGAGCTAAAACGAGGTCTAGCTAGAATTTACACTGTCTGACTGTAAATTTTAGAGGCAGTAGAGCTGTGCTCAGAGCAGGAGCAGGTTTTACAATATGTGACACCGTAGGTGCACGGTACAGAGCAGCATGTCTGTACTATACAGGCTAGAAACCATTAGATTCATAACTCAAAGCTGGATTTTGTGCAGAGTTGCCTCAGTGGCAGAGGACTTTCAGGCCTGTGCCTGTTGAAAAGCACAATCTCATAAACTTACTGCACTGTAGTAGTAGTAATTAAGAATTCACTTGATTCAGAGGTGTAGTTGTGATTACTCATTCTAAAAGGCATTGCATCTCCCAGGGGAGAAGTTCTGTTTAGCCTGTCAGGCACCATTAACCAAGGAGTAAACACCTTGCACCATTCAGAGATTTCATGCTAAGTCAGTCTGGCTCATAGCCAGGTAGCGCTGCCCCCTGTTAAGTTACTTGTGCTGTGGTGGGCCAAAATCTTGCAGCGTGCAAGACTGACAAGGTCGCTGAGCATCAGTGCCAGCCTTCACAGGACAGCTTGCCCAGGGATTGGAAGTACCCAGTGAGACTGTTGTGTGCTGCACATGTGGAAGTTGCAGAAAAGAAATCCTGCAGAAATTCTGCCTTTCACTACACAAGACAGGCATGGATTGGGATCCTCACCCTTCAGCAAAAGAAACCACTGTTGATTCCTTAGGCTGGCTTTCTAGCCTCTGCCTCTCAGGTTCTCCCTGTGATGCTGTCACCCACCTCTGCAGAGCCAGCAGGAGCTGAGTCAGCCATCTCAATATGCTTGTATGTAGCTCCCTCCCCAGCTATATCCAGGGCAGCACGAGACATGAGAGATTTGCTTGTAAGAGCCTGTGATAAAATACAAATGGTCTGAGCACTGATCTAGTGACAAATTGCTCCCCACATGTCCCTGCATTGACATGTGGTGTGTAGCCATGTGTCCCCTGTGACATATCAGGGAAAAAACATCAAATTTCCTAAGCTGAGGCAGGACTTGTCTCCTTGAGTGACTGGATTGCTTCTTCTAATATTACTACCAAGTATGTTTGGTGTTGACATACTGCACTATTGAGTGTTTTGCCTCTTTTTTTAGGCATAAAGCATGAATGCCAAGCAAATGGGCCAGAGGACCTCAACCGAGCTTGCATTGCTGAGAAGCTAGGAGGCTCCCTAGTCGTAGCTTTTGAAGGAAGTCCCGTGTAGATGTCATACAGTGCCACAACTCTACAAGCATTCCATGTTTTAATATATCAGTTATATAAAGCAAACATTCTAGGCAAGGGTTTCACTAACAGTAGGGAAGCTGTCTTGTAGAATAAAGTAGATTTTGGAGATGTAGCTTGTATGTACAAATGACCCTAAATAAATCAAATCTAAGGATTTATCTTGGTGTATTAATATTTGCATTGGTTTTCCAGTCCAATACTGTCCCCAGTAGATTAACACTAAAGGTCTCAAAAAAGAGAAATTAAAGGTGGGGAGCTGAGAACAGTCTGGTTCTTGGTTTTGCTTTTCTAAATTGTAACAAGCAAAATTCAGTCAGTTGTCTTAAGGCTACTGGCCAAATCGCCAAACTCAAAAACTTTTACCCTATAACCATTTAAGACACAACCTGTAGTTAAACTTAGGCTAAAGCAACCTGTTGACCAAAACTGGGCTAAATTCTTAGTGCTTGCAGTTGCAGAGCTGTACTAAAAAAGCCTAATTCTGAAGCTAGACATAAAACAGACACACTTTCTTGGAGAAATAGTCTTAATCCCCTCCCTTGTAAACTCCTGGTGCAGTAGTAATGTTTAAAGATTCACTTGTTCTGTAGGTTCAGTTTTCTTGTTATGAAGTGTCTTGAGGTCTCTTTCAGCCTGAGTGATCCTATAAAAATTGCTTTTTCTGTTGACATGGTTTCATTTAGAACTACCTTACTTTCTCTAATACACACTTACTAGTGGATCTGAGGCTTTTATAAATGCAGATTCTTCTATCAGAGGTCTTCAGTTATGGATAGTAAAATGAGAAGGAAACACAACTTAGGTTGTATTTTCAGCCCCAATCTTTGGTCACTTGGTCCATTTGTCCATAATTACTATTGATTTAACTTAGTAGAACCCATCAGCCTAACTGATATGGCTTGATCTGGACCTTTTGTCTGTTAGCTTCTTTAATTCTGTAGTAATGCATGGAAATATCACCTACTAGAAAGTTTGACCTGAAATGCCTTTTGTATGGGGGGGTAGAGAACATTCCTGTGCCAGCTACAGAGAGCTTAAAAGCTTCCATGTTTCACCAGTGGTTAATTAAAGCTGTTTTCTTTGTGTAATGTGTACATGGGAGTTTGCATAGAGTTTTCTTGTACGTCTGTAGAGAAAAAGAAAAAAAAACCAACAAAACAAAAACTTTAGCCTCCAGTGCATTACTGTGATATGTTCTGTGTGTGCCAATTTTGAATAGCCTAAATAAATGGGCTTCCCCTCCCCTGGGTCAGTGATTGATTCCTCTCCAGCCTCCGGATTAGCCCTCCTGCAGCAGGGCTGGCACTGCTGGCTGGGCACACCAGTGCCCTGTGTAAGTTGTGCACTTGGTGAGCTGGTGTGCCTTATGCAGCTACTGCCCTGTGCTGCTCTTGGGGGAGCAGGAATGGGGGGGAAACAGGCTGGAAGGAAGAACTGGTGAACGTGGAGGGAGTGGGGGGGGAAGCAGGTTTGTCTCTGCAGATGTGTGCCCCTCCTTGTACCTGTGCCCTTCTCACCAGTGACTTTGCCTGTTGCAGGCTCTAGCTCTGAACAGCACCTGCTCTGCCTTCTAGACTTTGGACCCAAATGTCCATGGGTTGGGAAGCTTCCTGGGAAACATCTCCCTATTTGCAGTCTGAGCAGCAGAAACTCAGCCATGTGTCAGTTGTCCTGCACTGCTTTCCTTGTGAGGATTGAGGGAGCTTTCTCTGGCCAGCCCCATGAAGTCCAGGCAGTTTATAGGCTCTCCCTTCCTCTGCAAACTGCCTAGCTGTGTAGGGACAGAAAGCTGCACTGACCTTGCAGCTCCTTGGCAGAGCAATACCAGTGTTGCACTGATGTATCTGCAGAGCCAGGGAAATACTGGTCCATTACTAACTCAGCATGTTCCCTCTCTGGCCATGCTGCATTGGTTAAAACTTTTAATTAGGCAGGCATTGACTACTTGCTCTAACTTGGCACCCACATGGGTCACAGGGTTAGGAACACAAGGTTTTCTGATGCAAAAGGATCCATTGGAGTGAAGCTTTATGATTCTGAGCAAAGCAGACTGGCCTGGTTTCTGCTGGAGCTTTTAGCCTGTCTTTCAGTCAACTGGGAGCTCGCCCAAGTGGGTAAGCATCCTCACGAACAGCTCCTCCTTGCCTAGATGTCTGCAGTACTGGTCTTGTCCAACGTCCAGATTGACATAAGGAAATTAGTGCGACATGGGGCGCAGTGCTGCCTGGCAAACAAAGGCAACTGCTAGCCAAGATCCAGCTGACAGCTCGTGCCTCCAGACTTCAGGCATCTTTGAAGGGATATCTAGCCCAGGTGACACTGTGGTGGACTTCTGCTGAGATTTCCTTCCTTGGTTAGCAAATGGAGAAGAAGGGTGTCAGACTTGTAAGGTAGGAGAGCATTTACCACATCTTGAAAGCCCTCAAATCATGGACTTTGGTTCAAAGTGCCTTAGTCCCAGAACTCTGAGCGGTAAGAGGTCTGAGGTGGCCTTTGGGCCTTGGTTAGATGTGGTGCCACAGTTTAAGTTGATTTGAGAGTCTTTGTTGCTTTTAGGACCCTCACAGTAACTCCTAAAATTGCAGTCTGGCCTCTCTGGAAGACTACTACACTCTACGGCTGGTAGTAACTCAACCTTTAGAGCTATAATGCTTCAGACTTGTCCACATTGTGGAGTTTGTGGGCCAAACTTCACCCCTTCTCAAGGTTGTTTGTCCTTCTGCTTTTGGAGGGGATGAAAAGCACAGAAAGATGTTTACTCTGTGACTGTTAAGATTTCTCCCAATCACCCAGACCTTCTGAAAAGGCAAGGCAAGCAGGGAGAGAGACAACATGAGGAACTCTATAGCTTGGCTGGTTGCTGCAGGAAAAGTTACTTTCTAACAGGGGTATGTGAAGAAAAGCATGAAAGGGGTTCAGGTGATGAAGATAGCTCAGAGCCCTACAAGTTCAGCAGGACTTGCCCAGTCTTGACTGCATCTTGGCTGCAAGCAAGAGCAGAGCTGCTAGAAACTTTGAAGTTGAGATGCAGGCAATGGTTTTCCAAAAGCCTCTTCTGTCCATTACACCTCGGAGAAAATGGGAAAGGGAGATCAAGACTGATAATTCAGGACTAAGTGTGAACAGCAAGGCAGTGTAAATGCAATTTAGCTGCTCAAATAAAGATTGAGTGTCTTAAGCCTTGATAAGCCCAGGTACCCAGGCTAAAAGGTAACTCCAGGCATGGCTGAATCAGCAGAAGGATCCAGCATTCCTATTCAAAGTCACTCCACTTGGGCAATTTATTAATCTTTTTTAATAAAGGTTCCTGCCTGCAGTCCTGGGGCTGCTGATGATATCAGCTGTGAGTCACAAGCTGACAAGTAACAAGCTTGTGTGGCCTGGACTAAAGGAGATAACCCTGGGCATGTTGCCCAATGGGATGGCATGTTTCAGAATTCCACCAGCTACAGGGAGAGCAGGGGTTGGCCACTCCTCAGCCCTGCATGTTCTTGGGCAAGGTGTGAGTTTCTCCTAGCCACTCAGGATGTCCTTCCCCTTTGACCAAGGTGCTGAGGGAAGAAAAAATCCCAATGGTACCACTCCAGGTAAAAATACAGCTGAACATCTTTCCCTGAAGAGACTTGTTTTTTTGTATCTTAGCTTAACAAGACCATTCCCTCTCTTTCTTCCCCAAACAGCTAGCTCAGCAATGTGTCCCAGAAGGGCATTATGTGCCCCTGTGCTAGGGACACTGAATCTGCTCCTGTGAGCTTTTGGAGCCCCACCAGAGGCAACCTACTCTGAAGGGTGTTTGGAACAATGACTGCCCTCCTTGCACTGGCTGTTTTGTAGTCTTTGTTACTGCTTGTGTGGGCACACCTGGCTATCTGCTCTTGTTTGCACAGGAGCTCGTAATAAAGGAAATAGTTGTTACAAAAGGAAAAAACTGAAAAACCAAGGAAATTGCATCACTTCACCTGCTGCTGTGGGGCCCTTTCTACCTGTGGCTCCCTGGGGATGATGGCCACTGATACGCTCGACAGCTCCCTCCGGCCACAGGTTGGGTGGGGGTTTTGTGCAATCCTGAAAAAAATGCATGGATTCCCTCACTTGGGGAACTTAAAAGTCATGCTGGTCTGCGGCAAGCAACAGACGATGTTGAGGTCACCAGTAGTCTTTGACTCACGCGTTCCTCTCCATGTGCTACACAGTCCAGAAAGAGAAAGCAAAGGCTAATCCTGGCTGTAGGGCAAAAGTCTTCTTCCCAAGTTTGTCCCTACAGTGTGGGGAGATTGGCTGCATCTGCTGCCTATGGGCATAAAACAGCCCTATGTTGGGAGGGGCATAGGAGGGGTACACACAAGTGTAGATGTGTTGGGGGGGAGGGTGGGGCTCTCATCCTGCTATTTTCCTTGGCCAGGATTCAGGACCCCTTTTTCTTCAAAAGATGTCAGAGATCAAAGATGAATCTCACACACTCCTCCCCTACCTTTCTCCCTCATGGCCTCAAAAGCCATGGTGCTGGAGGAGGGACAGGTTGTCCACCCAATCCTATGGAGCCTCTGGTGTGCAATATAAGGGTTGATCACACACCTTCTCCAGGAACAAAATGGAGGTAAGTCTGTCTCATCCTCTTTCCTAGCCTTGGTTCTTCACACACCCTGGAGGGACTGAACACTTTGGGAGCCTTTTTCTCCTCTCCGATTCCTGCTGATATCAGTACTGGGCTCAGCAGCTTTATTGTAGGGAGACAGACATCAAGCTGTCACGAGGCCTCTGCCATTTCCTAAGAAACCAGCTTGAAAATAAAAAAATAGCAAGGGACAAAAAAAAGAACAAAAAAAAGGAAAGAACAAATAAAAGAGAAAAAAAGGAAGAAAAAAATAACCAAAACCAGAAAGCCAGAAGGGGAGAGCAGAGGGCTGGAAAGCGTGACAGTGACCAAAGGTTGCCACCACCACGCAGCACTCACAGGGACAGATTACAGGGGAACACAAAGGTTTGAAGCAAACAGGAGGAATGGTCCCCGCAGGGCTGATGTGGCTCACCTCGCTGTGCCCATCCCTACCTTGGCATGACCACACAGCCATGGAGCAGCATGGGCTGCTCCCATGCCCCTTCTACCATGGTGAGGGTGGCAATTCCCCAAGGAACCCAGCCCTGCATTGCCAGTGTGAAAACACACAGTGGGAAGTTTTTCTCCTGTGCTTGGAGTGGATTGAAAACAGAGAGAATGGCTTTTGTGACACAGCAAGCAAGGGGGTAATAAAGAATATGCTCCTGACCAAAGTGGAGTCCTTCTTCAGTGACCCCAAAGACCGACCTGGCTTGCAAACTTTAAAAAAACAACATAAACAAAACCTCAGAAAATACAAAGCACAGACAAGCTCTTTTCACTATGTCATTTTAATTGCATCAAAACCCAGAAATACAAAAAAGGGTACATGCCAAAAGCCACGACCAAAGAGTGGCATCCTTCCACGGTGGGTCTTACTTTCACACTTCTTTCACTCCAAAAAAAAAAAGAAAAAGGAAAAAGTATAGTAATTGCACCAGTTGATGTACAGAGTCTTCCCTTTTCACATATTTGTGGATTCTGCTGTAACAAGGAGAGCAAAGCCCCAGCACTTGCCCCAGCATTGTCAGAGTGACTCCCTGGGAAACAAGGAGTTGTACAAACAGTATGAAGATTTTCTTGCAAAGTGCAGTGTTCACTGGGTTTTTTTTTGGGGGGAGGGTTGCTTTTTTTTTAGTTTCAAAACTGGCTTGTATCTTTTATCTACAGTGAATTCAGCATATATTTTTATTTTTAGGAATGTATAAGGCATTCTGGTAAGTTGAATGGTCAGGTCTAGGTCTCAGATTCATCAAACTGAAGTCCCTTCCTTTGAACTGTCCTCTTTCCCCTAGAGAATAAAAAGAAAAGAGGTGGGTTACTCAGCTGGATCTCATGCTTATTTAACTCATGACAGCTCAAGCCCCAAAGCATTTCACAAATGGGCCTGGTCCTGCCTTTTGGGCAGGGAGAACCATGAGCATCAACTTGTGGGGTCCCAGGGATTCTCAAAATCCAACCAAATAATTTCTGGCAGCAAGGACCATCTTGCCTCCAGTTGTAAAACACTGCGTGATGTGCACTTCCCTAGGGCCTCCCCTGGTATTAAGGGGAGGGATGGCCATGGCCACCACCAAGTACCATTTCCTGAAGCTGTTCTTTCAATTTCTTCACTGTTTCTCTCTCCTTGGCCAGTTGGTCCTGGGTAACCTTCAGTAGCTCCTGTAGTTTGGCTGCTGCCTGGCCCAGGTCCTTTGTTAATTTTTTTTCTTTTTCAAGTCTTTCCTACATAGGAGTCAAAAGAAGGCATCTGCCTGAGCGTCTCTTTTGCATCTGATGACCTTCTCCCCTCCAAAACACCTCAGGTCCCCTCAGGTCTGCATCAAGCTGCCTCAGTAGCCACAAGCCAGAGAAGCAACCAGTTCTCTCCTCAGAAGAGAGACCAGGCATCACCCCACCAGCTACAGCTCACTCTGGCATCTAATCTGGAAATACCATGGGAACTGGACAGTTTCCCAGTACGTGAAAAGTCCAGGCTGTGAGAGTGTTTGCTCAGGGCATCACACTTATGTTGGCCAAGATGGATGCAGTGGCTGTGACTTGCACCCTGCTGTCCTTCAGCCACGGTGGAGCTCTCAGCCATCTCCCTGCAGGGTAATCATTGACATTGCCCCACCATCCTCAAAAATTATAAATTAATGCCCTGAGTCCTGCTCAAAC
The DNA here is from genome assembly GCA_013396755.1 of Sclerurus mexicanus. Classification (NCBI taxonomy): domain Eukaryota; kingdom Metazoa; phylum Chordata; class Aves; order Passeriformes; family Furnariidae; genus Sclerurus; species Sclerurus mexicanus. The sequence continues at coordinate 43,562 of VWZF01002688.1, forward strand.
ATGACTTTTGCTGTCTTGGCAATGCCAAATTACCTTGAGATGCTGGGCCTCCTCTGTGTTTGAAACTGCTGCATTTTCAGACAGTCTCAGCTTTTCCACCTCTGTTTGTAATCTGCATGCTGAGCCCTGGGCCTGGAAGGGGACACATACTACTCAGTAAGCACAGAAGCTAACAGTGGCAGGCATCTCCCACACCCTGCTCTGTACAACCATGAGTCCCCAGCCAGTGTGCCCCTAGTGAAGAGCTAGGTTGTACAGCTGCTGTTGGTTGGATGCTGAACCTAATGCATTGCTTGTGCTGATCCAACTTCCACCAGGAAGATGCATTTCTCACCAGGAGCAGCATGAAACCCAGCTAGAGCCCTTAACCCTCAAGGGAAAGAGCTGGCAGACACAGGGAGACTTGGGAGAGGGGCAATTTGGGGGGCCAGTGATGCCACATGGCTTTAGCACAGCTGCTGTGAAGTTCTTCAGAAGTGTAAGGGAATGCAGTGATGTCTGAGATGCAGACAGTGAATGGGGAATAGCCTTCAAATTAATTCTTGGGCTTCATTAGCAGCCAAGAACCCATAACGGCTTTTCAAATCTCTGTATCCTCCTTGCCCACACTTACCTCCTCCAGCTCTTGTGCCAGCTTTTGCCGCAGCACTTGCTCCTTCTCCAGCAGCACTTCGTTTTGCTCCAGCTGGGTTTTCAACTGCATTGAGAAAAGGGGAAAACACGCAGAAATAAATTTTAAAAATTACTCAAGAATTGAGCTAGCAGAGACATCACCAAGAAAGCTGAGCTTAGACAGAAGAAACAAAAATGGAAGCTTTCCCCAGGGCACCAAAGAGCAATAGGTACCACCATCCCTCCTCAGCACAAAAGCTCAGAGGACACTGATGGCTGGGGCTTGGCTTTGCAGTGCTAAACTTTGCTTGCTCCTCAGGCAGCATCAGCTGGGACATGGGATAAGAGGCACTCCATAGAGGAGGATGTACCTGGCACGTTTCCATGCCTGGGAGAAGGCTCTACAGTTAATAGGATTAAAAGAGAAAGACAGAGCCCAACTCATGGCAGCACTGCTTCTGGCAAGAGGTGTCAGCCTGAAAGGGAACAGCTGCTGCTAATGCCGTCAACCCAGCTCCAGCAAGATATATGGAGCATCTTTAATCCTAATCCCCACCAGGCGGGAAGAGATTCTGGCACAGCTTTGTTGGCCTGGCCCCTTCCTCCGAAAAGACCCAAGCCCTGAACCCAACAGGGCATTGTCACATGGCAATGTTGGCCCAAGGGCTTGCAGCATGCACTGCCTGCATCCCCCCAAATCTTGCCAGCCTGATGCCATGATGGAGGGCTCCCCAAGAGGAACAGCCTGGTGAAAGCCAGTTGGTGGTATGTTCCCACTGGGAACAGCACACATGTCTGAAGGGATGAAGGGCTGGCTTCTCCCCAACACACAGGACGGGAGATGACACAGCCACGACAGTTCTGAGAATAGCCATGTGCAGTTCTCCATGCAGTTAAATGGTGAGATAGGACATGCTTAAGGGTCAATGCCTCCACAGGCAACGGTCTGACTACCCTAACCTTGAGGGGTCCAGGCTGGCTTGGGTCAGCTTGTAACCCCGCTACTTCTCCATCCTGTAGATGGCTCATCATCTCACTGAACTGCTGCCTGATCTGGAGGGAGGACGAGCAAGCTTGGCTTGGTTACACATCCCTGTGCTGCAGCCTTTACACAAACAACAATGACCAAAAGAGAAAGCTTTTTTACTTGCACACGAGCTGAAATGTTTGGAAAACCACCTCAGTTTCTGCTAGATGAAGGACAGTGGTATCTAACCTGGGCAGCCTGAGGCATGACAGCTCCGAGGGGTGTAGAACACATGCTCATGCCTCATCTGCTCTGCTTGGGTCCCTTGGCACCCTGGTTTAGAAATACTGCTTAGGAGTTTGCACTAACACAGTCAACATGTTAAATCAATCAAGGCAGGGTGGCAGGTCCCATTTTGCCATTGATCACAGCTGGGATGGCTGGGAAGACAGTTACTTGAACACTGCCCACCCCCTCAACTAACCTCACCACACTCCATCTACCATCAGGTCTCCATCCTGAATCACAGCAGCAGCGGCATCCAAGCTGCAAACTGACAGTGTGCCTTGGCCAGAAGAAAGGGAAAGTTGCCAGATGAACACAAATGTGTTCCACACTTACAACCGCCTGCCCATCTAATGAGATTAAGGCTAATGACAACCCTGTGCCATGTCGCCTTGGAAGCAAGGGGGTGCATCAACTCACTGAGCAAACTAGACAGTAATGGATGTGAGGCTGGGAAGAGTTACAACACTGAAGAACTGGTGTGCAGTACCATCAAGGATTTTAAAAACAATCTCCCGAGTCTCACAATCGCAGTATGGTTTTGGCAGGTCTGCCAGCTCTCCCAGTCCAATATGCCAGTCCTCTCCCTACCGCTTACCTGCAGAAACCTAGCCCCATCGTTCCGCTCCCTGTGTGACTCATACACATAGGTGTCCTCCATCCAGAGATAGATGGATGGATGGATGGATGGATGGATGGATGGATGGATGGATGGATGGATGGATGGATGGATGGATGGATGGATGGATGCTTAAGGCACCCAAACCCCTGCCCCAGGGTGGTATTGGGGTAACCAGTGTCCAGTGGTGGGGCAGCAGGGTTTTTCTGCTGCATACCAGCTTGCACAAGCCTTGCTGCTCTCCCTTCCTTACCACCTCCGTCACAGGAGGAAAGACACACAAATAAAAATCTCCTCCTCTGTCTCAAACATCCCCTCTGCAAATCTGGTGCCTGGAAGCACCAGGTTCCCCTGTGCACTGGCTGTGCCTTCCTCCCCTCCCTGAACCCACAAGAAGGGTGCTGGCCCCACAGCTGGGTTTGTAAACCAGCCTCAGAGTATTGAGATCCCAGCAGGGCAGCTCCAGAGATCCCCCTTACCAGCACCAGCTCCTTGCTCTGCTTCTGCATTTCAGTCTTTGCTGCCTCCAGCTGCTCCTGAGACTCTGACAAGAGTTGCCTCAACTGTCGAGGAGGAACAGAAAGGAAGAAAAGTCCTTTTATGCACTTGGTTCTGGAATCCTTTAGCCCAAGAAAGCATTTTTATGATGCAACATCTTCCCAAAAAGGTCACAGTGGCATCACTTGCTGATGCCTGCTTAGAGAGATGGCCATGGGACAGCTCTGTCTCACCTGAGCCACAGACATCACATAGGCCACTGAGAAGTAGTGCACAGCATCTCCATACAGATCATCCTGACTCATCACCTTGCCCATGGATCTCCTGGCTTTTGGTGTCTACAACCCAGACTGGATCTCCACCTGTTTCCTCCTGCTTTGCAAAGCTGCAGATCCCTGGAACACTTCCCAGATCCCCAGGGCACTCCTCAAATCCCCAAAACATGCATGGGTTAGAAGTAAAATGTGGTTAAGAAGGTAACAGCCACCACACTTACGACTTCAACTTCTTTAGTGTAGTTTTGGCGTTCAGAGCTAGCTGTCTCTAAGTGATTTTCCAGTTGTGCTTCCAGAAGAGAAGTATAATCCTTTAGCTGGAATAAAAGAGAGGAAAGCAGGAGGCGGTTGATTGTTGGAGGTCCCAAACATCCCATGGTCAAAGTCTGCCTTCCCCATGACTCAACCCAAGCACAGCATGCATCTGCCTGGCTCCTGTGCAGAGGATGTGTACCCCAAAAACCTTACCTGATCTGTGTTCTGCAGATCTGCTTTCAACTTCTCCACCATGCCTTCAAGGGATTTTAGCTGGAGGTGTGACTAAAAGCAGAAAGGATCAGAGAAGGTCAGTGAACAGCGTCTCACACAGACAGTGAGCACCTTTGGTTCAATCAAAAACTAGCTGGTGTTTTGCTCCCATCTCTCCCACGTCATCCTGTACTCAAGTGCAAAAGAGACCTGATGCCAAAATGGAGCTCTACAGCCTGCAGAGAAGGAGCTCTTCTTCCTAGAGAAGATGAGTCTTACATGGCCAGGCCATAAATCATGAAGCAAAGTAACAGCTTTTGCCTGCAGGACTTCAGCTGGCTGCAGTCAGGTTTCAATACCAAAGAAACTGGCACCAGACTCTGTGCAAGTTTCCTACTGAAAGTATTTTTTGGTTTGGAAGCAGCAAAGTGGACTTTCCAATGAAGTGTCATGGACTTCACTACTAAGAGAAGCTAATCTACCAGAAAAAGCATGGGTTTGCATTAAACCTGCGTTGATTTTTGAAGAGGACTTCACAGATGCTGGAATTTTTGTAAAGGAAGAATTCACCTCTTCTCCACTGAGAGGTAGGACTGCTCTCGGACCCCCACCAGACATTCATCCCACTACACACACTACCAACAGCCCTCAACAGCACTGGCACTCCAGGAGCCAGTGACAGGCTGAGAAATCAAAGGTCTCTTATACAAGAGCTCCCCCACCTCCCTGCAGTCCCAGTTAACTTCAAAACCCATGTGATGGATGGGGAGCAGCCAGACCATGGAAAATAGCTTAATTTCAATTCTGCACTCAAGAGGGAGGAGATAACTTCAGTCTGCTTTGCAGAAAAGGCATGGCCAGCCAAGTTCTTCCAGACTCCAGCTAAGTCACAAGAGCTCATGAAATGTGCTCCCCACCAAACCCTTGGGCAACAGCAGCTCTCTGGCAGCTGCTAGCTGGCTGGCTTTTTAACGAGGAAGAGCAGTACCTGGAGACAGACAGACAGCTGGACCAAAAACTATGTGCAGTACATGACTTGGACCTCAGCTCCTTTCTCAAGGCTCAGCAAGTGCCAAGGTCAATCTGTGTTTTGAGAGCAAGCCAAGTTCTCCTGAAAATGAGAGTCAAAGAGCCCTGCACATGCTCCCCTCCCATCTAGCCAGTGTCCATCAGGAGGGCCCAGCCTGATTTTCAAGCATCAGAGCTTGGATTACTGAAGAGGTGACATGGTTTCACAACTATCATGCTTGAACTAAGGAGCTGAAGCCATTCCTCCAGCTGCACTGACAGGGTCTACGCACACACCAGGCAGAAATGTGGGATCCGAGAGGAAGACAGGCACAGACTCTCCATGAGGTGGGATTTTTGGCAGCTATTTTGGTGACAGGATGGGTAGATTTGGGAAGAAGTCCCCATGTCACAAGGTTCAAAGCTGGCAGAAACACTTAGGGTCACCAACTGATTTATAGCCAACAATCCCCCTTCTCCTGGAAGTCCAGCTCTGGGAGCAACAAACCTGGGTAATGCTGCAAACACGCACCTTTTGGAGCTCCTCTTCAGAGGCAGTGAGCTTTGCTTTCCACACCTGCTCCTCTTCCTCCACACTGTTTTGCAGGTTTCGCAGCATCCCTTCCTGTTGGCAAAGCCTCAGCTGAGCCCAAACCTCCTCCAGCCCCCACCAACCTGAGCAGTGTCAGGGATGGAAGCCCATGCATACCCAAACCTCTCCAAGGAAAAGAATGTGTGACAGAATTAGATGCCTCATGTGAGGCTGGGGGCTCCTAATTCCTATTCTGGCTCAACCACCCTGCTCATCAGAACCCTTCCTGTGCTACATCCCATCACCATCAGGAAGGTTTCCCACAAAATTAGGCTGAAGAAGAGCTCTAGAAATTCACATTTCTTCTATTCTTCTGTCTCAGTGACAAATAATCTTCCACATGGCAGCCTCCCCAACATATCAAGAGATGCCCACACTGAGCTCACAGGCAGCCTGGGCTGCCAGAAGACCTCTCAAGAGGTATTTCCAGTGGAAGACCAACACAGCACAAAGAGCAGCAACTTACTGTCTCTGCGAGGATGGTTCTATACTGCTCACATTCTGCTTGTAAAGTGCTTTGTGTTTCCACTGCCTCTTTCAATTTAAGAGCTGAATCCTAAAAAGAGAGGGAGAGGAGGAAGAGAATGGTGAGGAAAAGAAACACATGACCCTAGTGCACTTCCTCACCCCTCCACTTACCAGGGGCTCTGTTGTAATCATCTGCTGCTTTAGCACACCCATGGTCTTCTCCTTAAACTCTTGTAGCCATGTGTCATAATCCTGAGTTTGAAATAAAAGAGAATAAGGAAGGAAGAGGATGCTTAGACATCTCTTCTTCCCATGTGGTGGATGCTCTTCAAGAGTTTGAAAAAGTCTCTGCCTACCTGCTGTGAGGACACAGTGACTTCAGGGAAGGCAGAGAGCAGAGTCTGCTTAGTTTGACTCTGGAGTGTGTCCAGCTGTTGGGCCAGCTCTTCCTGTAAGAGGGACAAACTGTTATGGGATGGAGTTCTTAGGCACCAGCCAGCTAGGCTGCCAACAATGCTCCTGTTTTTCTGTGCCTACAGAGGTGAACCAGCATGGGGAAACCAATCAACATGTAAAATTGCTGATGCCGGGAACCATGAAAATGTCACTTCCAGTGACCCATCTGTCCAGTTCCCCAGCCATGACCAGAACCAGAGATACACAGCCCTCAAGACAAACCTCGGAGAAGCTGGCAGGAGGGTTGGGCCAGCACTGCTCCTAAGAGGAAGCAGGCAATCCAGGGCAAGCATCTGTAGTGGCTTCCATTCCAACACCAGCATCACTGTCAGAGAAAAATACCAGGCTCACCTTTGCTTTTGCAGCAACAAGTAGTTTTTCCTCGCACACCTTCTCCACCACAGCCAATGCTTCCATTGCTTTCCAATTCTTTTCACGAAGGTCCTGTGGAGACCACACAGAGGGCAATAAGCCACACCTCATGCTGAAGGCCACAAACTTGCTTGTTGGCGCTAAGGAGGATTTCAAAGCCTCCACTTAGGAAATTGGGCAGCAACCCATCACTTTGTTCAAGCATCTTCCATCCCACTGCCCAGGTACAACTTTTTCTCTCCACCTTCGCAGTGGCTTGATGCACCACATCACTCAGGCAGTGGCCTTGAGGGAGTGGGGCCAAGCTGGAAGGGGGCAGGAGCTCCACAAGTACCCTCTGCCTGGAGAAGACATAGGCCAAGTGGAGGGATGTAAGGTGGCCTCCTCATAACTGATATTGCCTTGCAGTAGAGGGATAAGGAGCACAGGAGCAGTGAGGTGTGAAGGAGCTTGCTCAGGGATTGCCTTGGCCTGCCATACAGGATCTCTCTAGCGTACCAGGTCCTAAACCTTTCAATAGAACAGGGGACAGACATACCACCTCAGGGCCTGCTACAGCCCATCAGCACCAGCTGCATCACCTGAGAGAGGTTTTCCTGCTCTCCAGCAGACAAGGCAATGCCTCCAGTGCTCTGTGGGGCTAGAAGAGCCTCTGGCCGCATCACAGAGCCATCAGTAGATGACTACGATGGATTGTTGTTCACTCACGTACATTGTTTTTCATCTTCTGTTGCTCCACTGCCTCTCGCAGCTCCATGGCTTCCCTTTCCAAGGACAAGAGCTGGTTTGTGTTCTCCTGGAGTCTGGAATGGCAGGATGGAGAAGTGAGTCTCTGCATCCATCTCCCTCCTGGGTAGTAAGCTCCTGAGATATACCTTCCTATCCCGGTCTTCTCCGGGATCTACACACAGCAGGATGGAGAGGGAGCAGGACTGAAAACCACAGTCAATGTAATACTGAAGTGTGATCTAGTTTTCTACCATTTTATGAGCAGTAACAAGCAAGCAATTAGCTGTCTGCATGTACACACACTGAAAGAAGAAGAAGAAAACCGATCCACAGGCCACAACTGAGACTGCTCCTATCCACAGTTCATTAGGCTGAGATAACCCACAGCTCTGCATTCTGGAAGTATCATCCTACTATCCTGAGTAACCATAAATCAGGGCTGCCAATCCAACACCAGAGAGCCTGCAACTTTCCTCCACTCCCCCAGAGCCTCCATCTGCTCTGAAGGGACCCTTAGCTTGAGCAAACCAAGGAAGGTTCAAGTCCTTGACAAGAACTACACAAGTCTCTTGGGGTCCCAGGACAACTGAATCACTGCCTTCCTTTACAGGAATGCTGGATGCTTGCTGGCAATGGGGGCAGCTGAAGATATCTTCCCCCTGTGCAGAGCCAGAGCCTTCTTGAAGGTGCCCAGGACATGGACAAGGAGCAACAGGCATGAGTTGTGAAACTTCATTTAAATGCCAGAAAACCTTTTTGCACCACAAAATGGGGAAAGAGGTTATCAAACACTGGAACAGGGACGCAGAGAAGTGGTAAATCTCCAGCCTCAGAGATACCTGGAAATTTTTTCAAAAAGCTTCCTCTGGTTAGCCTAGCCTTGAGCAGGGTCTTGGATCAGAGATATCCCATACCCAGCACCAACACAACCAGAACCTCCTGTTCTGTAGGACTGGTTGGAATCCATGTGCCTGCCAGCAATTCAATCCCAATTCAGAATGGACTGGCTGTTATTTGGGGCCAGTGCTGGAGCCAGTAAGTATTTTAAACAGCACTACTGGCCAGGATTGACCTTGAGTTCCCAGCTTGGCAGTACCCAAGCCTGACTGGAAGGCAAGAAGCCCTGACCCACAGGCTCAGTGCTTGAGGAAGCCAGGGACACATGGATAGCAACCTGGAGGTGCCATAGCAGTCTCCACGTGCAGCGAGACCCACCTTGACTGCAGCTGCTTCATTTCTGCTTCATTGGCTGCCTGGAAGAGAAGAAAGCACTTTCAATACCCACCCTAGGCACCTGATGCAGGTCAATCCTTTTTGTGGTATCCCAGAGGAAAGATAACAGAGGTACTGTGTGAGCACTGTAACCCACTCCCCTTCTCCCATCCCAATTAAATGATTGCAAACAACCTGCAAGTCTCTGTCTTTTTCTGCCCCCCTCATCTGGCCTGCCTCCAGCAGAGCTTCGATGGATTTCATCCTCTCCAGAAGCTTCGTATTCTCCGAGCTGGCATCCTGCAGTTTCCCTTTCACATTGTCCAACTCCAGCAACTTACTTTTAACCTCTGCTTCAGAGCTCAGCAGCTTGGCCTGCAGTTCTGTTGGAGGAAAGGGTGAGAAACACGGTAGGGTAGGAGCAAACAAACTCTGAGACTCCCCACCCTGGTCTGCCCAAGCAGAATCTTAGCCAAAGAAGCCTTGGCTGTGGATGCTTTCAGGAGGCACAGAAAGAGGAGGCAGGAATGCAGGACAGCACAGGAGAGAAGCATTGAAGTAACATCCTAGGACAGAACCACAGACCAGCTCATATCTTGCTCATACCCATACCAGCACCAGGCAACCTAACTCATCCTTTGGTCTACTTGTAGACTACTTGGACCAGCTACACCAAGCACCCAGCTCTGAAAATTCCCAGTCTGCCCCACAGCTCTCCCCATGTCGATCCCAGTTCCTCACCAGCAATGCCCTGCTGCTGTCCTTTGGCCTTTTCTGCATCTGCTAACAAGCTTTTGTAGCTGGTCTGGGTTTTGCGGAGCTCATCACTGACTTCATCCAGCCTCTTCTGCAGTATCACCTCCACCTCCTGTTGGGAAGCCTGCATGTCATGAAGATGTTTTCCATAGTGTAACAGACACCCTCGGCCAATTTGAAGCAAAGCTCCATGTGTCACATAATGTTATTTTTAAGCTGTACTTTGGGGGATTTAAGTTACACTTTCCCCATGTTCCCCTTGTGAATGAAGCATCTTGCCTCATTCTCACATTTTATCATTTGCCAGTCCTCAAACTGGGAAGCAGATAATACCCAAAAGTCTCAGTTCTGGGCCAAGACCACCCTCCCCTCCAGAGAGCTAAGCTCTGAAAAACCTCTTAAAACCCCAGTCCAAACACACTGCTCCAGCCCAGCAGGGAGAGGTACTGGCATGGTGCTTAGCAGGAGAGAGACACTCAGTTATGTTTCCACACATGGAGGAATTTTCTGTGTGGTTTGGGCCAGGCAATACTTTTTTTTTCCATCTTAGAAAGCAGCAAGGAAGAGGCCTGGCCAAGGCAGGCATTTCGAGGGGGAAGGCAGGGGAGAAGGATAAGCTGCAGTTCTGCAGTTACAAACTGCACCCTTGCAGATGGAGAAACATTGCTTTGCATTGAGGGGACAGAGAAAAGTAAACCAGCAGGCCGGTCTCTTTCCAAGTGATTCCTCCAGCACACCAAGAAATCAGGACTTCTGTTTTTTGAGGATTTGACTCCATATCCTCACCTCAAAGCTCCAAGTGTTACTGTGTTATATTCTCCCTAGCACTTTAAACACATCCTTGACTTCAAAGTCTTCCAGTCAGTATGATTTATTTAATTAGTATTAAGGTGTGCAGTACGTTGACAGCTCTGGAGAAGTTCTCCTAAAAGCATGTCTAGGATCTAGTGTTTTGAGCCAGGAAGGTGGCTTCTGCCTTCACATCAGCTGCATGCCCACATCATCCCTCTTGTTCTTTGCCTGAAAAAGCAGCAGCAGCCAAATGCAGCCCACCAAATAGAGATGTGCACCCTCAGGCACACAAAAAAATAACAGCAAGGATATCAAAGGCCCCTTGTTCTAGAAACACCTTTACAAAACCATTTGGCATGTACAGACAAAGGTCTTTCACTACAGTCCTTTCCTGAAGAAGCCAGGGCAATTCAGAGACCACAGCACATGCCCAAGGGACATATCACATCCCTCAGTCTGTCTGCTACAGGTGCTCCCAGCACCCAGTTTAGCAGCATCCCAGCAAGAGCACTGTCAACTTCGCCAGAAGATGCTCTTCCCCATGTGAGTGCCAGCAACACACCAGTGTGTGCTCAGAGGCTCTGCTTGGGAGGTGCCCATTCAACACCCATAAAAATCCCAAACCCAGCCACAACCTGGTGACAACAAAAAAAGCCACAAGCTCTATCTTCTGCAGCAGGGAGAGCAACAGGCTTAAGAACATCTGAGTTTGAGAGAGAGCACCCATAGAAGAAGCGCTTCAAGATCGTGCTGCCAGGGTTCTGCTGGTAACACTGCAAAAGGCACACACTGAATGTGACAAACTAATTTGGGGGAAAGCAATTAGGAAGCCTGTAAGGCAGCTTCCTTCCCAAACATGGACGTTCATCTCTCTCCTAGCTTTTCCCATGGTCAAGTCCACAGATCCCATGCAATTCAGCCACCTGTCCAATGTCTGTGAGGGAAGAGGGTTTGCTGGTATCTGCCTGACCTGCAGCTTCTCAGTCTGCTTCTCCAAAGCTGCTGCTTTGATTTCCCAGCTCTTCCTCTGCTGCTCCTCTTGCTGAAGCACCTCCGATTTCTCAGACAGCTCTCTCATCAGCTTGCTGCACTCCTGCCGTAACTTTGCCAGCTCAGCGTTTTGTCTGCATCAACAGAAGCAGGGTTATTTTAGCCCACAGTCCAGTCAAGCCTCTCTGATGTTGCTTAGGGGGGAACACAGCCTCCTGTGGGCCTGATAGAGGACTTGAAACAATGGCTTCATGTGCCTACTTCTAGGACACACCTGATCCTTCAGGGAGGGGGTTGAAGGAGCTGTCAAATCACTTTAGAAAAGCTGCATTTCAGTCACAGGAGACATTCTTTTCTTATGAAGTAGAGGATGTGAGGATCTGTATTCCCAAACACAAGAAGAAGCACTACAAGCAGCTGGAGTCTGCTCTGTAATTATTTGACCTCTGTTAATCACCAGTCATTCCAGACTTCATATAAAAAGGAGTGTGAAATTCTTCTACCTAGCTCCTATCTGTTCTGCACACACTGGGCTGGTCTCTGTTCTGCACAGCATCACTTCCAATGCAGTAGTATGAGCGTATGAACTATCCTAGGGGGAAGAGTGCCACATTGCCTTCTGGTCCCCTCTCCCCCCTTCACTGCCTGTTGGCTCTAGCATCAACACAGGTGACCCTGAAGCAGAGAATTCCTCCGCCCTTCCATTTGGAAAGAGCATCCTTGTTTCCCCTGGCAGGCCCCCCCAAAAGCCACTTGGCAAGTTCTTTCTTCCTTCCTCATTCCCTCCTCTACCTCCAGCTACTTGGGGGTGTCTGCATAGAAGCATCTTTGAAAAAGGGGGTGGATATGCCTGATGGCCAGCCAACCCCAGGGTTTGCAAGAGGGCAGACCCAAGTTCTGCCCCTCAACCCAGCCTTACTTGCTTTCCATCTGGCTGGTGGCCTGGTTGAGGGCGTCCCTCAGGATAGAGTTCTCCTGCTGCAGGCGAGCCAGCTGTGTGTTGGGGCCATTCTCCAGCTGTTCCTGCAGGGTCCGGATCTAGAGGAGCCCAACAGGGGTTAATGCTGCCACCAGCCCCATTACTCTCCTTGTTGAAGCCCACGAGACCAGCAAGAGGGACTGGCAAAGCAAGAGGGTGTCTACTGATGCTGACAGCCCCCTGGGACATGACATCCCATGAGGATGCTCCTATGTGCCTCTTCTCCCTCGAGCACCATGGTCCAGGATCATGACAGGGTCTTGCCCCTCCCAGAGGCTCTTGTTCCCTCACACAGCTCAGTCTTCTTCAAAAGACCACATATCTGACACCAGAAGCCATCTGGCAGCTAAAGGAGGAAGCTGCAGAGTACAGCATGGGGCTCACCTTGCCGTGGAGCTGCTGCGTTTCGCTGACATGGTCCTGGTAGCTGGCCTGCATGCGTGCCTGCACTGCCATGATCTCCCGCTCATGGGCCAGCAGCTGGTCCTTCAGCTTGCCCTCCACAGCTGCTGCCTTGGCTCGCTCAGCCACCAGGTCCTTTGAGAAAAGAAATCACCCAGTTAGTTCTCAGAGTATGGGTCTCCCCATTTTAAGGGGAGGTGCCCTCCTAGCTCAGAAGACTAAAAAGTTTAGCACTTTCATTGCTGTGCCCATGCCCAGGTATGTTTAGCAATTGCATTTCCTCCTGCATATTGATTCGGGCTCTGTGGCCACTGGATGCCACTGTTGTTCCATATTGGGCCAGCTAAGAGAAAGCAGTAGGACAGCCTGGAACTTTATTCCCCACCTCCCTCCCTTCCCCAGGATCAATAATGTCACATAATGTTTCGGGCAAAGCAGGAAAACTAAGCAGATGGACTTGCCAGCCTGAAGTTCAGCATATGGGGGTTTGTTCTGCCTTCAACACCCAAAAAGAGGTAAAGACAGGGGGCTGAGTCAGGGAAGGGCACTATAAATAGGATCCAGCTCCTTACAAAAGCACCTTCTCAGCTCAGAGGATCTGGGTAGAGATAAGAAAGGATTTGCTTTTCTCCCTGAAGCAGGAGAAAGCTGCAATCTCTTAAAGGAAGGATTTTCCCCTGCTTTCCCTATGGCTGTCACAGGGCACTACCCTGAGGTTCTTTGGGCTGACACCTCCCCAGACTGCATGAGGCCCAGGAGAGGAGATCAGGTGGGGATCTCCTCCTCTTTTTGGGAAGAAAACAGCAAACAGCTGAAGAGCCTAACAGAGGCAACACCGGGGATTCCAGGACAGCCGCACAGTGATTACCTTGCTCAGCTCCCGCAGTTTGTTTCTGGCAGCAGTTGCATCCTCCTGCTCAGCAGAGAGCTGCTTCTCCTTCTCTTCTAGCTGGCGTTTCAGGACAGCAACTGGGTCACCTTTCTGAGTGGCCTGCCAGCATGGAGTGGCACATCAGTGGAGACCACTACCTTTGGATTCATCCCCTCCTCCCCACACACACAAGATCCTGCCCTCTGCTCCAAAGGAAAATTCAGCTCCAGCCTCCAAGATTGACCCTTAGGGCCAGCCTGCCCAAAACTGGGGTGCCTTACTTCCCCTCCCAACTTCTGAGGCTTGGCTGAGGTCTGGCAAGAGGTGGCCACAATGGCGCTGGCAGCCCTACCATGTGCCAGGTGTCCATGCCAACTTTCTCTGTTAGGATCTCGATGAGCTGCTGGGCCTCCCCATCACTGAACACCATGCTGCTGACAGTGGACACGAGTGTCTTGTAGGGCAGGTAGAGGGGCCCATCTGAATCTGTAGGTGCTAGAGAGGAGAGAGGGAAGTTGGAACTGCTGAGGACAGAGGCAGAGATACAGTATCATTTCAACTGGCTTCAACCCCACAACTGCCATGTCAAACCATCATCCACCCAGATTTCCACAGTCATGTTTGACACCTCTCTTAATGAAAGTGGTATGAAAAGTGCTGGAGATGATACTCACCACACACAAGCTTCTTGAGCCAGCTGCTACCTCTGCCTGGCTCTACTAGCTCCCAGCACACTGCTATCACCCGCCACTAAACTGAGTGTTTCTTGGCAGGACCTGGGCATGCTTTGTCAATGTGTTGGGCATCAGAAGCTGGACTGCACCACAATATAACTTTGCTGAAGGATGTTACCCCATGCAGTGGTGCTAGTGATACAGAATGCAGGAAGGTCGTCTCGCACCTTTCACCAGACAAGTTTGTTCCAGCTCTTCGCTAAGGGAACATGACTCCAACTCTTTCCCTACACCCCTGCTAAGCTGGAAAAGCCAAGGAGCATCAGGGACCATGATGCTGTTGTAGGACATGCACATCATCACAATGGATAAAGGGTGGTGGGCAGTGGTTTAGGAGTTACCACACTGTATCTATGGCCCAGTGGGCTTATTTTCCTAGAAAATCACTGAAGAAAAAGCAGCCTGGAGTTCAGTAGCTCCAGAGCCCCTAAAGTTATTAACACCAGGATCTCTTCAATACAAAACTTGGATGCCCCAAGCAGCAAGGTTCTGAGAAGAAGGAGGAGGTGCTGCAGGTGTTGGAGGAGAGATTCTCCTGCAGCCCCCAGAGAGGAGCTCATGATGGAGCAGGTTCATTCTAAAGGATTATAGCCCATGGAAGGCCTCATACTGGAGAGGGAAAAGGTGTGAGGAGGAAGGAGCTACAGAAAGGGGTTATTATTAACTGACCACAGTTCCCATCCCCCTGCACCACTCAGGGAGGGGAGTTAGAGGAGTCAGAAGGGAAGGACTGAAGTTCAGCCTGGGAATAAGAGCAGGGGGGGAAGCTATTGTTTTAATTTTGTCTCTGTTTCTCGTCTATTTTAATTTGAAATAAATTAGCTTTCTCCAAGTTGAGTCTGTTTTGCCAGTGACAGTAACTGCTAAGTGATCTTGCTGTCTTTATCTTGATCCATGAGCTTCCCCTTCTTATTTTTATCTCCATCCTGTTGAGGAGTGAGAGCACAGCTGGCTGGACTTCTGGCAGCCAGTCACAGTCAATCCACCACAGTACCAGAAGTGGCAGAGTCCAGGAAAGCCTAGCAGGCCCAGCACACACTGCTTGCTCTTGGCTTCTGGTAGATCCATTTGAGATGGCAGCATTAATCCTGGCAGCAGCAGAATCTGTTTCATCAGCCACAGCCACTTCCCAGCAGGGCAATCAGGGCCCAGCACTTGGCTCACACTTTATCACACTGACAACTGCACAGATGCAGGACAGTACATTGCATTCCCTGGCTCGGTCCCACTGGGTAGAAGGACTCACAAAGCAAAATTCTGCCCATGTCCTGGCAGTGTCATACAACAGAGCCTTGCAAAGGCAGGCACAATGCAAACCCCACCTTGCAGCCGGCACAAGGAAGCCTATACTAACACAAAGCCCAAGTGCGGAGTTGGAAACCTCATGTCTTGCTGAGGAAGCAACAAAACAAGATGCAACTATGTAGCAAAGCTGCCAAGGGAAACCACAACAGGACAAGGGGTCTGAAGAGCCACTTCTTCCACTCGAACTTGGGAGACGTGGATGAAATAAACCACAAGAGAAAAATACCCCAAGCTGCTCTCATCAGGTTTGTCATCTGTTTCAGTGCCAATAATTCGTCTTTGAAACTCTGAACAACAATTTTTATCTGCCACAGGATAATTTGTTGATTTTGCTTTTGAGAAGGAGAGACCTTAGCTGCCAAAAGGCTGCCCACAACACCTTGGTCAAACTGCAGTCAGGGCACAAATACTGCTGATAGCTTTTCTTTGATAAATCCTACAGGAGCAGCTAAGACACCCCTCCTGGCTTTTAGGACACGCAGGACTGGTGCTTCATACCCAAGGGAATTTAAGTTTGGAGCACCCAAAAAACCTCACAACTTAACAAATGCTAAAAGTTCATTTCCAATCCACATTCCCTTAGCTGTTACAGCTTGGATTTAGGGCCATGTTTTTCAGTGTTAGAGAAGTGCATCCCTTGATGCATACAAGAAAACAGTCACCTGCGGTTTCCCCAACACCATCCCTGCAATACCCTCCAGAAGCAAATTCTCAAATCTTTTCAAACTGCATGACTATGTGGAGATGGCCTTTAGTAAAACCCTTTCCTCAAAGGAGCAAATAAAAGGGTTTTAACCCAATCTTGGAAACCAGCAGCTGCAACAAATGTCCTGCTGAGTAGCAGGCCCTCTTCCAAAACGTGTGTGAAAACTGCCAGGTAACACAGCAACCTAGGTTTGCATGTGCTGCAGAAGGCTAGCAAGAAGGGATGTCTTTTTATTTGGTAGGTTTGTTGGGGTTTCTTTGTAAATAAAGAAATGAAACCTATGCACACCACATCACATCTTTGAGAACACCTGAGAGATTTCTCCCATGTGTCCACATGGGAACACTTCTGTAGGTCTGAAAGCACACATTTTTAATGCCAAAAATAAATCCCAAACTGTTCCCATTGGTACTATGAGAGGAAAGAACCCAGCAACAGAGTCAATTTTCCCCTCCCTACACCTATTTATATCCTGGAGAGTTCAGCACCACCTCCTTTAATCTCTTCCATCTCTGAGTCAATCAAGTGAGGCATGATTGATGATGGGCAAGTTTTCCCTTCCCTGTGACATATCCAAAGTAATTTCCCTCTAATTACCCTAAGATCAATCCCCTGCAGTATAAAATCCCATCAATCTTCTCTCCTTGAAAAATCCTTCTTCACCTCCACTGAAGAATGAGGAATCTCTAGCAGTGACCCACTTCCACGTAGAATTGTGGTACAGCTCCTCTCTCCTCTTAATAATCATGGGTGTGTGGGGAAAACACCTCATCTTGGCCTTCCACCCAGATGTTCTGCACCTTGGCAGCTGTCCCTCTCCCAGGATGGGTACATGCACCTCCCATGTGCATTCCCATGTGCAGATATGCTGAGACCTGCAGTGTAACAGCAAATCCAAAAAGAACCTGTAACTCTCCAACATGTGTGTGATGGACCAAGAAGCTAAGCACCAACTTGAGGTATTTAATCAGGAGGCAACACATTGCAGAGTGAAGCTAAGTCAATAAACTCTTGACTTCAACTCTACTTCCCTCCAGAGAGAATTACAGTCCAGTACAGGCTTTTTCAGCCCACCTATCCCAAGGTGCACATGGTCCATCTCACCAGGGACAGCCTTTCTACAGCTATCTTGTTTCCAGTGCTGAAAGAATCACAGAATCATAGAATAATTTGGGGAAGGGTCCTTAAAGATCATCTAGTTCCAACCCCCAGGCCACAGGGTCAAGTATGAAGAGATCTCAGAATGGAACACACCTGTTTTAACAGCACCAAAATGCCCTGCTGACTTACTCAATGGGGATATATGCAGAGGAATTTGGCCTTACCTGGCTCACTCTTCTTCTTGGATGCAGCCTTCTTCTTGACAGGTCCATCATGCTTCTGCTCCTCACGGGTCAGAAGAGCATCTGTTTTCTTGATGGCAACAGGGTTGACCGGAGCACTTTGCTGTGTGCCAACTGGTGGCACAGCCATAACAGGCACCTCCTTAGGAGTTACCTCCAGGACAGAAGAACTTCTGGGGACACTGACAGGAGGTGAAGCCAACACTGGGGTAGGAGCAGGCTCCACCTTTGCCACCTTCTTCTCCTTCTTCCTCTTCTCCTTAGGTGATGGAACAGGTTTCTCCTTTTCCTGGGGGACAACTGACACCGCTGCAATTGAAGACTCAACTGTTAGAGGCTCAAGCACAACAGGCTCAAGAACCACATCCTTGGGAGGGTCTGTCACTTCCTGAGTCATCTGCTGCTCTGGGATCTTTCCATTAGGTTTCTCTTCCTTTTTCTTTGCTTTTCCTTTTTTCTCAACAGGTTTCTCTTTTTTCTTTTTCTCTGTTTTCTGCTGCTGGGTCTTCTCAAGCTCTTTGCGTTGCTTGGCCAAGGCTTCCTCATAAGATGTCTCCTTCATGGAGAAGGTGGACACCAGGAAGATCCCAATGGCTGATATCACCATAAAACCTCCGAAGACCACAACACCCAGCATCTGCGGGTCATATACATCCATCCTGCCTTATTCTTCTGTGCCTGCAAGACACCAAAACAACAGGTAGGAGTTGGGGAGGAGGAAAGAAATGCAATGGTCTCTCTGAGCAGGGGGTGTCACGTGGACATCTGTGCCTCCAAATGGTACCATGCACTGAAAAGACAAACACTCAAGATTCACACAACTGAGAGCGACCTGCCTACACACTTCCAAGTTTGTGCTTCTCTGCTACGTTGCTCATGCAGAGCAGTCCAGTAATACTCCAGTGACTAAATTGCACCAGCTGCAGCAATCTCCAGAAGAATCAAAGGGGGGGGGGAAGAAAAAAACAGGGATGCAATCAGAGACAGCCATGAGTCTCATTCCATGTCCAATGGGATGGTTTTGCATGACCCTAGGCAATACCTGCAGCAGTAAGAGAGCCCACTTTCAAACTGTTCAGTGCAGGCTGGCAAAAATCTGGGCTTTCTCTGAAGCACCTGTCTTTCTCATTGAACCCAGATGCATATCCAGGTCTCAGCTTTGGAATAAAATATCCCTCTGGAAGAAGAAAGTATGCACAGGAGAGTTTTTTCCAACTTTGCAGCAGCCCTTTCCTTTTCCCTTTGCCACCTGCACCCTTTGGCACTGCTGACTTCTGCCCAGCCTAACAGGGAGGACGGCACAGTGCATCCCACTGGGTAGCTGCTCCCAGTTCCCAAAGACAAGAACTACCCCAGCAACAATGTGGTGTGCATGGACAACACACAAAGAACCTAGTCACAACCATTTTCACCAGTAAAAGTCGTAAGTTCAAGCTAACAAAAAAAGTCAAGCAAGGTCATTAATTATCTCATCTACCAAACAGATTTCTGCAAAAAGAAGTGAAACTTGCAAAGGGAGTGCTGGATATGGCATTTCTCTTTCCATCTCTATTAGCTGTTGAGCAAACCAGGCACAGGGTCCTTATCATCCTCTTCTCCAGTGTCAGTTTCCCCACCTATCACACATGGAGCAGCAACAGAGACCATACTGCTTGGTCTGAGATCTTGCAAGCAAGGTGCAGCCACACCTGGAGAAAGATGCTATTACCTTCCACTCTTCTTAATGGCTAATTGAACCCTGTCCTAGTTTCAAAACCAATCTCTGCTGTCCCATTGATGTGTTTCATCCATCAGGTCATCAGTTCCATGTGGCTCTAAGGTGGCTTATGAACCCCCAGATGCTGCTGTCAGACAGCTGTGAACAGGCACTTCCCAGGAGTTGCCAAGTCTGTGTTTTTTTGTAATTGTGACCCAAAACACAATGAGCAAAATTCAGAAAGTCCTTGGCTATCAGATGTTCTCATCCCCATGCTTAACTGTAGACATTACCAAATTTCCTCTTTAAGAGGTTGTGGGTTGAGGAGGGAGGGAGGGGCTGGTAAGGGAGGAGGCAAAAATAAGAATAAAACTAAGGAGATCAGCATCTTTTCAAACCTCAGTGCTCGCAGGGAAACACCTCAGAGGCTCTTCCTTTCTAAGAGCTGGAGCAGTGAACTTGCAGCCAACTCTGCAGTTCAAAGCTGCTCATGCAGCAAGGTGGGGACAATGCAATGAGAAACTCTCGTCCAGCACCCACTCAGGGGGTGCAGAGGTGCAGGGCTAGGAGGAACTGCAAAGTGCCTATCTCCTGCTGAAGAAGGATGCCTGGGGAAGGATGTTCTAACGAGCAGCCCAGGTCTCCCTGCTCACCTCTCCAAACATCCCAGGCAAAACTGGAGAGAGAAGCTGGCAGGCATGAGGGCTGTCAGCACCAGCTGGAATCAGCTTCCCCTCAGAGCTAATTTTCTACCACACAGCACCACTCAAGATCCCAGCTGATACTATGGGCATTGCTATTTCACATCTACCCTGGACACTTCATACTAAAATGGCCTCAGCCCACTCTGTCCCAGCACATCTGGTGCTAAGTCACTGCCTTATGACTAGTCCACTTTGGGATGGTCCCAACTAGGCCAGACAGATTATTCTTAACCACAGAATAAAAAGGACTGGATTTCTTCTCCCTGGCAGTAAATAAAAAGTAGGGCTGGAGAACACATACTCATGACCTTGTGCTGGGTTTAGGACTACAACAAAGCATCCAGGAGCTGTTTTAGGGGCAAAACAAAGCAACTTGCATTCATCACCCAGCAACCCAAACACATCAGTAAAAATAAACCTTCCTGACCTCACACTGCCACAGCCTCACATATACATAAAAATCTGCTGCTTCAGCTTAGGGCAAGGGCATTTGCAAGTGCTGGCAAATGCATTCCAACCCCACTAGCTGGTACTGCCACCCTCAAAAGGGTGGGAATAGAGAGAAAAACCCAAACCTCTACTACAGAGGATGGATGAAAGGACAGAGAGAAGGGTGGTGAGGTCGGTAAGATGGCAGTGCTAGACATGGCACCAGAGCCCTCTGCCTGCTCCACATCTCACACTGCAGAGCTGTCTCCTAAAAGCCCTTACAGTGTTTGAGCCCCACACTCCCTTGCAGGCAGCCTCACCCAGCCCCACCACCTGCAGTAAAAGCTGGCTGTACCTTGCCTCCTCTCTGGCTTTACAGCCAGGGTGAGATAAGGATGGAGATTAGCACTGAAGTCCTTCCTAGCTAAACAAAAACACCCCAACAATCCCCTCCAAACCAAAACCAATACAGGAAAAAAGCAGCTGAGACCACTAGGTAGAGGAGCTGTGCACCTGCAGAAGAGCTATGGCAGCAGCCAGAGAGTGCTCCTGAAAGCAGCTGAGATGCTCACAGGGGCCATCCAAGCTGCCACCTCTGGACCAGAGAAACCTCGTACTGTTCCCAAGGACAGGTGTGCCAGGAAAAATCCACAGTGGAAAGTGAAAGATGCCAACCAGGCAGCAATCACTCTCAGCAGCACTATCATGACAAACTTTGGTCCTGTCTCGATATTCATGCCTCGCAGCCCACAGTGCTGGGTTGGTCCTGGCAGACCCAGTGCTGACTCCAGGGAGCAAGTTCTACCTGTAGGGTTCCTCCTGCAGTCGAGACTTGGCACGACCAGCCCAACAACTTGTTCAGGGAAGAGCCTATCTCTCCAATGGTGTCAAGAGAGCAGCACGTTGCATGCAACCACGTGCACTTCAATAAAACCAGGCATTTGGGGGATAGGGAAAAGTCTTCCGCTGGGAACTTACTGAAGCCTAGATGCAAGAAGCATTTATGCCACAGCATTAGCATCAGGAGTAAAGCTCTGTTTTGGCATTTCCTGACTTTGCCACCATTGCCCTTTGAAGTGCTGAAAGTTTGCCCCTCGATTTGCACAGCAAAACAGCAGTCCCCCTCATAAGCATGGCGGCAGAAGTGCGTGTGCTTTGCCCTTTGGCAGGAAAGCCCTCCATGCTTCCCACCTGCATAAAGCCTTAGCCAGGACATGGCAAAATAGAGCACCACAAGTACCACTGCTTGTCTGCTCACAGATGCCTGGAGGGTAGGCTTGTATATGCAGCCTGACAGCTATGCTTTGGAGAGGTTCAAACACTTCAGCATCCTCCTTTCTGTAACTTTTGGTCCTCCACAGGACTTTGCACCTGCAATGGCATTTTTCAATCTGATGCCCAGACTGCTTTGGGAGAGAGTTGTGTGCCTAAGAGGTGCACAGACACCACCAGAGTCCATCCTCAAAATATCAAGCTCATGTGCAATACTGAGCACATTTACCTGCATGAAGATTCTTTAGCAGAATCATCCTTTACTCCTTCCCCAGCCAAAACTGTGAAAATCATCAAATATTTCCATGTGCAAACTCCTTTCCCAAAATAGCTTGTCCAGATAAAACTTTTCACCACCATAAGAACAGGAATAAGCTGGACAACTGGTATTTCACTTGGCCTTCTCATGTAAAGAAGCCAGCTGAAATGCTGTAGCTTTTTCTTCTTATCCATGAAATTTCCCAGCAACCCAGGTAACAGCCCAAGGGACCTCCCTTGCCTCCCTGCATGTGCCATCACCTTTGTTTGACCTGAGCAAAAGTCCAACTCATCTTAAGGAAGCAAAACCAGTAAACTAAAGCACTCAGTCTTGCTGGTTTTTGAGCACCAAACAATTTCCAGGATGAACCAATTCACAGATACATGACGTGACAGCACCAGGACCATGTTCAGTGTCTTGTGGTCACATTTGTCACTGACAAAAACCAGGCCACCTGTTCAGCCTTTCCTCCCCTCTGAGATCACACATGAAATCCATGGGAATTCAGTATCTTTGCAACACAGCCCTTCACCAGCCCTGGCTTAAATCAGCCAGGCCAAGTGTCAAGTGGGCAGAAGCAAAGGAAGAGATAAGTTGTGCAGTTAACTGTTGAAACCTTACTTCTTTTCACTGCCAAAGGAAAATCTGTGTCGTCTCCTCCTGGTCTTGATATGTGTGGCAGATGGGAAAAGACACTCTTTGCAAGCAGGACTGTTCCCCCAGCAATCCAAAATTTGGACTTTGCCACAGTGTCAAGGTGGCATCTCAGGTTAGAGCAATGCAGAAGAGGTAATGGGGGGGGCAAAGGGCAGGGAAAGAGAACTGGATTCATGCATCTCCCAGCAGGTTAAAAAAGAGGGAAAGAGCAAAGAAGAGGGAACTGGGAGGCCTGATCCTGTGAACTGCAGCAGGAGAAACAACAGCACTGCTAGCAGATAAAGAACAATTACCAGATACTTCTCCTGGAGCTTCTCTCTCAGCCCTATTGCAATAGAGAGAGACAAAAACTAAAAACGAATGAGGAAAGCCTTCACACCATGAGTGGATCCTGCCCATGTTCCCAGCAGCCTCTATTTAAATACATTTTCTGTGTGACTGTGCACTTACAGCCTCCTGGCATCATGTGTTACTCTACGCACAACTCCAGTTTAGCCAATCCTCAACAGCTATAGCTCGACTTAATTGAATGTGTCTTAGTGCTCCATTAGCTCTTGCAGCAGCAGCCAGCTGGCTTGTGCTTGCCAGCAGTGCTTGGCAGTGCTGCCAGCTCTCTTCCTAAGCCTCAGAGTGAAAAAACAGACAGAAAATACATATATATATGAGAAGAGCATAACAGCACTGCAGTTTGGTTAATCTCTGCAGCAGTTATTACAAATTTTCTCTCCCCTCCCTGGCCCAAAGCAGTGTTTCACTGCCGTCCCTCATCAGCTCCTCCCTGGGGCTCACTTTCCAGGTAGCCCCAACTCCTTCCAGCCATTTCGCGATGATGCAGGCGAGCAGAGGCCACTACCATGGCTTAGGCGAAGGGGAGAGCTGACATTCCAGGCGTGTAGGCTCCTCCATCGCGTCTAACCACGTGTTCAGCACACGCTCTCCCCCTGGAACGCTTCCCCAGCGGTCGAGGAGTGGGGCATTCTGTCGCCAGACCCGCGGGAAGCCTGGTGATATCCAGGTTGGAAAGACCTCAGCGCGGGGCGCAGGCCTCCGCTTATGGGGTCGACGCCGCCCTCCAAAAGCTCGGGGACCCCGCACTGCCGGGGGTTTCCCGGTACCAGGAGAGTTTTGTTGAGGGGGCTTAGTCAAGAAAAAAAAAATAACCAAAGGACAACGGCCCCAGCGCCGTGACCTTCTGTAACTGCAGTTAATCAGATTAATGCCTGTCATCGGGCCGGCGCTGGGGCAGCGACGGCGGTGCTCGGGGACCCGGGGCGGGGCGGCGCGGCGCCCGCGCCTCTCCCCCCCTGCTCCCCGGCCGCACACGCCGCCATTCCGCGCAGCGCTGGCCGTGCCACGGGCCATTCATCCGCCCAGCCCTCCGCAAACGTGGCCGGACCCCGAGCCCGGGATCCCACCTTCCTCCCTGCCCCGCTTCCCCGCGGGACGCCCATCCGCGCCGAGAATGGCGGGGCCACGGGTCGGCTGGGGGCTCTTCATCCCGCTCCACGTCTGCTGACCGCCGGGGATGGGGGAAAGCGCCGAGCTGGGGGTCCCGCTCACAGCGTGGGGCAGACGGAGGGAAGTCGTGGAAGAAGTGTCAGGGGAAGGGGCTAAGGGAAGGACTGCCACCTCCCCTACCCACCCGTGCCAGGTCGCGGTCCCTCCTCGCTGCAGTGGACGTGTGGAGTCGTGGCACTTTCCGCCGCTGGCTCGCCGGCCTCGGTCGCCGCGTTCCGCCCCGCCCGTGTCGTCCCGCCCCGCCGCTCCGCGCCCCGCGGGGCCCACTCAGCGTGGCAGGGCGGGGCGTGGCGGGAAGGGGCAGGGGGGGTCATTCCCGCGGGCGGTGACTCGGGGGTCTCCCCGTCTCGGGGGCGGAGGCGTACCCGAGGTTGGAGTGGATGTCGGGAAGAGGCGGGCTGGGGAGGGGATACCGAGCTCCCCGGGACGGGGGAGCTCCTCGGAGCTTTGAAGCCCGGGTGAGCTGCGAGGAGTCAGTCTGCGCCGGCCATGACTGCCTGCCGACCCTGCCGAGGGTGTCAGCGTCATCCCTGAGGCATAGTGGGGAGAGGATGGTTGGGAAATCCGGGGTGTTCCGAGGAAGGGTTCGGGGTGCTGCTCCACACTGGGACCCTCCTCGAGGGCTGGGTGTGAACACCATGAAGCAAATTGGACCCGAAAGATGGGTGCCCCTAGCGGGAGCCTTTTTTCAGGGTTTGCAAACGCTGTGTGGGTAAACAGCCCTGGGACTGGTCCATCATCCACCAGCTTGTGGGTCCCAGGACAGAGAAAAACCGTACCCCCTATAACTAGTGCCACTCAGGATGGTGGCTGAACTCTTGGCACGTGCCCTCTTGTGCTTTATGGTCTGGCTGTGACCTCCCATGGCAGGGCAGAAGAAATACGAGGTTTATTACTCACATGCCTGTTTGCCTTGGAGGAAGTTAAATATCTGGAAGTGATTTGTATGCTGCAGTGCCTTGGAATTTAAAAAGTAAGGGTTGGAAGGGATTCCCTTGACATTAGAACCAACCATTACACTGAACCACTGGACAAGGGCATCCTCAGGAGATGCTGCACCCTGCCAGTCTGTGCAATAATGACATAAGAACCATCCTAGACTAAAGGCCCATCTTTCTGGGAATGTACCTCAAAAACGACCCAACCAACCAGGAGCCATAACCTGACAGAGCAGAGATTTGCTGCCAATTCTGTTAATATACAGATGGCACGGCTACACTTTTCATCCAAAATCAGACAAAAGGTCCCATCTTGGATGGGAATATGTCTCCTATGCCTCCACATTTTCAGCCAAGCTCAGAGCCATCTCCCTTCTCTGCATTCTCCTTGGCCATGCTGTGGTATACAGCCAGGCTTCTGCACTGGCTAGGCACTAACAGTAGAGTAAGAAAGGAATCTGTTATAAAAGTGGCGGTGAGGGAGTGATAATTTGACATCACAGTGCAGACTATCACAATCTTCCAGCCTCCTGCCATCTCTCTCCTTGCATCCTACTGTAGATGCTTGGCACACCAACATTATTGTATTTCAGTGGCCAGACCTTCTCAAGGGTGGTAACTGGAGCTGCTCTCAGCAGCATCCTGGGATTTATATCAGCTGCCACCAGATTGTCACCCCTTGCACAGAGAACAAGCCATGCTATTGAGGCCAGGCTGGGGAGGGCAGCAGGTCCTGCCCGCAGCCTAGTACATCTCAACACAATGGCAAGGGGAGAATAAGTGATTCTTTCATGCGGGCTGATAAGATGGAATAAGAGGGAAAATGTGCTAATGGGGAAACATTTCAACTAATCATGGTAATAAGGCTTCTGCAGAGGGACCTGAAATAGGCACAAACACTTCTTTGCACTCATGAGAACGTGGAGGCTCTTTTGTTTTTTTTACAAGATTTTCAACAGGCTGCTTGCCAAAACAGACAGGGCTGGGCTCACCAATTAGGGCAGGGACCTAGGCTGGGAAGACCTATGATGGCCATGATGCCTCCAGGCAAAGGCACGAAGGTTTGGGATCCAGCTCTGCTCCAGTCCATCTGGGATCATCAGCTTGTTAAACTCACCAAGGACCTTCTCCAAACCAAAGCACTTGGAAGCAGGAATGCAGGGGCTGAACAGCACTGAAGTCCTAAGCACCACAGGCTGATGTTTCCCTGGCTAAAGCCATGATGGAACATCCAGGTACCCTTCCAAGCTACTTGCCTTGCCATGAGCATTCTGGGCAGTCAGGGGTGTTCTCTCGTGCCTGTTGGATAGGAGAGATGTGGGGCTAGGCTCTTTCAAGCTCTCTTACCAAGTACTGAGTACTTTGTTTTTTGCTGGGGCAGGGACTGGCATGCATTGTCCCAGCCAAGCACCCAGGGCATAGGGAGCTGGGCTCTCTTACTGTCTCCAGCCAAATGAATAATTGAGTGTCTACTTCAGCATGGAGCAACAGAGAGGGCAGAGCAAGGGACATGTGTGTGGGGAAATGCACAGCATGGGGTGAAACCCTGGGCAGCTGGAGCTGGGATGTGAGCCTGAGTATACTCTGCCACCATGGCACATATGTTCTCAGAGGATGGCTCCCTCTTCTTCATCAGATGTGTTTTGAGTCTGTAGATAGGCATCTGAAAACCTTGCTTGCCCTCTGCTTACCAGCCCTGACGTGGATGGAAGCTGACTCACCCCACAGCAGTCCACCCAGAATTCACAGTTGGTCTATTCTTGGGCCTTACCCCCCAGTTTTCAAGACATCAAGTGTGTACCTCCCATCATGTTGTTTCCCTCTGATCCTTGCACTATGCTGTTGATCCAGGCCACTGGAATAACATATCAGTGTCATTTGCTTTTACACCATAGTGAAGCCGTTCTCCCTAAATACCAGTTTTCCCAACTGCTGCCCAGAGGCAGTATCCAGTCCAGATCCAGAGGTCTGTTGTTAAAACAATGTGCTGGCAATTTTCCATGGTCATCTTCACTGCTAGAAAGTTTTTTTAGTTTAATTTGAAAATTACCTACTCCAGCTCAAGTTTTTCAGTTCCTAGTCATTTTTGCATCCACAAGTCTTTGGCTATTGGTGGAGAAGCTGTTGTTTAGCCCTGGAACAGCTCCTAATCTTTCATTGGATGTATTAGTTATTCTAAATTCATAATCATAGCTGGAGTATTTTTAGCTATGCACAGCAGTCATCAAACAAATGCTACCACAAGGTCTGCAGCACTCTCTGAGGTCCCTTGCAGCCCAGCTCCTTCTGAAGGTCCAGGCTCAGCTGTGCAGAGATGGCCATGAAATCCTGTCTGGGGAGCCAACTGGGACTGTGACCAAATGCTTCATCCCATCCCCGTGAGATCCACATCCAGGCTGTGGCTGAGCACACACACAGGCATGGCTTGTGCTTTTTTACAGAAGAGCCATCAGCTCTGCCTGGGCTTGATAGCACATTTCAATCCTGAGCCCTTGTGGAGGTGTGGAAGTGCCCGCCTCCCTCACTCCCACCATGGAATACTTACTGCCACAGGAGTACACCAAAAAACTGGTAGGAACAAGAGCAGAGTAGTCCTTTGCTCCAGATGTGGCTGCTGCCTGCGCTATGGACAAGATGCTGTGTTGTCTACTAGCCAGGCTGATCCTCCAAGCAGCTCCACATCCACACTTGATCCCTTTGAAGACTCTGGAAGCAGCCCTTCCTTTTTCATAAAAGCAGAAGTCAGTATGTCTGGCCTCCTCTTGGCTCCCTGGTGGTCCCTCCTGGCCTGTGTGTATTGCCAAACACTTGCTTGTCTGGGTTTAATAAGTAGTAGCCTTGCTCCGGTGATAGACATTAGGGGCAGGATGCTGCAGCAGAGTACAGTGCAAGAGCTTCTAGGTTGTTTCTCTCTCTCCTCCCTCACATTTCTGTGATGGCATGGCTGAGGCTTGGATTAGAAAATGCCCCATACCACAGCTGTATGTGCTTTGGGAGCAGGATACACCTCCTACTCAGCCTTCCCTAAACCCTCCCTTCCACCTACCTCCACGTGGGATTGGAAATTACTACCTGAATATGAAATATGAACCCGGACCTGCAGGATACCTCTGTTTTGGTGGGCTAGCAACCAGAGACCAGTGGGACAGCCCAGTTCCCAGCAGGCACTAAATCCCTGTGTTTCAGCAGCTGGGCTTTGCCCTGAGTGTTTGTAAAATAATACTTTTCAAGGAAAGTCATGGTGTTCATGCTTTAGACTCCTGTTCTGCTGTTCCCTCATCCCTAAAGCTCTGCTCTGTGAGATGCCCCAAATGCTGGCAGGAGGAACACTAGCCAGGCAGTCACAGAAGCCAAAAGTTCAATGACTTTGTCTTTGGGCCCACTGACAATTGAACTATTACAGAAGTAGACGGCATTGGTAAGGAGTCTGGAGTTAAATCGGCTGATGAAGGGTTTGAGAAGTAAACCTTTCTTTCCTCCCCAGCTCCAGCTACTTGCCACATTGCCCTCTGGTCTCATCAAGAACATTGTGTTCTTGGCACATCCTATCTTCTGCCCTCCTTGTCATAACTGCACTCCCACTGTGTAAGGCCATCTGAAATCTGATGGAAGATTGCTCTGGGCTATCTCAAGGCATGATAACATGAGCTTTGTAATTGAACAAGGTCAAATACCTGTGTGCTTCATCCGTTCCTTCATCGCTCTTTGGAGATGTTTGAAGCAGAATTTAAACCTTTCTGTGTGAGAATTTAAACATATTTATCTCCACAGAGGGAGGGTTGTGAAGGTACACCACCTCCTGTGGCTCAACCAGCAGTGTAGAAGTGTTAGCCATCTGATTTCAGACCCTCAGACACATCTCCTGTGGATAAGGCTTGACACCAAAGAGACATGTCAACCCCTAACTTCAGCTTCTCAGTTGCATGCCTGCTCTGCAAGCAGCTCCTGCTCTCCATAGCATTCAGGAGCCATGAAATCAGGGGCCCCTGATTAATCACTGTGTGCCTGTGTGTCTGTCTTGTTGAGACTTGGAAAATACTTCACATTGTCATGTTAATTCTTTCCCAAAACTTTGCATTGTTTCAGTTGAGAATGGTTTTTGGCAGGAGGAAAGCAGAAACAGGTGAGTGACTAGCAGAGGATGTGCTAGATGGACTCAGACCTGTTTAGTCAGGATTGCTTGAGATACCAGAGCTGTGCACCTCAGCCCATAGTCAGAAGTTAATATTCCCTCTGCCATGATGGCAGGGAGCAAGATGCACTATTGTCCTGTCTGCTGCTGGTCTCGGTCCAGCAACTGCCATGGTCCCCCAAGCCTTGCATCAAAGCTTGGGCTGTTTGAGAGTTTCCTTGCAGCTATGCCAGTCACTGGAGAGCTGTAGGGCAGTAGGGCCTGTAGTCTCAACATCAGCCTAAGGTCACTCAGGAAAGGTGACCCAGGACCTGCAGGTAGACAGAGTGTGGCTGCATCCATACTGATTTAAGCTGCAAAGCTGCAGTGGAAAACTGTATCACTGTGCCAGAGCAGGCTTGTAACAGGAAATGCCAGCCTAAGGGCAAAGCAGGAACACAAGATAATTTGGGAACACAATGGTTATGCTAATCAAAACACCTTCCACAGGAGAAATGAAGGAAATTACCTAACCCTTCACCACTGAATGTGGTGTCCCTGTGCCATCTGAAGGATCAGGGCTAATACACAGCTTGGAAAAACAGGCACTTCCATCTGGGCACCTCTTCCCTCCAGACTCTCTACATCCACACTAGATGCAGGAATATCCTCTTCTCTCTATCCTCCAACTGGCTTTAGGTCCAGAAAAATTCATGCTTCTCTTTAAAGTTCAGCTTTGGAGGGCTGTAAGGAGGACACAAACTCACGTGACTCAGGGAGATGGGGCTTAACAAGAAACTTCATCAGAACTTAGAAAATCAGCTGTCAAGGGTTGAAGCAGTTCAGGGACAGGCACCTTGTCTTGCTTGACTGCCAGCAGACTGCAATGGGGCAATCACTGGTGATATCAGGGGAACTCTTCTCACTTCCCATGTATGATCTTAGCAGGGTTCATACTCATTGCCTGACTCAACGTCTGGAAATTGTAATCGAACTGAAGACAGCCCAGGAAGGCCCTCCTAACAAGCCAGGAACAAACACTGCTCTCAGCTTTGAGAAATCCCAGGGCATGGCCCCAGATGGAGAAATTAATGTATTTTGGGAATGTTAGTGCTGCAGAGCACAAGTAGAGGACATGAGTGCACTTGCAGGATTAAATAAAATGCCATGAAGTACCTCTGGCTTAGAAGAAACACACCTCAGCTGGGGACAGAATTCTCTGGTTGAAGCTCTCCCATGGTCGCAAGGCTCCTCTGCCTATTGCCGCCACAGCTCCAACATGAAACCCGTGCGACATCTCCTCCCCTGGCTGAAGCACCCTTAGGGGAGAGCAGAGGCATTGGTTTCTGCAGGTGCCTTTTGCCTCGTGAAACCTACATAAAGCACAGGGGTAGGAAGAGACAGTGTATCTGATCTCCAACTAATCTAACAATGGGCTGTAAGCTTCAAAGAGGCTGATGAAAACCAGAAAGGTACATAGAGAGCCCACCAGTGCTTTGGCTGGGTGAAGACCACAAGCATTTTGGAGGGGCTTGAACACTGCATGGGAAGAGCAGCAGGGGTGTCCTGGCTTCCTACACAACAAAAGCTGCACTGCAAACCCTCAGGGCCACCAGGCATCCAAAGGCAAGAGGGAGCTCAAAACACAGCAGTTATCACTGCCACACCAGCTCCTCTTCTTTCTGGGCTGGCTTTGCCAGGAGCCAAGAAGGAGAAAGTATGAACCATGTTCACAGTCAAAGGCTTGGATGCACCTGAAGGCACTATAAAATATTGGCACAGGAGCCATAAAGGGAAAGCAAAGAGCCGAAGGAGTTTCTTCTGTTCAATGAAAAAATGAAAGCTGCAGACAGAAGTAATGCCTTCTGCTCAGACACTGCCTCTGCACAGGTGATTTGGTTTTATGTGTTTATTTATAACTGATGCATCACCTCTACATACAGTGAGTCTGTCACCTTCGGTTCTGCCCTGTGATGAGAAGCAGGAAAAGCAAACGGCACCTTTATAAAGTCACCCTCCTGGGCTGCCCAGTGGGACATCAGTACAACCCCACAGGGGAAAACATCTCTCAATGACTTTTTCATCTAGGTGCATATGCCACTAATGTCAGTTTCCAGTATGTCACAAAGCACTTCTCAGGAGGTGAAATGCAGGCAGGGCAGAGTAGCTTCTTCTAGGTCTCTCCTGAGTCAGCAGTGGAGGCATCTCCCAGGTCCCAGCTGAATGTACTAACTCCCTAACTAGCATTGCATTGTCCCACCATTCATGCCTGTGGATGCACAGTGGCTCCTCCCAAAAAATCATGCTCTATGCTCATATGAAAAAATACACTCTATAAATGGCATATTTTTTGATGGAGAAAAATCCCTGTTTTGAATATGGAATTTTCTTCTCCCTCCACTACTCCAAATTTTATGGGGCTTTCTATGGGAAAAAAAATTGACTTGCAATTTTTTCCCTTAGTTTTTCTCCTATTTGAATATTTCTCCAGCCCACAGACACCAAAGAGACACCCATGGAGGGTGGAACTGATCTGTGAGACAGCACTGGAGGGGAGATGGGAAATCAGCATATTCCTGTGTTGGAGGAAAGCCCAGGGCAGGCAGGTGTTCCAGGACCCTCTCCTCCAGCACAGGACACGAGTGCTCCATCAGCTCCCAAAATACAGAAAGGGCCATGGTTGGATCCCTCTCAGTCCAGGGCAGCCAGGGCAGAACAGGCGAGTGTGCAGATGGGCTGTGGTAACAGGAGTCAAGTTGTGCCTGTGGCTGGGAGAGGTTCTCTGTGGGACAGAGACACCCTGTCTGCCCTTCCCATCCTTCTGGTCTGAGGGGGAGGACAGAAACCTTTCACCTCTGAGCTCAACATCACCTGAGCTTACATAGCTCCCACTGTACTGCTCATTCCTCTGCTCCTGATCACTAAGAAAAAGCAGACAAGCTCTCCACCTGCTATGTGTTAAATCTCTTTATTTCCATGTCCTGATATCTGCCACATCAGCATTAAAATGTATCAGACGGTCTCTAAACCAGACACACCTAGTATAGTTATTTACCCAGAGAAGCTGAACTGGTGCACTGACTTTGTAACAGCACCAATGAAGCAGATCATGAGGAGAAGAAGAAGGAAGAGAAAAAGAAAAGATGAAAAAAAGAAATAAAAAGAGAAAAGAAAAATAAAAAAAATATATTTTTAAAGCTGTTTTCCTTCCAAAAAATATAGCTGGAAACTTCAGGCTTGGGGCTAAATCTGTGTGTGAGGTGGCACTGAAAAATGCCAAGGTAAATCCTAACTCTGAATTACTCTTCTTAGGGCAGAGCCGTGTACCTGCACATTGCTGTCCAAGAACACACTGTGCTTTCTGCCTGCACACAACACTTCATACTCAGAATCCTGCCTCTTAACAGAAAAGGGATTTTTATATTAGCGGAAGAAAAAAAAAAGACCTCACTGAGTATATATATGGTCACACCCAGTTGCAACACTGACATTTCCACCAGGTGAGGGGCTTGCACCAATGCATGGGGCAGCAGCATAGTATCACGCAAGCCCCAGATGTTGCTGCAGGAGCACGGTATGAAGGCTCATGTTCGGGTGTCAAAACATTATGTGTTTGGGGCTTGGGGAAAGTTTTTGGGTGTGTTGAGGTGAGCTAGGAATTGTGGGAGAAATTTGAAGTCCTGTTGCAGGTTTGCCAGAGGTATCTCACTTGTTTCCCTCCGCAAGACAGCAGACTGGCATCGAATTGACACACCAGGGTGGCTGCTTGTGCCAGCCCTATCATAGCAGCATTGAACTCTGGCAGGGAAGGCATCTCAAAATCCTAAAATGCAATGCTAGGCTCTCCCTGTGTCTCCAAGCAGAGCTCTGAAGGACAGCTGCAGAACACTTAACATTTCTTCCCTTAGATGTACCAGTGCTCATCCCCTGCCCAGCTCATCTGCTCAGTTTTAAGTTCCCTTGCATACTCATGTACCGCCTAACAAAACAGTGACTCCAGCCTGGCCTGACATATTGGTGCCAACCTTATTTTTCAGGTGTGTTGAAATAAAATCTGCTCTAGACTGGGAAGCATGTTCCCAGCCACTCGCACTTAGGCTCTGCTCTCCCAGCATGACCATAAACACTGGAAAGCCTGCAGCTTGCTTTAAAAGACGACTTCTGGCCAGTGATTGACTTGTTCAAGGGGCAATGTTATTTGGTATTTGGCAAGGGCCTTAAAAGTAAAACTGTAGCAAAAGAAGATTGAATGGGAAAGCTGGGAATCAGGTCATCATGACACTGGTCAGTTTGAAGCATTCTAACACATCACAGCTGTCCCGTGGGCAATGGGCATGGCCTTTGGCATGCTCATACCTCCCAGGAGGCAAGCACCCGGACCTGCAGATGCAGTGTGGGTCCCTCCCAGCCAGCAGAAGTGGTTCCCATTTCCATTGCTAGGGGCAGTGACTCTTGTAAAGTTAATTAATCTCTTCATACCATGTAATTAACCTCTGGGAATCACTTATAAAGAACAACATGTTGTAAAATCCAAGTATTTAGATGTGACATAAGTGCCAAGATTATCTTAAAAAGCCCCCCCACACAATCCTTTCAAATAGCACATTTTGGGGTCTTTCTGAAATAGTAGCACATGGTTAAAACTTAACAGAGGGCAGGGGGTTATATTTCTTGGACTTTTGTCCTGGTTAGACACATGCTGTAATTTCATGTGTCCACGTGCTGCTAGAAGAGCAGATTCAGGTGGAGCTCCTGGTGACAGTCACCCATGCCTAGAATGGTGGGAGATCCCACCAGCATGATAGAAGAGGACAGGGCAACCATTGACCCAGAATAAAGACAGCATACTCACTACTGGAAAGCTGCAGCTTGACCCTGGATTTATAAATATATATATATATATACACACATATATACTGCAAGCTGTACTTTGACTCTCTACTCAAGGGAATACAACGTAAAGCTTGTCTGTATTGCTGCCTCTACTCCTATTTGTATTTTAAACACCTATCTTGGCTCCTGGATGAGATGCATTTTCCTAAAAGTGTCACATTTCCATTAAGACCTAAAAGAGCAAGAATAGGTACTTGTCAACCTGCCCTAGTTCAAGTGAAAAAGCAAGTAACATACTTGCTTGCAAGTCTGTAGATACTACTGAGGGAACTCTCATGATCATCAAAGCCTTGCTCAACCATCAGCACCTGTGCTCCTGGGTGAGAGATTGGAAGTGACACCAAGAAGTAACATCTCTTGGGAGAAGCAAGGAGGTGAACTGTCTGCAGTGATGGCTCTCCATCATCTGCTAGGGCTTCAAAGAGGAGGACTTTCAGGCAACACAGTAGCTCAGCCCTGTTCCTCCACCAGCCTCTGCTCTCCAAACTACCCCCTCATTTTGGGTTCCTCTATTTTTAAATGTCAGGCCATGTTGTTCTTCCAAACACTTACAGCCAGGGCTTTCACTAGAAAATTTTACTCGTTCAATAGTATTATGTTAGTATTAAGAAAGGGAGGGAAGGGCTCATAGTATAGACTGTTGCTAAAAGGTGACTTTTCACCCTTACACCTAATGGAAAAGCTTTCACTCCAAGCAGACAGCAGACAGGTCTCCACTGCCACTGGAAACCACAGCACCAAGCTGTACACCAGGTCACAGGATTGTCCAACACAAACACCCCATCTCCCAGCCCAAAGGGCACGTTTGTGACCACAAGCCTACACTTCCTCTCTGGTCACCTAGCAAAAGGTACACTGTCACCCCAAAATTAATCTACATCACTCTGCAGAATTCAAATCAAATCTAGTCAAGCCAAATAGAACATTTGATTTACGCATATTTGTTTATTAATTGTTTTGATGAAGCTGTATTTATTAATTCAACTCACTGAGTGTTCTACTCTATTCATGCTGCTGCTCAGGATCAAGGAGTTTCGTGTTCAGGTGTTCCCATCTCCTCCCCATTATGAGGAAAGTGGCAAGGCTCACATGGAGATCATGGGACAGGCAGACAGTGCCAGGAATGCTCCAGCTGGTACTGTGCCTAGCTGTGACCAAGCGAATAAACAGGGAGTAAATGCAGA
This sequence comes from Sclerurus mexicanus, assembly GCA_013396755.1. Classification (NCBI taxonomy): domain Eukaryota; kingdom Metazoa; phylum Chordata; class Aves; order Passeriformes; family Furnariidae; genus Sclerurus; species Sclerurus mexicanus. Next base: position 78,662 of record VWZF01002688.1, read on the forward strand.
GCAAACATCACTCCTAGGGAGCCCGTGTCTTTGTTAAAGACTGTCTGAGGCTCAAAAAAAAAAAAAAAAAAGGAAAAATATTACTAATGCCAGCCAATGCTCCTGAATCTTCTTTAACTGCACCAAATAATTTGCAAAAGGCAGGCCCACAGTGGATTTTGTGACATTTTAAGCCTTACATGGGGCCAGCTGGAGAAGGGAACACCCAGGGACATGCATGGCCGATTTTGAAAAAGCAAAGCTGCTCCTGTAACCAGCAACTGCCGAGAACTTTTTGCAATCAGCCAGCAGAAATTAAAGAAGAAAGCCGCCTGGCAGTAAATATACTCAGCAAATTCAAACAGTGAATGAGTTCCAGGAAACTGAGATAGCCCTGTAGGCACAAAGATTCAGATTCAAAGCTCACAGAAGTTGGTGGAAAAGAAAATCATATTAGCTTTTAGCAGGGTTTGGATAAAGTTGAAGGAAACTCAAATAAGCTATCTGGTCCCAATGACTCTGTAATTCTTCCCAATTAAATAGCCACTTATGGTGGTTTTAAAAACTCATTGGGGAAAATTAAGACCACTCAATCCACCCCCTTTCAATAATGAAGGGGAAAACTAAAAAAACCTAAGAGACATTATACTTAGAGTTACAAGTTACTGAAGAAAATAGCAATAAATACAACAAGAAAAAGAAATTTGTACAAAAGAGAGAATGGTTTAACCAACAAAGGCAAGATATTGCCTGGTCTCCTCTAGGACAAAACAAGATGGCAGATGTTCCTGTACATGGCCTCCTAGAAACAAAGACAAGATGGCAGAAGGCCACTGCACTGGATCATGTGGGCTGAGAGAACAAAACATAAAAAAATGTGGCAAACAAGTTTCCGTGGTTTACCACCCTCCCTGACCAGACATACCATGGGGAATAGGGACAAAACAAAAAACCTGGGAAGCTATGTCATCCGAATCATCATTGCACTGCCGGTATGCTGATTCTGGCAATGACAATGCAGGCACAGGGTCTCTCTCCCACTGTGGCACAGCGGAAGCAAGTGGTGTGGATACAGGGGCTCTCTCTCTCTGGGGACAGTGGTGCAGCAGCAGTGTTGGCAGTGGCAAGTGGCACAGCAGAGTCCCAGTCCCAGGCAGTGGCTCTGTGGCAGCTCCACAGTGGAGGGTGCCAGCGCAGTGCAGTCCCAGGGCAGTTCTGACACTCCCATGAGCTCAGCAACACGTACAGCTTGCCAGCTTCGGTCACAGTTACCACTCACTGGCTCTGGAAATAGTTACAGTTTCCCACAACTCCAGTGGGCAACGGCAGAAGTTCACTGCCAGGTTTAAGGGCGCAGTCCACCCCTTCCCAGCCAAGGTAGAACAGAAATAAGCTCCCTGCTTCTGACGCTTCAGCATTTTCTGCTGAAAACCCCATCCTTCCATGCTGACGTGGGTGGTGTGGAATAAACAGAACTCCATCCCTATCCCTGTAAGTAGGATACCACCCAGTGCTCCTCCCTGGCAGCTCCTATTTGCAGCTTGGCCCCCATACTGGGAGTTTGTACTGAGGCTTACTTTATACATACATTTTTTTTACTTACAAACTGCTACTGGGTCCTGCTCCCCTGGCAGCTCTCTGGTGTTTTTGACTTTGTCATGAGACTGAGCATTTAGTGTTTCTCCTTGAGCTTCCTGTAGTTACAAGGGTATTTAAAGATTTCCAAAGACAGCAAACAAAAATTGAGCAGCCCTAAAAGCAGCAAATTTCCATGTAACCTCACAGTGCTCAAACCCAGGGTGTGGGATCCACAGGTCACCCACTGGGGACCAGTACCCCACAGCATAGGGAGGACACATGACATTAGCAGCCAGACAGTTGCCAGGTTGAAGAAGACGCACTCCCATCACTTTGTGCCCATCACAGGATGGAAGCCTCCAGTCTCCCACAGACCCCTGTTTCTCAAGCAAAGACAGGCCCAGAGGCAACTCTGAGAGGCAGCGAAAGTCAGTTCTTCACAGACTCAACTGACCTCTGGTTCCACACTCTGCCAACCAGCCTTGTGTTTGCTGGGAAGAGCATGACCTGCAAGCTGGTCCACAATCCAGTAGGCAAAAGAGAAGACCATCTCCCCTCTTCCAAAAACATTTAACCAATTTGCCAGTTTTTACACCTTCCAGCCCTGACTCAGCCATGTCAAATGCCAACAGTTGGTGACAGTGAATCATTTCACGTCATCCACACTCCAAAGCAACCATGTGGTTGTGAGTCAGATCCTGAGCTGAGGTGGGAGTCCAGTGACCTGTCCACATTTGCAGATCTGCACACTTTACCATGTTGGATTTGGCCCTCTCCACTGGGGAGTCACTCCAGCTTCAGCCATCCCAAAATTCTGCATCTCCCATCTAACCCTGCCATTCAGTTCCTGTTGCTAGCAGGCAGACATCAGCTCCTCCAAGTAATAGCTGCTCACCTTTAAGGTGGTCCTTGCTGTCAGATTTCCCACAGCCACATGGCAAATGAAGTTTTTTTGATGCATAGCCTCCCCCTCTACTACCATATTGGGTTGCAAAGCAGGAATTTGGGTCTGTTGGTAGAAATATCCTTTGAAGAGGTTCACTGATCAAACCTACATTGCCCATGATTTTTCTCTGCTGAATCTGGTCTCTGGTGCATGGTGCAGAAACAGCTCTGCTGGAAGCAATGACCTCTATGACTAAGGAAATTACTCAAAGAAGTAGGAATAACTCACAACTCCTCCTCCTCCCATGAATACTCCCAGCTGACAGGCATAGCAATTTCTCTAAGCCCCTGCCCTCTCTTGGAGGTACAGTCTCAGCTAGTGCTCACTGGTAAGGCCAGTATGGGTTTTGCTGCCATGGCCAGACCTCTCAGAGGTTCACAACTAGCTGGATGCATTGCAGGTTCCTGACATAATTTCCTTTAAGTCATTGGGTTTTGCTTTTTTCTCCATTTGCTTTATAAAGCCCTTCATTTGCTTAGATTGCAAAATTCAAAGGGAGAAAGTAAAATCTCTCTTTTAAAGAGGACAGCCTCAATTTTCCCAAGAGGTGAACAGTTTGTTATCTCTCATTTCTTTGTGAGGTCTGGTGCAAAACCCTGGTTGAACTAGGATCCTTGCTTTGGCTGCTCAAGATGTGCACCTGGCCTGAGCACTTTACTTTTAAAATAAAACATGGGGTTTTTTTTCTTCACTCCGTTTAACTGCAATTGTCTGGAATAAAAATTAGCAGTTACACAGTCCCTGCTCCAGAGACCACTGATATCAACTGCAAATTGTTCCTGCCTTCAGTGGGCTTTGAATTAGATCTGCTGAAGATGCAGCCCAACCCATCCACATCTCTAATAACACAGTCAGAAGTGAGTTCAAGCATCCCAGAAATCCAGAGAGGTGTGGGGAAAAAACCCAAGGTGACATCTAGGAAAAGAAATGTGCCACAAGTCAGCAGCTGTGTTAGAACTCCAAAGGGGGAGTTACAAGAATCAGAGGGGATTGCTTGGCACCACCAAAGTGGAGTTTGGAGAACAATTACCCTCTTAATACAAATATTATCCAATTACAGCCAAGTGACTTGGTTTCTCCATGCTGACAAGTTTTACTGTCCCTGGGCTGTCAGGGCAAAGCTAAGCAACCATTTTCCAACAGAAAGACCCTTGTCAGAGAAGTAAATGTCTTCCTAAGAGCAACACGTTTATATGAGAAAACACAGGCATTTTCTTTTTAAACACTCCCTTCCTCCACTGACTTTATAGCATAAAATGAATTGGAGAAAAAATAAGATTCTTGGGGTTTTTAATTACAATCTTTATCAAAGAGTAGCTTTCATGACACCAGAAAGGAAATCAAGTTGAGACTTTGAAAAACTTTTCCTAGAAATTACTCCTTTTTTTTCAGTATGGTTTCTTAAGGTCATTAAAACTTAAGCAAGAGCTTCATCTACTCATCATTCCCACTCTTTTAGCATTTTAACCCACTGAGCCCTTTCAAACAGATTTTATAGAAAGCGATAGAGTTTTCTGGGCAAAGAGTTCTGAAGACTTCCTACAAACCTGCTCAAGCAGAGAGGCTTCAGTATGAGTTCAAGCTCAGAGAAATTCAAGCCAGAGAAGCCATCCCAGGGGACATAGAAACCTGGTCATAGAGACCTGGTGCATCAGACTGGCACAACCTTCTGGGATGGGTCCCTGATGCCAGGGACATGAGCCTGGAAAAGTTTGGGGAATTCATTGCTGGAAGCAACTGGGAGGCAACTGGGTTGCAAGGGCATCCAGCATGGCACAGCTTGGCCACTATGAGACCCATGGCCACAGTGTGATCAAAGAAAAAAGTTAAGCCTGCTTCAAGGCAGAGATGCTTCAGGTTTTCCAGGCCTACCATCAACTACCTGGAGGTCATGTTCTCAGTGAATGAGGTAGGCAGTGGTTTGCAACCCATGTGGTTCCCACCCATCATGCCAGCTGCAAAGTGGATCCAGAGTCAACAAAAAAAATCAGCCCTGTTCAGGATTACTGCCAATAATTACAGCAGTAATAAAGTGGGGTACCCCACTGGGGGGGTGGCATGAGCATTGTGGCATGAGTACTGTGGACATTCTGACAAGGGATGGACAATCTCCTGTTCTGGCCCTCCTTGGAAGGATTTGGGATTTGGCCACGTCTTTGTGTGACAGGTCTAGGCTGGGTTGTGTGAATGGTGTGGACTCAGCCCTTCTCCAGAGGAACATCCCTTCTTTACAGTCCTCACCAGGTGCCACACAGGGACACCACACAGCAGGTCAGATGTACATGCTTTCATCTCACAGCAGGGCCAGGCTCTCCCTGCTTGCTCACATTTGCCCATCATGGAAACTATCACTTGGCTGGTAGCAAGGAAAGCTCCAGCAGATGCACTGCCCTGGCTGGGGGTAGCCACTCAACTGCTGATACAGAGATGATGTGGACACAGCTGTTTTGAGGGGACAACCCCTGCTGCAAACTCACATAGCTCTTTCCCACAGTTTTTTCCCCACAACAGTTCAGTTCACACCAGATCAGAGCCAGCAGATCAGATCTTCCTTACTCTGGTCAGGTTTGCTTTGCAGAAGGTGGTGATTATGTGCATAAAGTGAAACTCCTCTATGTCATCCTTTGCCTCCTAGCACCAAAGTTCCTCTGAGAACTAGCCTGAAGGGCACAGTGCTCAGACTGTTCTCATCCAAGCCAAGTGACTCTGGGGTGGTTTCTTTCTTCACCCTTTACTGAGGCACAGTATGATCTCCTGGCATTCATCAATGTTACAGTTCTTCCTATTGACTTCTCCATTCATGACTTGAGTTTGTGAGTCTGCCAGGGAGGGTTGAGACACATATGCATAAAGGCCATCAGCATCACAGGAGTGTCTCCCATCCTGTCCATTCCCAGAGCTAGAGATGCCCACCTTTTGCTAGAGGAAGGCCTTGAGAAGTTAATCTCCATGCTGTCCTTTGTATTTTTTGTCCAAGGACTAGAGGCATGCTGGTCAAGCCACAGAGTGAGTCTAACATTTCAGCCAAAGAAAAGCAACTCCTGATGTTTGCTAGAGGCAAGTGAAGTTCACAACTACATTGTTGCAGACAGAAGCAGGCAGAGAAATGCAAGAAAACCACGTAGAACTAAAGAAAATGGCTAAGAACTAAAGAAGAAATAGAGAGCCATCTCTCCAGTAGAGGACAGATAAGGACCTGGTCAGAGAAGGTCCCCAGTTTGTTTCAGTATTTCCTAGACAGCTCTCCAGCAACACAGACACATGTCAGTAAGGCTGCTATTATTCTCCCATCTCAGCAGTCACTCAGACCAGGTGCATGCCAGAACTTCTCCGAAGGCCAAGACCAAAGGGTCCCAATCCCTAAAGGAGATTACTACAACTGCTTGCCAGAAGAGCTAAGCAAGGCACCTCTTCCAGCTTTTCAGGTTTGTATTTGCTATTGTAACCACCTCTAGATGCAGCTTATATTTACAGGTGTTGAGCTTTGACACTGCGTATATCTACATGGTAGAGTCCTGGGCTCACTCTGTGTGAAGTTGAGGACCTGTGAGCAAGCTCTCTTTGAGTGAAAGCTTTAGTGCTCTGCAACATATGATCCCAGTTAGTGAAAATGCCCTGCAAAGACAGGAAGGAGCTCTGCCACCCACTGTCTCAGAAGTGTTTTAAAAACAAACCCAAAAGAAAACATCCTCACACCAAAGCAACCCAACCCCAGAGGGTTAAAGCAATCCATACCTTGGAACACTGGCGGAGTGGCAAGGATTCAAGTCTCAATCCTAGCTCCATCAGGCCAGGCTTTTGAGCTCTTGCATTTATAAGCAAGAGCTGTAATCACCACAGAGAGACCTCTCAGTTCTCTGTCAAGCATATACTTTACCCTTTGCATCCCATCCTTCATCAAAGCAGGCTGTACATTCCCAGGAAAAGCTTGTCTGCCAGATAAGGCATCCACACACATGATAAGGTTTTCCTGTGAATCCCATGTGCCTTCCCTGCCAGCAAGGACTGGATAGCAGATCTAATGGGAAAGGGAGTGAACAACACTGTACAGTTTCTGAGGCTTGATTTTTGTGCGCATTCCTGCTAAAAGACAAAGGTTTCCAGCACCTTGCAGCATTTCAGGGAGCTACACCAGTAGATGATAAAAAGCCTTGAGCCAGACTGCCTGCAGCTACACCTCTACCTCTGTAAGCTGATGTGCTTCTGCTCATCCACCAGATCATCAGAGGAGGGAAGACCTGGTCTGCTCTATTTTCTTACAGTTATTTCCTCCTTCCCATAGCATTTTGAAGTGTCAGAAGGTTTTTTTCTCTATACAAAGTAATGTTTTCCCACCATCCTTGGGCAGTTCAACCCTTTACAGAGGCCTAATGCGTTTAACTACATCGTGTCTGTTCTGATTGTCATTAATAATATTGGATTAGCTGCTCTGCAGCCAGACCTGTAATGAGGAGGAGGTCCCATTATGCCTGGTGCTGTTCAGATGTGCGGGTAGACACAGGACATATTTCACTCCTTGGGTAGTTGATCCAAACTGAAGGCCCATCCCACAGCAGCTGGAAACTGTTGTTAATACTCTGTAGAGCAGCAGAGTCTATGTCCCCTCCAGCTCCGGATTTGCTTTCTCCAGCAGCTGAGTTACCATGGCTGAAGCTGCTGATCTTGCAGAGAGAGCACAGACTGTTCACTCCTCTGTTCCTTCCAGCAATGTCAGGAGATAGCTAAGTAATACAGGATATCTCCCAACATTAACAATCTGGGCAGAAGCTGCAGGGGAGAAGTGCTATGTAGAAGTGTGCTAGAGACTGGATCATCACAGAAAGTACACTTATTTATTTTTCCAGTACAAATCTCGCAACCTCTCCATCTCCTGGTATTTTCCTGGCCAGTCTGGATGGACTCTATGCTGACATGTGTTTGCCAGCACACTCTTGGGTTCAACACCAGGCAACATGTCACTGGGGCATATTAACAAGAACCTGCCCCTGTAAGTCTGCAGGGTTTTCTGGCTCCCATAGACATCCAGGTATTCAACAACAGCCATGCCAGCTCCAGCTCATTTCTATCTTGGGATCGCAGTTTTTGGTATTGTGTCAATTTGCAATACTAGTCCTGAAAATGAAGACCCATGTGGCCTATCCAGAATAAAAATGGCTTCGGAGCTGAATGAGAGCAGCATTGATCTGCAGATGTGGCAGGAGACAACAGCATAAGGCTCACGCTCAGCATGAGGGCCACACTGGAGGACAGGTTCGTGGTCCTGCCATGGCTGGGCCACATCCCTCAGCCACTACTACAAATGTCCAGCCAGGAGGCCTGAGGGGAACAACAACACAGCCATGAAAGCAGAAGACCTCAGGATGTTGTAGTGAGGGGCCAAATAAAACCCACCACTACCTCTGTAGCCAATCTGCACTACACTGATAGCACTGCCTGGTGGTTTTGGGGATGTGGAACAGAAAGCAACTGCTTGATGGAGAAAGGTAAGATGAAGCAAGAGCTGATGGTGGATCACTGAGATAGTGAATGGCCCTGGTCCTCACACCCTTATGGCTGGACTTGATAATCCTAAAGGTCTTTTCTAACCTGAGTGATTCTATGCTTCTAAATGCCACCTTTCAGCAGCTCTACTGACCAGCATATTGACATGGATATCTCTAAAAACACAGGTTAAATGTCCATCAAGCAGGCACTGTTCAGAGTTTAAAACAGAAAAAGATCAATGGCCACATAGAGCACACAAAAGTGAGTGTCCCCACAAGAGAAGTTTCTGCACAGTTCTGTCTCCAAAGGAGATGTTAGGAAACACTAGACCTTGTCAGGGATTGTTACCCACTTGAATAAAAGAGTATGGCATATTATCACTCCAATCAGCACATTGTGACCAGAATCAGCACTGATAACCTCTTCACTACAAACACAGGTACAGAGGGAGTAACTAAGCTGAGCATAAAAACAGACACAGGGAATGAAAGGATGCACAGGGAAATGGAGTGAAGTGCCTCTAAGCAAACCAAGTGGCATGAAGAGATTTCCTGGGTCTGGTGTGGCACATCCAGATTTCCTGGGAGGGTGCATCCCAAACAACCCAGGCTGCAGAAAGACAGACCCACTGTCAGTGCCAGCTGCACAAAAACTTTGATTTTAATCCCACTGCCAGGATGTGTAACCAGGCAACTCTGCCATCCCAGTGCATCACACCCTAATGAGCAGAGCCCAGTAAAGTCAGGCTGCTGACCAGATCATATCAAAGCATGCTGGGGACTGCTACAGAACACGGTATGAAACACTGACTAATTAAAATTGTCAACAATGACTCCTAATGGGATGCAGCAACCCACAAGAGCCATGCAAATCTACTAGCAGGACTAGAAAAGGTGATTTAAATATCTAGCTCACTTTTTTGCATATGTTTTCATAAAAATTTCAAGTAGTTTTTTGATGGGAAAAGGAAATTGCCCAAACCTGTTTTGGCTAATGCTCCAAATCAGGTGGATTCAAAACATACTGCAACACTGACTTACAGGATATGTAGTCTGATGGTCACTTATCCCTGTTCTCCCCAGAGAGACCCCATCTCCCAGGATGGTCTTCTATGAATGACTTCATAGTAGCGTTGCACTTCCTCCAGAGATAAAATTTTGCAAAGTATCTCATGAAAGATGTGGTTGTCCAGAGAAATTCAGCCACCTTGAAAGATGCAGAAGAAGACACCTACCATACAACTCCTGAAAGGCATGAAAAGTTTGAATCAAAAATATTTTTGTAAAATATTTTGGTAAGATGCTGGCACCAGCCAGGAAGATGTCTTCTGTCACTGGCAGCAGCTTACCTTAGGGCAAGAGCTGCTTCTCCCCTCCCTGCCCAGGAGACACTGACTGAGGTTAAGCTGCAGCATAACTTAAGAAGGAGAGTAAGAGAGGAAGAAGAGCTGCATTTTCAAATATGGAGAATTAGTTCTATATGGATTTCTCCTTGCTTTATTAAATCATGTTAAGCTTTTGTCTGAAACAAATCACATCCAAAGGTCCTGTCACAAGTTTTCCTGATTCATGTCCAGCCTGAGCCCAGCATGGACACTTGTTCATGCAGGTATACCAGAAAACACTGCAGAGCATTGCTCGCCATTTCTCTGACCAGTTGCTATATTAGACATAAATCCTGGGGAAAAGATGCACCCTCCAGGGTTGGTAATGGTATTTATATGAAAGCAGCATGTCAAGAGCAGAGCATAAAACCAACTGAATTTTTGTCAACACTGCCAAAATCAGAGATCGTAGCACTGTTACTGGTAATTTCCAACTGGCACATAAAGCAAGAGCCTACATATAATCACACAGCCAGCCCAAATCCTGGCCTCTGTCCATAGTCACTCTCAGCTCAGTTATAGCAATTTGCCTTTCTGGGAAAAGGAAACAAGCTGAAACAAAAACTGCATCACCGCTGGTAGCTGAAGCCATCACTAGCTGCTTAGCTCATTCTGTTTCTGTGTTGCAAAGGAACAGGCAAATTCAGAGTGTCCAAGAAAGACACGACTGAGTTCTGGTAAGTCTGCAAGCAAGCAGGTTACCAAGTCAGCAAGGCCACCCTGCAAAAGAGATGGGGCACTCTTCCCAGGAGCAGGAGCAAGAGCAAGCCAGACTGGGGAAGAGAGTCCTGAGATAGGAAGAAGAGAGGTCTAGGATAAAGGAAAGCTTCCTCAGAAACACAGAAAAAAATATTATCAGGAAATAGTCTAATTAGCAATGCAGCAGTTAGCTAGGGGAAAGCACATAAATAGTTCTGCCCAAATAGCTATAAGCGGTTGGGGGTATTGCCATAATTAATAAGAATTGCAGGTTACATTTGGTAAACACAAAAGGAAACAGACACACTCACACTGAGAATCAGTTAGCCCCTAAGAGAAGCCACTGCTGAGAAAAGTCTGCCCTGTACGTCACCACAACCTGTATATAACGGAGCCATAAACCTGAGGTGTAAAAGTCTGAAGCTCGCTTTCTAAGAGCACAAAAATCTGTCTGAAGGGAAGCCAACCTTTCAGGAGAAAGGGATGCCTCTTTATTAGGGGATCAATGAGAGGACCTTTACTGTAACAGCTCAACCCCACTGACTCCAACTTTTGCCTCAGGGGCAAACAAGATGTCTGAAAGGAACAGAGGTGTTCACCTGCCCATAAAGCATCATGAGATGGCTTGTGCTTTTCTTGCACTGAACTGACAAAGAGGACTTCGGCTACCATATCACTTCAGTAAAGGAGAGCCTGCTCTCTGCTGTCTTGAAGAAAGAGAGTGTCCTGAGCACTGTCTGCTGTTCAGAGCAATAGCCATTTCTGCCAGCTGGCAATAGGGGTGGCCAAGCCTGGATCATACAGGTGCAGAGGTTCTCCTGGCACCACCTTTGCTCAAGAAAAACTTTTTGAAAAAAATGGGTTCTGGTAAGAGCCTTGCCCCCAGGGGCAGGGGTGAGTTTTACCAGGGCCTGGCACTGGGTACATCTGGAATTAAACCTTGTGAGAGGAACAGCACTAATAAGAAGCTTTTCCATCCTGCCCTGCTCTTGGCCCATGCTGAAATTCAAAGTGGCTGCCAGCACACCTGCAGTTGAAATCATTGCCATGATGGGAAAGTCTGAAGGTCACAGATGCAAACAAATATTTGATGAGTCAATACAAAGCAGCCTTGAACACTGCACATCCAGCACTGGGGAGGGCCGCCCTTCAGCATACCCCCCAACACTGTGTTTGAGCTGCCCTCTGTGTTTGAGCTCCCCCACTGTATGCACACCACGTGCTTTGTTTAACTTTTAGGCTTTCCCCAAAAGGCCTTTCTGGACCCAAATGTCCTCTTAGCAGGAGACAAAGTGTTTATCTCAAATACTGCTCTCATCTCTCTTTTCTGTAGCTGGAGGGGCCACATTTCTACAGGGTTTCTCTAGGTGACCTTTCCCTCCACAGCTCACCTTTTCCTGGGATTGTCTGACCTACATCTCACACAGTCAAGGGATGGTCACCAGAAACCCACCTGGCCATCTTGCTTCCAACCCTCCTTCTGAGCTTGACCAGTCACAGCCCAGCTCCTTAAAGTATCTGAATGGCATTGAGGGGAAAATGCATATTCTGACTAGTGCTCTCGAAGCAGAGCAGAGGAACCAGCTGAGTGAGAGACTCAGGACTGTTTGGGTGGAAGCCCTGGTTCCTATGGCAGCAGAACATGAGGTCATTGATGGGACAATGGCCCTGCTCTGCTGATGCACATGTGACTTTGCTCCCAGGATGCATGAGACTGCTCATGGGAGCATAGGGGTCCAGATCAGTCTCAGGATTGTACTTAAAGCACTGTTGCTGAAAAACATGGATTTTGTCCCTGTAAATCGTGGGAGGTTTGTACAGGATGGCAGGAAACACAGTTTTGACATGTTCAGTATCTCAGTCTCTCCTTGTACCCAATTCTTTCTCTCCATCTTCGCTTTATCTCTTCTCTACCTTGTCTCCTTCCAATTCCTGTGAGATTTCTTCCATTAGCCTTGGATCCTAATGCAAGAATATCATCACTTTGGGCGTAGGACCTACAAAATGGGGGGACTTTTCCTGCCCTCTAAATTTTGTTGTGGGAGACCTGCAAATTGCTCATCACAATGCTCTCACCTGAAGGAAACCTTCATGAAGAAGAAAGCATTTTCCTTGAGACTTGATAGGATGGAGTTTATATCTTGTCTCCTGGCTCAGCAAACTTGGGTGGGCCCAAGTGTGGATGTGCCTCAACTAACTGCTTGTTCTCCTGGGAGTTTTGTGGAGAGCTAGGAAAGGGAAGTTTTAGGGTTGCTTTACCCCACTTCCCCTGTAAATTTTCATACAGAAAAATAAGCTTGGCCATCCCACAGGCCCTACAGCCAGATTTACTGTCCTGTCACAGTGAGACAGGAGAGCATGAGACTCACCAGCCCATCCACCTCCCCACTTAGCATCTCAGCGCAGCTCATCCAACCAGCAAAGATTCAGGGCTCTGCTGCTGCTATCCTGAGGAAAGCCCAGTTTAAAATTAATTTAGAGTATGTTGCGGCCTTTTTATGGCATTAGTTTAACTGATACCTGTGCCACAGATGGCAATGAGCCCCAGTGTCACTCCCCAGAAAACAGGAACCTCTAAGACAGACCTGCTCACAAATCTCTCACAATAGTCAGCTATTTCCCTCAAATAGCTTGGCAAAGGCAAGTCATTTCATGGTAGCTGATGTAAACTCCCCTCCCTCCTCAAGAGTTCAGCTTTCATCACTCAGACTTTGTGTGTCACTTAAATCAAGAGTCACAAGACAGTATGTGCCCTGATATGCCTTGCTGCAGGAGCTGGGCATTTATTCTTACTAAATCTCGACAAACACAGAAGTACAAGAGCAGCAAAATGCCCCTTTAACCACTTTTTCCCTGGCCTTGCCTCACCTTCCTAGCAAATGAGATTTGCAACAAATTGTGTTTGAATTCTCCAGCTACAAGGATTTTTCTTTTTTAATGTCTGGCTGCCCAAGCACAGCTCTGGGGCTCATTAAAGCAGGCTTGACTTTCAGCCTTTGAGGTGGTTTTGGACCTAAAACATCTAAAATTCTGGTGCTAAAGAACTAAAAAGTGGCTATTAGTCATGTTAATTTACCTGTTGACTGGCTTTAGCATCCCGATATGTCTTCTAGTGAGCTATTTCCCACTTTAAGGAGGTGTGTTATCTTGTTTCTTTTTTCACTTCAAATATTAGCTTGTAATCTGCAACGAGGGGCCATCTAAAAAGCATCAAGCTCTTCTGCAGCAGTGTCGGGTGATGCAGCTACTCCTAACCATATAGCTGCATGGGTTTCTGGGCAGAGGTCTGTGTATAATATCTATTTTTCTCAAAAGTTTCTCAGAAATGCCAATGGGCAGCCCAGCACCACTCTTTCCAGGCTTACAAATGAGTGTGATTTTATCCTGCCAGCCTCAAACACCCTAGGACTGGTACCTCCCACATTGGTTTGGGGAAAACCTTTCATTTATGGAACATGTCCAGTCCAAAACCATCAGGACTAACTAATCAGAGACCAGAGGAATCCCCAGGATTCCCCCTAAATGTAACAGCTTGTACATACTGTGTGGTCCAACCAGAGTTCAACAAGCTTAATGCCTTTGGGGGCAGCTCCAGAGAAGGTCACCCAGGTAAGCATTAAAGAAGGGGAGAACCCTGTATGGTTTTGTTCCTGCATATATGAGCACTGATCTGCCCCTTTAGGTTTGCTCCTGAAAAGGCTCAAGATATGTAAATATGGTAATGTAGCAGCTTGGGAAAAGAGTGGGTGCTATGCCCAGCCATTTGACCACAAGCACACTTGGACATCACCTCATGGATGGGTACCAGTTCCCATGCTGTTGCAAGTCCAGCAGCATGACAAGCTCTGTGCCCACTTCTCCTGGTCCAACAGTTGTCCCTCATAGTCAAATGTTGCAATTTGGAGCCTGAAAATGTCAGTACACATACAGAGCTATCACTAGGGAAATCAAGACGCTGCACTGAGATCTGAGCAGGCACCTCTGCTGGTATTGTCTGCCTGTTCTGACCCTCTGCTGCTGGATATTCCAACCATCTTAATGCCATCACAAATTGCTCTTGCCTGGTATACAATGGCAAATGAAGGATAGGCAGATATGACTGTTCTCAAAGGAGTTTGTTACCTTCTCCAGAAGTCCTGCACACAGCTTTCTCCCTTAAGTCATATCAGGATTATCTTCATTATTCCTAAGGAGGAGATTTACCAACTGGGACATCACCTATGTGGCTGGAACTAGATGCAGACATGAGCACCCAAGTCAGCCCATGAGTGCAGACATGAGCTCTGATCCAAGAGTGCCAGTGAGGTTGGCAGAGCAACTCATGCTTGAACTTGGGGTTCTGGTTCAGAGCACTCTTGCAGATCCATTCCCAAGTCCATGCTTCTACCACTGTTGCACTCAGTTGAAGAGCACAAGGAGGACGTGAAATCTGGCTCAAGGTCTGGATTTACAAACAGGATTATTTCACCTGCAGACCACCAGTGCTTCCCACACTCATCCGAGCACCAGCCCAGCACTGGTAGACTTCAGCATGGCTGCTATAAGTGTTGCTATTATCGCACAAGTATTGTCATAACTCCTTGCAGCCTTGTCTTTGGAGTCAGTGACATACGTAGGAGACAAATTATCCAATCTCAGCTGTTTCTACATATGTAGGCCAGGTTCATCTTGCATCACTCCAAGTCTTCTGCCATGCAAATGCCCTGCAGTTACTGAAGTGACACCATCTCAGAAGAGATGGAGCACTAAAACTGGAGTGGGCCTGGCTGCAAACAGTGTTTTAACATTCTTCTATTTTAGCTCCTTGCCTGGGAGTTCTTATGTAGCTTAGTGGAATTCAAACAAAATTAGCCATCAGCTACAGAAGGGACATTTCCCACCCCTATGCTGCAATAAATCCCATCAACATGTGGGTATTGCCCTAATATAATGCAGTGCAGCCCTTGAGGAAGGAGTCCATCAGCAGAAGTGTAGAGTAGCTCCCCTCCTGGAGACCCTCTGGCATTGCTTAATGCAGGTTGCATGATGGGTCTCGGTATTTGCCTCTGTAGCATTATTGCAGTGGTGAGCTTAGGTCTTAAGTGGTCTTAAGTAGTCTTAAGAGGCATCTTACTTGTAGAACCTGTCTCTGTGCTTTATCACCCCAGCATGACACTGTCTGGAAAAACAGCAGCAGATGTCTTCCCGGTGAGGCTGAGAGAGAGATTAACATGCTTACAGCCAACAGGAGAGGCAGTAAGGCGGACTCTGGCCTTTGTGTTTCCCAGCAAGACGCCTTACATGAACGTGTGCCACCTAGGCAGAAGCATCAAGAAAAAAGAACCAAGAACATCTCATGTTCTCATTACCCACTGATATAAATGTATGATTGTGCTCTATGGTGACCTCACCACCGGCTGCCGCAAGAGAGGAGCCCCGAAGAGGAGATACAAGGATTTCCTGAAACAACACCTCAGCCTTGGCCATATTGACCACCATCAATGGTCCACTCTGGCCTCCAATCAGGAGAAATAGAGACACACCATTCATAACGCTGCTGCTTCCTTTGAGAACACATGCAGAATCAGTCTTGAGGAAAAAAGGCAACGTAGGAAGAACCGTGCCTCGCCAGTAGTGCTGATGGAGACTTTCCGCTGTGCCTTTTGTGATCAGACTTGCCTATCTCGCATTGGCCTTTTTAGCCACCAGCGTGCTTGTAGCAAGCGTGGGTAGAGCCCTTGTAAATCTTTGTTTGCGAAGCCTAGCCATGAAATGTATGAGAAAAGAGCAAGAAACCATCTCCAAAAAGAATGATCCAGAAACATTTTAGTTCAACCAAAACAAAAACTGCTACTTTGGTTTGAGAGATAAATTACAAAAGCAATTGCTCATAGAGTTATCTCTGCAACCAAGAGAGAAGGCAGCTGCAGAGGTTTGGTGGGTTTTTCTCATAAGAAACCAAGCAAAGGAAGTGTGAATAAAAACCTTGCAGAGACAAGATTTTGCTTATTTACACATAATTCAGAGACTCTTGGCAAGGTGTGCCTTCCTAAGTATTCCCCTATCTCTTTCTGGGACCTCTGACACCAGCTTGCAAGAGTCAAAGTCTTTGGCAGCTAACTATGCATTCAGTGACTCTAAGCGACATTCAGGAACCACCATCAACTTAGGGCTGGATCAGATCCCTGGTGCACCCTTCGTGCACTCACCTCCCCTTGGAGGCAACCAGAATTAATCATCCTGGGGTCTTGCTTCTCTATCCTAGTTTCTCACCCTTTCTCAGTTTCAGTCCCTTTGAGGGACCCCACCAGCAGGGCTGCTCCTCACCTCCTGCTTGGCGCTTGCCTCCATCCCACGGACCACGTCACCCCCCTACAAAGAGGGGCCTGTGCAGAAGCTGGGGCTCACACTGTGCTGAGAGGAGTCATAAAGCTTCTTTTAAGATGTCCAGTACAAAGCTGAGCCTGTTCAGTGAGGTTGGGGGCTGCTGCCTGCCCTTCCTGCCTCTGCCAGGCACTGAGTCATCATCCTGACATGGGACTGCCAGCCCAGCACTGTCAAGAGGGCCAGGGCTAGTGGCCTAGAGGGAAAAACCTGCACCGCTCACTGTTGCAACAGCCAAAATGTGTGCCTCAAAATATTGCTTTTTCCCAGAGATGCAATTAGGAAATATTGTGGAAAGACCCAGGTCTGCCAGGGAAAAGAGCAGCCATGTGGAAAGGGTCACTCATGGGAAAGAGGTCATGCAAAATCTTCCTTGGGTTTGTATTTTCCACCACAAACCCCTTTCAATGGTCTTTCTGACAAAAAGAAAGAAGCGAGGGTTCCTACCTGTTTCCTTTTACAAGACAAGGGAGGAAAAGTAAACAGTATTTTCCAGATTGCAACACTCATGACTCTTGTGATGGGAGCTTCATCCTCAAAGACCAGAGTTGTGTTGCAAAGGCTGATATGGACTCTGAAATAAGTCCCAACTCCCTGGTTTCACTTAGTAATTGCCTCTTCAGATTGAAGGATTAAAAACAGAGCACGAGGGGAAAGACCAGCCAAGCAGCTTAGAAGTCTGCAAGTTAAGAGAAAACAACTTTAGCACAGCAAGAGAGAGATGAAGTGCAGGCAGGAAATTCATCCTCTCCATTTGTGTTTTGTCTTCCTGGCTCTGCTTTTCCTCTCCCTTTCTCTTCCAGGTTATTCAAGACAGCAGAGCCTCTGCCAGTGTCACCCTGGTATCCTTCTGAAAGTCTAAACACAAGGCAAATGTCAAGAACCAATTTACAAATTGGCATTAGTGCTGCAAAAACTGATGAAGGCTTCCCACACTTTGTCCTGTGCTCCACCCAAATGCACACCATTTCTGTCTTCATAGGTATCGTGGATATTCTTTAATAAAGAAATGGGTTTTTGTCTGACACACTGGTTAATCATGCTGTGATCACATCTGGACTCAGACAGAGGTCCTGTTCTTCTTACAAGTATCAGAGATTTTAGTATTGATCTCCATGGTCACAAGAGGTGAATCAGCTCCAGCTTTTACATGGATGCTGAGCTAAACAATGTGTATTTGCTCTCCATGGAAAGCCTGTGGTCTTAACCAGTGAGCAGAAGGCTTTGAAGGAATGAGAAGACTTACTCAGTGCTTGGAATGGCTCAGTCTCTCAAGGCCAGGGTAGGCCAGTGCAGCATATTTCAGCTACGCTGACTCTTACGCTTCTGCTGTCAAGCAGAGAACAGGCTTCCCTTCCCCTGCTGGGACTGTCTGGTTCCCTCTGCAAGGGTGATAAGTTTCTTGGGCACATGGGAATATCCCAGAGACGATTCCAGTCTGCATCAGCTCCTGGCCAATCTCACATGGAGTAGCACCAGGCACTGCCTCTCCACTGCCTAGCCAACAACCGTGGGGTAGCTCTGAGCCTCTACCTACCCTCAGATGTGGAGAACCAGCCTTTGACATACACACACCTTGTATTCTTAACTGAATTAACTGATTTTGCAGGTACGTGGGCTGGAATAGGCCTCACCAACAAAGCTACTTTAAACCAGGCTTCCCATTACTTCCCCAGGATCAGCAATTCCCTCCTCCCAGTAGGATGCTGTGCTCAAGCACCCCACATGTGCTTGAACATCAAGGCACAATGGTAGGAAGTGTTGTGAAGCTGCTGGGCCATACAGGACTCACAGCAAAGCTTTTGGTTAAGCCACCTGAACTCAGCCCCTAGCTCAGCTCTTTGCTCAGAGCCCTGGGGATGCTGGCACTGGCTGGCAATCTCCAGCTGCAGGCAAGTCAAGTTTGCCTGAAGATCTCTTAGCCTCTCCATCTCAGCCAGCCAGGAATGGTCTCCCCTGAAATACACCTGGTAAATCCAAGTTGGATAATTTCAGGTGGACCAAATCAGCATTTGCCATTCAATAAGCTCCTTCAACACTGCAAAATATTGCAGGCAGTCAAGAGCTGAACAGCCAGCTGAATCACTCCCTGACATCCTCAGTTTGTCAAGGTCCAAATTAATCTCACTGCAGTCCTTCCCCTTCTGCAGCTTCTGGAAGTCACTGTGTCCTGCTCCCTGGGTCCTGGCAACCCTCTTTCAAGGCTCCTCTCAAATGGCATTTCCATGTAAGAAAAAGCCCAGGGAAACTCTCTCCTCTCCTCTCCCTCCCTTTAAATACACTCATGTTTAACTTCATAACCTTGTCAGGGCTGGCTGTGCTCTGACAGAAAGTCCACATGGGTATTCCCACCTCTGGACAACACTTCATCTAACAGGAGATCTGTGAGATTTTGTGGGGTGGTCTATGCTACTTAGAGTCAGGCAGTTGCTAGGGGAGAGGGAGGTTTCTCAGTCGATTTAAACTTGCTGCAAGTGAGCACTTAGCAATCAAGTTTACATTAAAAGCTACTTGATTTTGGTGGCAATTCTTTCCTTTCTCAAGTAATAAAAAATGAAGTCAACCCTGCTGCTCATGGTAGTAACTTTTAAAACCTTTCCTTAGAAAGGAGCTTGCATATACATTACATTCTAGGCACACAATAAACACAGAAATCAGATGGGAAACAGCTCTGAGAACCACCAGGCACTGATGCACAGAAAGTCCTCACCCAGCTGAGCTCCTTGAGAGGACCTGATTCACAGCTTTCACCCAGCACTGGTATAGGAGCACTGCCAAACATCAGTAACTGCTCCTGATGGCCTTGCACAAAGTCCTTATCAAGATGTCAGGACCATTTAGGGAGCGTGCTTGAGCCAGGACAGAGAGTGCTGCCCATATTGGGCAGATACAGCCTGCTCCTAAGGTGTCTGGCAAGCCATACGCAAAGTGACCAAGGGACTGTGACCCTCGTGACACGCTCCAGTAGGACCTCTCAGCAAGAACACCCTGCTCTGTCAAACATCTTGAAAAGCTATAGTTTGCCAGCAGGTAGTGGGAAAGCACATGTGGCTTGGCAGTCCCATGGTTGGCTTCCTGCACAAGTAACTGAATTTTGCAGGGTAAAAGTCACTGAACAGGTATAGGTTAGATTTTGAGAAACTGCAACATTTCTGTCCAGGCACTGCAAGGTAAAATGAGCTGCCTTAGGCTTGGCATTTGCAGAAGCCACTAAGGTGAAGAGCTTAATCCTTACCCTACAAAGGCAGCTATCAGCTAAGGAGTGACACACTGTTCCACCCCCTGCCTCCCCAGTCTCTCTTCAGGATACTTTCCTGAAGCTCTTTCCCAGATATAAATGTTCAAGCAAAGGCAGCCCTCTTCAGGGATGAAGAAACCTGGTCGTCTGCATCCCACTTACCCAGAAAATCATTCTGTCCAAGGGAAACAAGAAACTGCCACCCGAAGTGACTGAAACATTTTTCCAGAACACCTTCTCCAATCCCCATACCAATTGTTTTTCTTCTTCCCAGTTTATTCCTTAACCTTTACTTTTCACATAGTTTCAACCATGCTCACTAGAGACTCTTGTGGGAGTGGGAAACCACCTCAAACAGAACTGGGATCTGAAAAGAAGCCACCAACCCTCTACAAAAGTGTTGGAGGCTAGACGGACAAGTGTCCAACTTTCTCTGGTAGCAAAGCCTGATATGTGGTAGACCCCACCCTACTCTTTTCCAGAGTAGCTGGTATGTGCCACCTGACAATATTCCTTGGCCTACAGAGACCTTCCTGCTCATTCCCTAGGGCAAGGATGGCCCAAGGACAATGAATAGTTCATAGGCCAGCCTCCTTGAAATCCTGCTTTTGGGCAATGAGCAGAGTGAGGTGAACCTTTCTCCAGCTCTGGTCCAGATGGGAGGGCAAGACAGCAGTTCACCCACCATGAAAATGTGCTCTCATCTCTTGCTGGCTGAAGATGAGAAGGAAAGACCACAACACAGTGCCTGTCTGCAAGAGATCCTTTTCTTCATCACAATGACATTGGTAATCACCTTCAGCCTCCCTTCCTCCTACTTACTTAATTTTCCTTTCACTTTTAAAGATTTTTCTGCCCCCCACCCCTCTTTCAGGCCCCAGGTTGCCTTTGTGAATCATTCCTGGGTGACAGAGGTGGCTTTTCTTTGTGTGGAGGTGATTTTGCAAACCTGCCCTTAACACGTGTTTCATGTTTTGCAATAGGCAGATAGCCACCAGCAAATGGTGTAGCAAGTGCCTACAGTCCTGACCCAGAGAACAAAACAGTCTGTTTGACTGCAGAAGTATCACGGAATATATTAAGAGAGCTCATTAAACTCACTTTGGTTGTGCTCTAACACATGTTGAAAGTCATGAGAGAGTCCCCCACTGACATGAACAGGTTTTGGATCAGGGTTAAACACCATTAACCTGGGTGCTTGGTAGCTGCTGAGCCCAATTGAGTCCTGGGTTATTACTGTGCATGTAAGCTGTCCCTAATAAAATAAAGAAAACCAACGGGCCCACTGTGTTTAATAATGTGATGACTTATGAATCATCTGTGTTTGTTAATATCCATCTCATACACAGCTTTGTCTTTCTCTAGTTAGCACCCAGCTTGTCCTTCCTTAACAAACCCACAGCCAGCTTTCCTGCAGAAGGTGAATTCCTTTCAGAGTTGCATTTAATTTGCTGCAAACTAGCCCTTTAAATCCAGGCTTTTATGTAGAGTTACTCCAGAGAATAAGAGGAATGCCTCTGCTCGTTTTTCGCTGAGCCTATTTAGCCTTTTTTGGACTGAAGGAAGCATCTGAGAGGGAGGGCACATTTTTCCCTCTTTGAATCACAGAAGGAACACCACAGCTCGTTCCTCAGTTCCTCATCTCCAGACTGCTTAACCCTTCCAATACCCAAGCAGTCCTCAGCTGCATCTCTGGTGGCAATGGAGCCTCTCACTATCACTTTGCCTCCTCCCTGGAAGCCTTGGACACATATTAGGTACCCTGGCAAACAAAAGTGTGACATTTTCCATCCTTTCAGGTCCATAGCCATCCTTTCAGGTCCATAGCCAAGACAGTTGTTCCCATGTTGATCCTGCAATACAAACCACAGCCTTACATGCAGCCCCACAGCTCCTTGCACAGCAAGGTTGCAGGCAGAGATTCTTCTCTCTCTGAAACAAGAACAGAGTTTTTCCCTTCCCACTGATTTACTTGCTGCCACAACAGCTGGTCTCCACAGGCTTACTGAACAGCCCTCTGTCTTTACTTGGTTTTCAAGTGCACTGAATTTGCATCCACACCACATGACCCAGGCTTTAAGCTGCCCACACAGCTGGCAATGAGCTCCCTAGCATAAGTAGGGACTGACTCTTTGATGACCATAACACTACTAAGAAATTCCCTTGCCCTTTTCTCATATCACTTCCATGGGATGATGTGGCATGCCAAACCTCTCAGCTGGGGAGCACAGGGAAGGGCAGAGCACCAATGTGGGACTCCAATTTCAAGTATACACAGAGGGTGTCCTATATAACTTTTTTCCTAGTGTTTGAATAGACATTAAATTATCCATGTAGGAAAAGTCAAGGATGAAAACAAAGCAGATCACGTCTTCTCTCCGCCGGTGCCCAGAGAGTGACAAAACCTTGGTCACATTTTACAGTCATGGATGCTGGGTTATTTATATGCTGTCCTTAAGATAAAACATTCCCCCAAGTTACTTCAGGTAAAATGACCTTCAGATGTCCTTTTTTTAACTGAGATGGTGATTGAGATGTTTGGTAAAAGCCCCACTCTTAATAAAAAGAAGATACCACATGACAAAATACTGTAAACATCAAAGTCTGACAGATGTACCTATTTGAAAGGCTGGAAAGGGAAATTATGTAGCAACAATTTTACAGTGAAAGAAACAATTGATTTTAGGTGCTAAAACTGATGGGGACTTAAATAATGATCACATCTCAGCTAAGCCATATCAGCCTTTGCACCTGCACACCCAGCAGTGGAAAAGACCCAGTCATGGAGCAGCACTGCCTACCAAGATAAGGTTACAACTAGTGTTCTACCCCAGCAAGCTATGCCAAGACACAAAGAGAGTGTACAAAAAGTGCTAGGGCTAAACATCCACCATCAAGAATATAGTATCTGTGCACCAGACCACTCAACAGCATACATTTCATCTCAGTTTTGCATGAGCAGAACATCTAATTTCTACCCAATTAGCCGTGAGTTTATGTTGTCTTTGTGCAGGAAAACAGGCAGTATATAGTCCAACACATAGTTAGTGGGACACAGAGACAGGCAGCTCCTGATGGGGCACAAGGCTCTCCCATCAGCTTGCCAAAAGTATTTAATGAATCTGAACCAGAAAAGTGAGCTTGCATTGATCATTAGTGCCTTGCATTATGGGGCTGGGATACTTTTTGATGTTGTTACCAGGAGCTTCGAAACCACAGCCTGCAGCCCAGGGAATGAACGTTGCAAAGGACAGGAGGTGCCACAAGGTTTGCCAAGAGATGAGCAGCACTGTTGCCCTCACTTGATTCTGGAGAGCAGAGCCTTGAAATACGGTTATGTGAGGATGACACATATGAAGAGACAAATCTCAAATACTCTAACATGCTTCCAGAAGAGCCTAAGAAACTTAAAACATGACAGTAAAAAAACCAGCACAAAAAAATACCTGCATGGTTTAGCAGTACCCAAGATGGTAGGACAGCAGTGGCACAAGGGAGAGCAAAACATTTCTAAACTGACCAGACATACTTCTGCAATTGTGATGGTTTCTGCAGGTGATCAAAAGGACAAGAATAGTCCATTTCCCATGACAGCATCATCAGCCTACAGGAGCACTGGGACTCACAGCCACTTCACCAGAAATTTAATGTTCTGCTTGTCATCATGCCCAAGGCCAGGACTCCTTTCTGCAGCACTGCTCAAGCGCACACCACAAAGACAGCCCCTATCTCAACCAGCTTAGAGACTGAGAACAGATGGTTTATGTTGTAAGGAATTAATTGGCAGCCTTTGGAGGAGAGCAGAGCATAGCAGTTGTTGACACAGCTTCTTTGCCCAGCAATTAAATATTTCTGCCTCCAGGGAGGAGCATGGCAGATGCTTCTGCAGGGACCTCAGGTGCAGCCATGGCTGGGGAAGGTGGTGGCACCTTATGGTAAGATGCTACCACATCCCAAGAAACCAAGGACATCTCAGCCCAGAAACCAACTGTGTTTTCATTTGTCAAAGAACACTCATTCACATATTCACCAAACATCTACTAAGGCAGAAAATACACAGTAATTTACTTCTTACCTGTAACTGAGGCACTTTTCTGGTAGGTCACTGGCTACATGCAAAACCCACAAAGGTCAGAAGTGAATTTCCACCCATGCTACTGGCCTAGTTTTCACGATATGTATCATAGACCAAATGGATGAGCTACAGAAATATGTCAAAGGGAAATAGACATTATGTCCCTGTTAGTCAGGCTCAGGCACCAAACTCCCCTCTAGTTCTTACGAAAACCCAGCTGTCTCCTCTGAAGAAACACTAAAGTGCAGTATGCTGAGGGAAGGGGCTTTCCCAGCACTTTCCATTTCATGAGTCCCTGTAAACACTGAAGCACTGACATGAGATGGAAGTAGCAAAGAGATTTCTACCTCCCCAGTCCCTACCATTTTTCATGGATGGGCACAGAGCAACTGAGAACAAGAAAAGGAAAGGTTACCTTCAGCATACTCTGGAATCGCTCTGAAAGGAGACTGCTTCTAGAGAACAGCAATATCACTTCCAGCTTTTCTATACTTCCTTTGGTTCTAAATAAAGAGAAGCTGGCTAAAGCAGAGATATGGCTTAGCTCCATCACATTACAGCAGGCAGGAATTCCCCTGAGCCCCACATCGTGCTATTGTGGCCCTAATTACACATTCCTTAAATCATATGAAGGCTACAGCACTTCTTTCAAGCAGGTTTTACTGCCCTGGTGTGCAAGTGGTTGAAGGAGCCAATCCTGCATCAGTCATACATGTACCACTCCCCTAGGCAATCCATTGCATGACACCAGCTCCATCCATGGAGCTGTGACTGGGAGAGCATTGCTCAGCTTCACTGGCTACAAACCAAGCCACACGTGCAACCACACTGGAGAATGACTGGCCTTGTCTCATTTAGCAGGATGTGAAGACTGGACCTTTCTCATACAGGCCAATTTGTCCTTACTCACATTCACACAAACGAAAAGATCCAGTTCCTCACCCAGGTTGCCCCAAGCTGAACCCACAAGGAAGGTGAGAAATTAAGATAATTAAAATAAAATAAAAAAATTTAAAACAATCTTCCTTCCAGTGCCCTGAAACAGGCAAAAAATATGGACAGACCATAGCTGGATTTTTCAAGACAGGGTCATCAACTGTTCTGCACTAAGCAAAAAAAAAGCGACAACCCATTTCTGAAAAACAAGTATTTCTCCTTTCAACCCACCACTGCTATTACACTCAAAAAAATGAGCACTTCCTGAGGAAGTGGGAATATAGAGTATGAAAACATGCAAGTGGAGAAGACAGACTTCCAGTAAAAACACCAGCTGACTCCTTGCCTCTTCAGGAGCTAATGCCATCTAACCCCTTCTGTTGCTGTCTTCCCCTTCACTAGTGTTACAATCTGCATAAATGTTGTGAAAAGAACTTCAGATTCAAATATTCCCCTGAGCAAAATTAAAACTCACACAAATTATCTGTTGATAACAAAAATTGATTTTTATTAATTGCTAAGAGATGCAAAAAGAAGAAACAAGAAAAGGTTGGAAAAAGTTAAGATTACTTTTAGAATCAGAGAAAAGTTACCATCAAAAACTCCATCTTTTGCCGCATCAGTGTTGGGGCAGGGAAGAGAAGCAGTTTCTGCCTTTTTTCCTCTCCTGTCTGTGCCACTTTTCAATGTTATCTCTTTAGCAGCAGGGGTTCTTAGTCACTTTAGTTCTCTGAAATGCAGTCAAGATGTTTGGTTTTGTCCCTCACGAAGAGCTGTGTTCACTGACCATGC
This sequence comes from Sclerurus mexicanus, assembly GCA_013396755.1. Lineage (NCBI taxonomy): Eukaryota > Metazoa > Chordata > Aves > Passeriformes > Furnariidae > Sclerurus > Sclerurus mexicanus. The sequence continues at coordinate 104,136 of VWZF01002688.1, forward strand.
AGGGTCCTGATTTATGAGCCTTCAAAAATATGGTAAGGGTAGGACGATAAGATATAACTCACTCATGTGGCATGGTAGGTCTCAGTTCTCTCCAGGCTAGCAGAGTTTCAGTCTCCAGCAGCAGGTAAGCAGCAGTCAGTGGCAAAGAAAAGGTGAAGAGGTGAAGGGGAGGTAGGGAGAGATTTATGGTTACAGTAACCAGTTCTCTCTCTCTTTTCTCACTCCCTGATTTTCCAAAATTTTTCTTCACTTTTATAGTGTTTAAAGGAGGGTGTACATGGTATTTTGGCACATAGCCCTATTTAGATGTTTTGGAGAGATCACAATACCAGGATTTTTGGCAGGAAAGATCCAGTAGGAAGCTCTCATGAGAACTGGCAGAAAGCTGACAGAGAATTATTTTTAAGAAGTTTTGACAGGCAGAAACAATGGCAAAACATTATTTCTGTAAAGTCTATGTGTAACAACTAGGTCAAAATAAAGAGTTTTTGACTCTGGGACAGTGTTATACCCCTCTAACAAGGGCAAACACCTCCCCAACATGACAATCAGAAAACAGAACATCAGTCTCTGCCCAGTGCATCACTGAAACTCATTTGGGCCAATTCTGGTGGGTTTCCTCACCCTGAAATATGCAGTCATTACCTTCAAAAGCTGACATACCAGCAGAAACAGCTGCACATTTCTCAAACCCTTCTCTGATACCAGCCTTGTAACTTTTCAGACAAAACATGCCTGTACCCAAAAACCTAGAGCACTTCTTGGAAAGTCAATCTAAAGTCTCTGACCATGGCCACATCTGGTGTCAGCCGTGACACCTAAGCAATCAGTTTGACCAGGTTATTTTTAGCCTAGATCAGTTCCCTGTTCTGTATTACTCCTGGTCTCACAAATTGGTGTTGTGGATAAAGAGGGAAGCAAGAACAGGGAGCATTAGTTAAGCCTGTGTTGCTGCAAAAAGAAGCATTTGGCAAATGTTTCCCCAAAAGCTTCTTTTGTTTGAGCAGGAAAGGGATAGGTATTCCTGAACAGCATCAAGAAAAAGGCTGGAAATGAAATTTTGTCATGCAGATCCTATCAGATATTAGCAGTACATTAACACCCAGGGATGCTTCCCTTTGCTTAAAGAAGGATGCAGTAACAGAGAGCTTCCCCTAGTATCAGCATGGGAACAGCCATCCTGCTTGGGACAGTTGGCATACTCCGGGCTGCTGCAAGAGTGGTATTAACAGTCCACACACCAATCCACAAACCAGTTTTGTCCAAAGACTGCAATGTAGATGTGCCTTAAAGGTACAAGTTATATCTTCTGCAGTGATTACAGTAGTTTAGAGATGAAGAAATTAAGCTAATGACTCATTGTGCCTGGCTTGTCTCCCCATTCTTCTCCCTTTTACCACCACTGAGAGTGGGATCAAGACACCACGACAATTTGAAAAATATCATCCACTTTTTTGGTATGATAGAACAAGATATGTCTGGGTTTTGGGAGGATGATGAAGGATCCATCAGGAGGGAAGAGAGTTTAAAGTTGGAGAAGACCCCTGGTCCAATCCACCACACAGTCACTGATGGGACAAGGCTGAGCAGAAATCACATGTGTGACAACACTCATGCTGTGGATCCAAAGCGATGTTGATGAATCCATGAACATGGAAGGGGAGCATAATATTCAGGCAGGAACTGCCAAGCTAGGCCCATGAAGTTAAGGCTGCTGAGATCCCAGAAGGAGGCTTAAATCAGATCCCTACCATCTCCCTTTGTGCCACATGGCAGCAGAAACCTGCACTGAGAGTGGAATGTTGCCAATCCCAGAGGGACTGTGACTCTGCAGGAGTGCTGGCAAGGGATGCTTGCCCACTATGTTCTGCTGCTGGGAATTGCACTACTGGAGACCCATGGCGAGCCTTAGAAAAAAGAAACTGTAAATCTAACTGGCTTGACTCAGGAAAGTACTAAAAGTTGAGAGATTAGATGTGTCATTAGTTTATGAAGAGCCCTGTTCTTTGTAACTGCCTACAAACAGCAGTGCTTCAAGCTGAAAGCACCTCCTGTTTTACAGGCAGGTGCTAGATAAGATGTGCCCCATAAATCGCCAGAGGAACATTGCTGAGATCATGCCCCTTGACAGCATTACACAGCAAAAGGAATTCATGCTGCTTCCTCTGCTTTGTTACACCACAGTCCCACCAAGAAGCTTTCCTACACAGCTCCTGTGAATGGACGGCACAGAAAATTAATTTTTCAAACACCTGTTACCTTCTCCCTGTGCAAATACCAGGCTGCTGATTGATGAGGGAAGGATACAAATATTTACAGACAAGGTGAAGGTGGGAGCTCTGCCAGACATTGTGCTTGGGGGTGCTGCTGGACAGCAAATGAGGCTGACAGGGTAGTTGTGGTGTGTGCCTGCTGCAGAGACAGATCTGGCAAATTCCAGATCCAGCAGCAAATAATTTTTTTTGGACTGATTTCAAAACATTTGGTTTAAAGATGAGATGTTGATCTGAACAAAGCTGAAGTAGGGGTGAGAAATCAATCCCATTAACCTGTCAAGTAATCATAGGCTCTAGCAATACATGAGGTTCTCCCGCATAGCTGCCTCACCATGCCACCCCACATAAGGCATTGGTGTCATAATAAGTTTGCTGCCCAGCAGGAAAGGCTAGCACTGCTGCAAGAAAGATGAGCAGCCACAGGAACCCTCTATCACCACCTCCCAGACACCACCTAATGTCCAAAAGGCCCTCCTTTATGTAAATTCAGTATTTTTCTCATCCAGGTAGTCACAGAGCTTGAATATTCCCCTGTCCTCACGCAGATCAACTAAGACAAACCAGCCTCCCACTGGATCAAAGCAAAGAGGAGGCAGTTTCTGGGTTGGTTGAGAATTGGAACCATGACTGTTAGGATTGTCCCTGGTACAGCTTCAGTCCCTGTCAAGTAGCTTTATTCTGCAGGTATCCAAGAGTCTGCATGGGCCAGATAGCACTTTGAGCAGCAGCACAGATAACCCTATTCTGGAGGTAATTTCATAATATACAGACTTGGCCAAACCTGGCCACAAAACACCCCTGCATACTTTTAATTTTTATAACAAAGTAGCCCCCTGCATGCTCATTTCCCTATTTAGAGACCTAAGGACAAGCATCCTGGGGCGGGTGGACTCTCTACCATTCTAGTTTATGCAGGCTCATTTATGAATTCCTCTTTGATCTGACCTTTGCAGCCATTCAAAGCATGAGGCCAGTTTCCTGGGGTTTCTCTTTTACCCTAGGCTGGAAAGCAAGTTGCTCTTATCAGGGCAATGTTTGCCACAGAAGTAGAGCCTGCCTTTGATGCTTAACAGGGATAATTTCACTTAGTCTTGCCTTCATAAAGAAGCATATTCCTCCAAAATTTACAGCAGGGCACCTCACAGTAAAAAACACGCACATTATAAAAAAACTGTCCTACCTGCTGCAGTGTCCTAGTCACATCTCATCACCCTCTACTTTCTGCTTTTCATTTCCCAGCCTAAAGCTATGCTACAAGAAGCACCTCATTGAAACATGCCAAGTTATTTTTCCAATTCCTGTCCTTACCAGTTCCAGGAAGTCAGCCATGATATTGCCTTCATGTATCAGATTTCTGGACTCGCTCACTCATGGCAACAAAAACCACATGGCAAGAACACATCCTGCATGGCCCAACCAAGAGGCATAGGAGGCCTAATCGAGCAGCCAGGCAGGGATACAGGCCATGGTGAAGCCCATGGGGAGGTTCAGGGCAGAGCAAAGGTTTTCTTTACTCTCTCCTCCCACCAAGCAACATAAGCTTGTCCTCCATATAAGAACCGTGTAGCTGGCACATGTACACTCCTCATTGGCAAACATGACAGTCACAGATATGGAGACATATACCTCTGTGTGCTTGGATGAGAACGCTTAAGATATACTGTTCCTGTAGCCAGGAGATCCTTGATTTATTCCAACATTGTGGATGGCACTAGCTGTGGACTCCCCCTCCCTTTCCCCCACTTCAATCTGTATTTGTTCACTACAATGTTACAACTCTTTCCGTCAAGCATTCCTTCAATTCTAGGCCAAGGGGATAGACCCATTTTCTCTGGTCCAGCTCTGCAGAAGTCCCTTCCATAACTAGTAAAGCAACTCTCTACAGGCAGCTGAAACCCTTCTATTTCCCCTACCATTTGGCACATATCTGGCTACAGACTCCTGCAGAGCAAAGAGCCCCAAAGGCTCAGAAAACACCCACTCCCAAGGCAATCACTTAGAGTGATCCTTAGACTGGGACTCCTCCATGGCCTGTCCCGAGCAGCTTTGCAGCTGAGAACACTGAGTGAGAAACAGAGCTTTTTGTAAAGCCAGTGTACCTATGATGTATCCATGTTATGCAGTGCATCCAGGCTCATTATAGGGACAGAAAATGCCCCTTCCATAGAACTCAGCAGGATTCAACCTACTCCTGAACCCACTGTGCAGCCCAGGGCATTGACTGACTTGTTGACCAATTCTCCATGACATGCTCTAGGCAAAGTAGTTCAAATATATGTCCAACACAGCATCTTCCTCACCTTCTTGGGACAGCAAAAGAAACCACCTATCAAAACTGAAAAGCCAAATGCTGCTGGAGAGTGCTGACACTGGGGGGTACTGCCACACCTCCAGCCAGCACCCCATGTTATGCACTGCCATGCTGGCTCTCCCTCTGCAACTACCTCAAGGACAGACACCTGCATGCCACTACCCTGCCTGCTTTGTCATGTCTTTGCAGAGCTGCAGGACAGACAGTTAAACAAGGATTGTGTAATTTCAGCCCAGAGCTCAGAGTCACTCACCCAGCAAACAGATCTTCTTGCAAGACTGCCTTATCCTGTGGAGTTGGTAGGCACAGGATGTGCATAGAGTGGCACACTGGGGATAACAGGAGGTGCCCTTAAGGCTCTCATTTCCTTCTGTCTATTGTGCTTTCAAAACAAGTGGTCCCTTTTTATGCCTCCTGCAATGTCCCCAAAAGTGCTCTATCTGTCCAGCCCATAGAGGAGCTGCCAGAAGATCCCAGACCCATTGCTCCAGAGCCAAGGAGATAGATGGGCTAGCTTCTGTGCTCCCCTGCCCATGCTGCAGGCCCCTTCTTATCTGCACAACCCACCCTAGAGCAGGTTACTGAACACCAAGCAGGAATATTCAATAGTACAATGCTAACATGGAAGAACATAATCCCTACACACTTCCTGCCACAGGTGAATCTGTGGGAAGAGAGAGGGGAGGAAGATGTCACCACCTCCATCTTTCACCAAAACAATTATCTCTCACTAGCTATCAGACAGAATGCCTGTCCTCCCAATGCCCTTGGTCCTTTTTTAGCTCCTCTGTAACAAAACAGAGCCAGGTGGTTTATTTACAAAGATTTCCCCACTAAGACACACGGATGCTTGTCTCACACTGAGCACTCCCTGTTTGCATCGTACCTCCCTCTGGTTGTTGGGTGCACTGAGGAAGCTTTGGCAGTTTAAGGCTTGTGTACTTGCACACCACATGGCTTCTATGGTTAACCAGTTTCTTTAGACTAAATTATCCTGTCTGAGGGAAGTTTTTCAGCCAAGCAACATGTTTCTTTCTTAAGTGCACATTCTCCAGCTTGCCATTTCACTCAAGCAGACAAACATTACATGCACAGTTCCAAGGACAGTAAATAAATGTGCATTTTCACCTCTTCTACCACTCTACTGAAGGCTGAGCCACACACAGCATCCAGATGCCACATTACATTTTGCACTTGATTTAATGCAGTCCAAAGGATTTTCTAAGTCACCCTCTCCAGAGTCCCTCAAAGTGTCTGACAAAGAGATGATATGTCCATCCATAAGGCAAAGGATGGGCAGACATACAGCTGACCAGTCATTTTTTTGGAGCACTTCCCACCTTTCTCCTGCAGAACACTAAGCTCTGGGTGTTCATTTTGCCAATCCTTGCCACAGAGGAAGAAGACACTGTCCTAGGGTCTAATGTGAGGGACTTGTTTACTCTTGAGTCATGTTCCTCAGCTGCCTCTTTTTTAAAAAGAATTGCCTGGTCCTTTAAAAAATAAGGGACAGTCTCCATGCAACACACAGTTGCCAGAGTGGTTGTCATTGACAACCAAATAGAAGACCAGCAAGACTAACTTTGTTTTCATTTATTGCCTTTAACTCCTCTTTCTGCATACACATAAGGTACAGGCAGGGGTTTTCTTTTTCACACTATCTTGTTGACATCAGTAAGTGACTTCTATGTCACCTTGCATGTTATAGACCATAGGACTAGAAACAAGCCAGGCCCTACACCAATGGGCCGAACCGTGCCAATCCAGATCCAGAATGCCACACTCAGGGTTAACTAGGCTTTCTGCAAAAGATGGATGTGAAACCTAAAAAGCCAGCCTCACAGAGGCAGAGGAACCACATCACGTCAAGGTGGAGACATCTAAAACACACGCTATCAGCTACCAATGGGAAAATAAAGCAATACAGAAGGTATTGTGCAAATATACCTAGGGAGGGCTGGTGGTAGAAAGTAGGACGTGGCACTTTGTGGTCACTCATAAATGGAAGATGAGGATCAGGTTGTCGTTGCCATATGTTGACTCCAGACAGACGTCATAACCTGCCACATTCAGGGCTAGGCAAATACAGCCAGAGAGCCCTGTTGGTGTAAATCAGTCCTGTGTTTGTGCAAGTCAACACAGTGATGCCAGGTTACATCAGAAGGCAGCCTACCAATATGAGAAGAAACAGTGCAAGAGAGTTGTTTGAACATTCTGTGCTTCATAAAAGTTAGGCTGTGGCAAATCCGGGAACAGCTGCAAGGGAAATCCTGGAGTAACTTTAGGAAGGATCCAGGAGTTCTGGGATTTTGACACTGTTCCCATCACACTGGGTGCCAAAGATACCTTAAATTCACCCACAACATCCCTGTGAGCAATTCCAAGAGTTATCCCCAGAAACCTTGCTGCTGATTTAGCAGCACACAGTTTTAGGAACAACATACCTCAGTTAAACATAAAGGAAAGCAATAACTGGTGTACAATGAGAAGTTGAAGAACACAACTCCCTTTCCTCTCCAGCCAGAACACCTCTCAGAACACCATGGTCTGCTTGCAGCAATAACCTCTGGAGCTTTGAGACAAGTTCAGCTTCGTAAGCATCAGATCAAAAATCTGGCCCAGAAAACACTGCCAAGCAGAGGCTAAAGCTCACCAAGTCAGACATGGCTTTCTCTGTTTCTGTTCAAAACAGAACTCAAGACTGCAACAGTGCAGACAAACAAGACAGCAGTGGGACAGAACCAGATCTGAACTAAACAACTGACAAACCTGTTTCTGGAAGAAGGGAAAGTTCTGATCCAGTGGTGATTAATGTCTAACAGATGATCAATAATCAATTATGTACATCAGTGATAATGTGCTCCTCTGGCTTCTGAAGCAGTCCATAGGAAGAATGACAAATACTGGAGGATGGGTTAAGTATTCATGGGTTAGCAGCAAACAGGCAGCTTAGCCTTTATACAGCTTGATGATGTTTACCAGTCATGGCTTGATAAAGCTGTTTAACCCACCACAGGCTTGTCTGGTCTCAGGTCCTGAAGGAACCTCTCCTCTCACAGAGCCTGCAGTGGAAAGATGGGACCAACATGTCCTGAAAGATCTTCCTTAAGTCTTACCTATTCCCCATAAGGACAGGACAGCCCTAAGCATCTAGGTATTTGCAGGAACAGCTGGCCAGCTGCTAGATCTGCACACATGGCCCAAACTGGTGTTTCCACCTCCAGCAAGAGCAGCCAGGATATATTAAAGATGACTAGAGAACACAGACCTAGCACAGCAGAGACCTGCTGCTGTAAGAGGCCTGAGGGAAGAAAAGGCAGAGAAGTACCTCTGCAAACAGTAGAGGGAAACAGGAATAAGAGGAGCTGTGGAGTTAAAAAGAGAGGCATATACTGAAAGTTTGTGAACTATCTTACTTCCAAGCAAAAGTCCCTCCTGCTTCTCGCATTAATCAGGGCACTTAAAACTAGTCCTAGCCAGATGCTTTCACTTCTTTTGTCCAGTTCTTCTTAAATCCAGAAGCAGACCACTAAGAAACACAGCAAATATGAGCAAAGATTTGCAGACAAAAATAGAGACCTTTGGAAAACTCCCCATAGAAGCAAGCTCACCTCTTCCAGCACAGAGGCAGCTGTGCTTTTCAGTAGGGCAGTTTCCAATGTTTTCTTTCTCTGTGCAGACAAGGGATTTCCTGTCCTCCATGGTAACAATCTTAGAATTTACTGAAGGAGGCTGTACCAGTAATCTTCAGAGCAAAATGAAAAACTTTAAAGTTGCACTGCCTGTTAGTTCCCAGCTTTAACTTGCAGATGTTTTCCACACTCATGGTCCAAATCCACTCAACTACCCTCCTTAAAAGGTTTGCAAGCAGGGGTAAATCTCCAGTGCTGCACTGCCCACACGAGGAAAGTTTTCTCAAGCACTAGCGATACAAATCTTTCCGAAGAAGTCACCAGCTATCTATGTACCTTCCAAAGTACAAGCTTTTTCCTTTTTCCAACAAGTAACAGTTTCCAGTTCAAAGACAATCCCTGTCATGCAGGCAGCCTGAGATTTTGACAGTCCAGGTCTTCCCACTGCAGGTTTAGAAGTAATGACTTCCACTCTTTCCTGAAAGGGAAGCACTCACTGGACCAGTGCTGCTCCAACAGTTTCAAAACACAGCTGAGCTACACTAAGCCTGCCCAGCAACATGTCACCTCTCCATCCCCTCTAAGTCACCCTTGGACAGGTCTGTGTGCTTCTTAGCTCCAGGAACACAGATTCAGCACACTGACTTGGCAAAAAGTCTTTTTTTGTTTCCGCCTACCTTCATTTTGGCCCATCTCTTGCCATTTTAGTGAGTTATATGAGCTTGGCACGAGGCCACACAAACATCAGGACCAGTCCATGAAATGTAGTAAGAACAAAATAGGAGGGAAAGTGTGGCCATCCCCTTTCAGTGGTATAAGGTTTGTGATGAAACTACATCCACTGCTATCTCAAATTCTACTTTACTAGAACATTTCTGCTAACCCACTCACTAACCTCTTATGCTTAAACAGGTTTTGTTTAGCAAGACCTTCTGGGTGGAGCAGTTCAAAAAGAGACAGAAGCCCCTGACTAAATTATACTAAACATGAGGTAAATTTTCAGACAGAGACACAGGTGCAATCTAAACCTGTGCTGTTTGAGTCAAGCTTTCTTCTTTCTACCATTTTTTTTTTATATCCCTCAGAGAGGGAACAGAACAAAGTTGATTCTAACTAAACAAGAAATAATAAAGCAGGACATTGTTTTCAAAGCAGGCAGTAAGTTAGCATTAGACAGGAATCTTAGAGTTCTTTTTTCTCTTTTTTTATATGGGTGAGTCAGACTCTCAAGGGCATTTTTCCACACAGAACAGGCTGAGGAAAGTTTTTGAGCAACAGCAAAACAAGATTAAACACAAGGAACAAAAAGAGAATGAGAATCCCTTAACTGATATGGGAGACTTCTACAGTCTTACCTGAAAGAAGTTAAGGTGCTACATGTGATCCAGCCACTGCACTCTACCTTTGAGTGCTGACGAGAAATCAAAGTGCCAGCACAGCAGCTCTCACAATGCATTTCTACCTCCCTAGGACTTCATTAGCATGAAGTGACCTTGCAACTCTACTGCCAAATAAAAGAGATGCACAGAAGAGAGCACTAAAAATCATTTAAAACTACACGTTTTACTGCAGTGGAGCAAAGGCAGAACAGTCACACTGGCAGTTTCCATGTCTCCACAGAAGAGTAGTAAACCACATCAATGGACAGCCAAACTAAAAATCACAAGCACTTACTCAATTGCTTCCAACAGCACCTGATTGAGACAGCAAGAACCCTGTAGTGGAATTTCAGATTTGGCTCTGACAAAAACTCCCTGTGGAATGACAGGCAAGTCACCTTTTCCATACATTACCTGAATTTCCTCCCCTGGAGAGGACACTGTTCCTGCTTGTCTATTTAAGTTAAAAAACACTCCTGTCAGGGATTATCTTTAGCATGCAAGCACAAAAGCCCAGCTGAGCTGGACTCTGATCTCAGTTGGGCTTTCTCATTGGCTTTGTAGTATTAAAAAGTAAACAAAAAGCAAGACTGACCCCACACAAGACCTCAGCCACTGGACAGCATTCTGATAGCAGATGAACCATAATTTTTGGGAAACAGTGAGCTGAAAGTCCAGATGGAGCCAGGCAACAATCTGAGGGTTTAAAATGGATCACCAATACCTGCAATCCTTCACTAGTAACCAGTGAGCTGCAAATAGATTTCAAATCCATTTCAGATATTCCACTGTGACCAAGCAATGATGCAGCTGTTTAGGAGTACAAATTAAAATAACTCATAACTGTGCTTTCAACTATAGTATTATGTGCTGCGAGACCAGGAAAGTACTGAAAATTACATCCAGGAATGGGAATTCTGCAGACCTCTCTGCTTCAAAGCATAAAGAAGCAGCTTCTCCCAATCTTTCAAAGAGACTGCAAGTCAGAAGCTATTAATACCTGCTGAGAAAACTTTCCCAACTCCATGTTTTGAGAAATTCACATTTGTTATCAGAAGCATAGCACAAGGCCGAGCCTCAGATCAGAGCTCCCTACAGAGCATGCAGTCCAAAAGAAACAGGATAGAATGGAGAGGAGCAGAATAAATTAGGAGCACATTAAACCAAAACCAAACAATGAAAACCCCCCAAACAACTAGTCATGTGAATCTCTAATTAAAACATCAGTCATCATCCCAAGATAATTTGGATGGCAGCTGAATTTCTGCTCCTAGTCAGGCCAGAGTGTTAGCAGAGTTTCTCAAGCTTGTAAAGCCAGTCATAGCTGTAGAACCACTGTGGGAAGCACAGACCCAGAAACAACTAGCATAAGCAGTACATGCCCACAGCTCTTCCAGGCTTTCTGTATCTTAAAGGCACACAAAACATTCCATTTTGTTTACCAGCCTTAGCATCAGTGATGTGTCTTCCTAGAACCAAATACTTGCATAAAGCAGGGCAAAACAGTTCTTTCTTGAAATACACTTAATCATTCCCTTTCTATGGCTACAAACCTGTTTTATTGCACTGCCTGGAATCAGTCTTATGCAACAGGACACAGTTATGAGTCTCTCTTATGTGACTGGGTTGGCTTCCCATCTGCAGGTTTTCAATATGCAGATACTGCCAACTCCCGAAGTACAACCAACACGCGTTTTGCTCACCCCACAGATACTCTCATTTTAGTATGCCTGACCTATTGCAAGCATCATACCAAGACTGCAGCCTTCTGCACCCAGCTATCTATCCTGCTGCTACCCTCTCCTGGATTTGTACTGCAATCCAGATCCATTGGTCTGTGTCCATCTTAACTGCTAGCTCTGCTCCACTGGAAACAGGCAGCCAGATACCTGCAGCACCCAAGGACTTGGTTCTAGCTCACTTTGCCTGAACCATCACAACAGTCATCATTGCTTTTCTGTGAGCAGATACACGCTATGTCTGTCCACAGACACAGATCATCTCCTTTCTCTAATGCTGAGCACAGAAATGATTCCTCAAGATCTATGCTTCTGTTGGGAAGACAAAAGATATCTGCTTGCCCCCAAGACAGAAAAGTTAGATTCTGAACTTATCCTGTGAAGGGAGCAGTGTACCTCTAACAGCCCAGCAGCTACATGTCAGAAGGAGTATTCTCCCTTGGAAGGCAGTTTCTCTATGCCATTTCCTGTAACACAGGCCCCAAGCACAGCACAAAAGTCCAAGGGGGATGCACTTCCGCTACTCACTGCATTAGAGTATCTTCTTGGCTCTAGGATGGAGATCTCTACTTTCTGTGCTGCTACTGGGAGAATCCCAAGCCTATTTCAGACAAGGCAAGCTGGCTTACCTGCTACTTATTGGAGGGAACATGACTGGAAGGGATTACATAGAACTAAACCAAGCACTCAGGCTGCAGACTGTGGCATGTTGACCTCTAGACAATAGCAGCATCTGCCTTCATCATCACCACCAGAGCCAGATGTCTAACAAATCTTAGTAAACTAGACCAAATAGATTTTCCTCTGACCTCATTCAAATAGAGGAAGAAGAACTGACATCTGTGGTGTGTGGCTCTTCACTTTGGTTACCATCACAGTGATAAGGCTTATGTCTGTTCTCAAAAGCCAATTTGCAACCCATAAACTAAAGTAACAAGCCTGTAAAGGTAAACTGCTTTAGAGATGGGATCAGTAAATGTACACTCATCAATCCTTGTTGGGATATGTATGAAACTCTGCTCTCATCTACCCTAATCAACCTTTTAAACTAAGCCTCAGCAATATTTCTAAAAAACTTATTTTCATATTGACAATAACCTGCCTTATCACACTGATCTGCCCCTGCCAATTTCTCTTATATATCAACATATGTCCAGCTACGAGATAAGAAGCTCACATATGCAGCAGCCTTTCCAGGATTTCATTATGACTCACAGTCTGAGGGTAAACACAAGTAGGTTACCAGTGGCTGTTGCAGCCTGCCACCCACTGGCCTCCAGAAGTGTGATCTGTGCTGACTTATTTTCCAAACTAACACACTGAAGCTGATTGCAATGCACTCTGCTGGCAATAGCTGACACTCAACAGCTTCCTTCAAAGCAACCGTGGTATTGGCACAGATTGCTTTATAGCTGTAGTTTCTTGCAGTTATTATAAATCAACTATAAATACAATAACTACAACATCAGTATAAAGCCATAATTACATCCAAAGTGTTTTACATACCTACAATCTGTTGAGATTAATGCTTTAATTAAGTCAAGATATGTCAAGAATTTAGAGTGCAAACCACACAAGAACAAACATCTCATGAAAAAGCTTTAAAAGGATATTTGAAAGAGAAAAAGGGTGTCTCTCATAGCTTCAAAACACAGTTACTGACAGTGCATGAAGCCTGCCATAATCTGGACTGTGTCTGGAGTAGAGACATGAAGGGTTGCTTGCCATGTCAAAAACAGCTGCAGCCATTTTCTGGGGAAAATAAGAAAAGCCTTTGAACCAACTTGAAGTAGTTTAGGATAAACTTAGAGCTCAGCCTCTTCACTTGAAGACAGTTAGGTACATAGGCTACTGACTGATTCACAAAGACCACCCAGCTACTGGAGCTAGTTCAGAAAAACCCAGCATAGAACAATATTTTACTGAAAGCCAGCATAAGCAAGGTGCTACTTCTCCCATGTTATAGGCAGTAAGTGCAAGAGGACATGAAGCAACCATGACTCCCAACAGTCAGAGCACACTAGGAGAAACTCATCCCGGCACAGGTGGCATACCAGCAGAGCCTAGGGTGAAGCAGCCAGAACTGAGAGCATGAGGCACAGTAGGCCTCTTTAGGAAAAGCCAAAGATTTGCCAACTTAAATCATCCAGTTTGGGACCACTAATTGCCCCAGGACAAATGACTAGGAGCTTCTAAGACATCTGTCAGCTATCAGCTATATAGAGGTCACATATGCACAAGCAACCACAAATTGAAACTGTTCCTGTCAAACAAAGGTAAAAGGAGACATTTCAGACATTTTTCAGCTAGACTGCTGCACCATGGTGTGCCTGGTAAGAGCAATAGGTCACAGGAAAGTAAACTATTGAACAATCTTTAGATACTGCCACTAAGCTGCTCATTCTCAGAGCTTCTGTGGTTGAAGCTGCTTCAGGCAGTCTGCCCAGAGCACAAGCACAGAGCCTACGTTGAGCATGATTACAAGTTTAGTCACATGAAATTAAACAAGGCTGAGACACTCATTTAACTCAATAAGTTGTCTTTTTGAAGGATATGACTCACTGACCTATACCCACATACGCAAATGATAGCAAACTGTCAAAAGATGACCCTGAGCTGCCTCAGCTACGGCAGTATGCACTCAGTTGGCCATGCAAAGTTTCAAGAGGTTTATCTCATGGACAGCTGCCTAGGTCTGTGCTTCCAGGAGCCCTGAAGTTTTGAACAGCCTCTTGGTGCGAGCAGGAGGTGTAAAGATTACTTTACCATGCTTCATATTTTGTCAGTGTGAAGGAGTTCAAGCCATCTATACATATCAGCGCTTTTGAAAGACTTGGTTTCCTCATGTGCAGTATACTGGAAGTAAAAGTTGCAGACACCCACTCAAACAGCAACGTAACTGGAAGTCCACACATTTCACATCAACACCCATTCTACGAAAAAACCTATTGAGTCAAATATTTATCTCTAGTTCTCTGAAGAGCTCCAATTGATGAGTAATTTGTGATCACTCTGTGTCTGAAGCCTGTTTTGTCATTTTACATCCCACAAAAATTCTTGGCATACAACAGCAGCTTGTTGTATCAGACATCTTTATTTGCTTTATTGCTCAAGTGTACAAATAGTGAATGTAGTTACAGAAATTCAAAATATATTGTAGTAGAAATCTGTCTGGGAAGTGGAATGTTAAGGTATTGACTTTATAAAATTGCTACACTTAAATCACTCCCACTTGCAAGTTTTAAATATATCAGGGCCATGAAGAAACAAATCATGACCCCGCAAAAAAGGAGTTCACAGGACACTTTCTGTTAGATTAAGTCAGTTAACAGCAAATTAATTTTACATGACTCATTTTGAGTTATCAGCCAACGGGATGTTAGCTACATCCAGACAATTCAGACATAATTCACCTCTCACTTATACCAATAAAGTCAATGTTTCACTATCAACATATTTAAGTATTAGTCATACACAATCTTGGTGACAACATCTATTTTAAGCTAATGAAGTCAAGGCAATAAGTTGCCCCTGGCCACCGAGTGCAATTGATGCTTTTGTCACATTTTCAGAATAAGACGCCTTAACTCTTGAACAAGTCAATACAGCTTTGCAGGAGAGAAACATTATTCTGGAAAGGAAGAGAATTAGTTTCAGATGAATAAAATCGATAATTTAAATCCTGCCTTTCACAATGAAGTTGCTTCCAAAGCAGGGGAATTTCAGGACTTTGTAGCCTGTGCCGATGCTAAAGATCTTCTACTGCAAAGACAAGCATTCAAGTAGTAAAAAAATCAAAACCAGATGATAGTTTGCAATCTACCTCTTCCTGCAGGCTTGAAACCATGACTCAGTTTGTGGTAAGGATAAGGACAAGAGACAGCAGTAAGCTTTTAAAGTGGGCCAAACTGAACAGTAACATCAAGCCATTCCAGTTCAGCACTGAAGTAGCTACCTGTGGTAAAGTTCAGTACTCTTAGGGAGTGGGACATTAGACTTTCATTCTTCAAAAGAAGCTGAAGGATGCAGCTACCTCTTCCTGCTTTGTTCTCTACACAAAGTTAACAAATCCTGTAACTTGTGTATACTTTCCTAGATTAAGCTGGCTGTATGTGGTGTGGTCCTCACAGCAATCTTTAAGCCTGCTCAGTAAAGCTTGGTAGAGTCTACCACAAAGCTAGTGTCCCCTTTCACTGACAATCCGAGTGGGAAGGATTGACAGCTGGATTGCAAGCTGCAGGATGTGCTCTCGCAGCACTCAGAAGCACTGGAAGCAGCAGCTGCCTTTAAACATGGTCAAACCCGCAGATGAGGCTGCCTGACGGGAAGTCAGGTGACCTGTTGTGTACTACCAGCAAAACTGAGACTTCTCACTTGCTGCAGTAGGTTGGTGTCCTAGGAGTAACAGGCTGAATGCAGACTTTCTGCATGGGACAGGTAAGATCGTCAGCATTTGTTCTTTCTATACATTTTGTATGCACTATGCCAACAGCTTCTCCTCTTCAAAATCTTAGCTGAAGAGCCTAGCTGTTCTATTTTACACTTCCTAGTTTTAAAAGGAATCCAGCAAATCATCCAAGTTACACAGTACTAACTTCTCTGAACCTACACCTGTAAAATTCCAAAAAGAACATACCTTTGCATGTTTTATTTCCAGTTCTGCCATTTCAATTAAGTTTTTGCGGAATGCTGCTATTCTCTTCTGCTTGAAGCTCACCAGTTCTGTAGAGAAGAACAAAGGTAAGACACATACAAAGTGTGAGAAGTTTCAGTAATGCCCCTTATGTTTCATGAGTTTTGTTGTGCAGCTCTAGTTACGGTACTTGACAAAAGAAAAAAAGGTTCAAGGGTTAGTCTTGCTGTTTTCTAAAGAGAGATGCATTCATCACATGATACCAAAATCTTGGTGGGAAAACAGACAGCCTAAGACAGAAAAGGTTTGTAAGAAGACAACTAGAGTAAAACAGTAATAAGCCACACAAGGTCTGTGAGAATACTGAGCATTTAAAAGACAGATACACTAAAGGAATAGCATGTGTACCACAAAAGCATGTATCCTCTGCTTTATCTTGTCCATATATATATTCTTCTATTAAGAACCAGTGTCTGAAACTCTGTATAAGTCACTTAGCTATACTGGGACAGAGCAAAAGCCTGCTTGCACAATTCTAAGATAATTAGAAGCCTGAGGAGTTACCTTCAGGTGAAGGCTGAGATCGAGTTCAATCTAGAAAGCAAATACTAGGGGCTTATAAATAAAGTTGGTCTAGTTCTGACACTGCTCTGCTACAGAGAATAGTTTTAAAAAATGTTTAGCTGTATTAGTTCTACAGGCACTATACAGCCCTGCGAGCTATGACTTGCATCAGGAGAGTGTTCAGAAGCCTTCAGTAGCTGAAGGTCAGATGGAGACTTGGACTGCATTAAGATCTCCTTCAAGCATAAATAGAGCAAAGCCTGTTTTACCTTGTTTTGCAGATTCTGAAATCTTTTCAAACTTCTGACAACAATCCTGTTGATGTGTCTCAGCCAACCTGACATCCTTGCTCTTTAGTCTGGCTTTATCTAGAGCTTTGTTTGAGTTTTCATAGTCAACAAGAGCCCTTGTTCGTCTGTACAGAAGATCCTGAATGTAGACAGAAATAGTACATGAAAGCCTTAAGAGGATTACTTCCCAAATTGAGGTTACCACTACCTTAACAGCAGGATGTTTCACTTCTTTCAGCACCAGATTCTGCTCCTTTCAATAAGCTATTACAGCCTACCACACTCTTGGCATACTGATAGCAGCCTTTCACCAATGCCTCACTACATTCTCAGGAGAGCCACTTATGCCTTAGTCAAGGAATTCTGAGGGCTACTGTAGGCATAGCTTTTTTCCATAAAGTAGCTTATCCTGCTACAAGGTGGGTTTCTCCACTAAGGAGGAATAGCATTTTCTGAATTGCCTCAGTCTACTTCTGGTAGGCATTTAATTTATGGGAGATCTGACAGTTTGACTGCAGCACGACACTAACCTAGACATGAGAAGTAGGACAGGTCTGAGTCAATTCCTTTTGAAGCTAGCAGCAGTGAAGTATTCACATCTAAATAACAGTACACCACACAGGGAGCCTGTAGTGAATGTTCTAGGATACCTGACATTAAAGGTAAGACACTAGCTAAAGAAGCCAAATAGGTTATACCTAGATACCTTTTTTCAGCATAGACATCCCCTTGTCAAATCAAGTATTGACCAGAAAACAGTTGCTGGCAAGGTTTTTGCAGTCAATCTATCAAAGTCTTCTTGAAAGTCCAGGCTCCAATAACCTTCCCATATTAGTGCGTATTTGCACTAAGGTACTTTAAAAATCCTGAACCAAACACCAACTACTAATTAATCATCTCTGATTTTTATGACAAGTCCATGAGTACTCAGGCAGGGGATGGGAAAGAACACTGCTGAAGACTTAAATTCAGTTTGCTCTAACTTACAAAAATTTAAAAAGTTCTTCCTCCACATGCCAAAGAAAAACTGGTCCAAGATCTTCTCTAAGTGGCCGGACTCAGCTAGCTAATATATAGCTTCAATATTCTGCTGTGGTTCAAAAGTGTCTTCAAGAGTGTCAGGTTTCTTAGGCAAAACAAGGTTCGACTTCCTGACTTGTTAAAGCACAAAAAATACCATGCGTGAGTCCTGATGCCCATAACAAAACTAAGTTTCAAAAAGAAAACTTTTCTCACCTTAGCAGCTTCTATATTGAGCATGTAGTATCTCAACAGTTCAGAGAGCTTTAAGTCTTCGTCAGATGAAACTCTGCTCTCTACCTTCTGCAAAAAAAAGAAAAAAAAAATTGGTACATTAACAGGCAACAGCAACATACAGCTTCTTTCCCCCTATTCCACCCCCTGTGAAAGCTTCTCTTACCCTAAGTTTCTCAAAGAGCTCTGCAACTTTCAACAAGTACCTAGGGGGGAAAAAAAAAGTGCATAAGATTTAGATACTTCTTAGTCTGACAAACACCAGGATCAATTGGCAGGAAACCAAAAAGCTGAAGGCTGGAGTTTTCTCCTGCATACAGATCCAGACAAGGGCTTGAAAAGAACTTGGGTGTAGGCAAAAACCTGGATAAAAGGTTCAGTGTGCTGGATTCCAGCCTACAGACTAGCATAGCCGAGCAGCTAGACACCATTTAAAGTAACAATGCTGATCTTCAAAGCCTAAAGGTCTTGTGGAGAATTTCCCTGCTGCCATCCTCCAAGAGGGATGAACAAGCTTGTTTATTCAGCTATACACTGTTTTAACAAAGTCTTGGTAAGGTGACAGTAAAATTGAGAGGTGGAAGAATTCCCCTCAGAAAAGGTAACTAGGTTTCTACAGCTTAAAAAACCCCTACTATTCTGGAACCACAAAAGTCCAGAAGATACTACAGACTCAGTGTAATCTGTGGTTATATTTAACAGCACATTGGAACACACATGCATAAATCCTTTCTCCAATAGTCTCTGAAAGTTCGTGATCTGAAAAAAAAGAAAATCATCAAAAAAATCAAGGAAATTTCTATTCAGAAAGAGCTTTGATGACCAGCACAATTCAGCTCTAGGACACAACTGGCAAGAGATCAACTAGTTAAGAGTCAGATGCAATTGATAACATTAGGCCTGCCACACCAGGAGTGCCAGAGAAAACAAAGTTTTAATGCCTCTTGCTTGTAATTCAAGAAATGCAAACCAGCTGTGACTCAATCCCCAAACTTTTACAGAAGAAACTTGGTACTCCCAGATTCAAGATATGTTGACAACAATTAGAACTGCTTACTTTTTAATAACTGTAGGTTCTTCCAATGCCAGGCTGTTCAAGCAAGCTGAAGTATAAATATAGTCATCTGCAACATCTGCAAGAACAAGACAAGGTTTTCAGGCTGAAATCAGTAAAACTGTATCGTTTCTCAAAGGTCTTTGAAAAGATTCACTTTTATGAGATCTTGTCATCTTATCTGCTTTTGCACATGCGTCCTTGATTTTGTTGTAGTAGTTCACAAGAAAATTCTTCTCTTGCTCAAAAAAATCTTCTACTTCCTGAAAAAGAGTATGACCTGTTAAGTCAGTTACTGCAGAATACAATTTGGGAAGGGCCAAAGAAACAACCAGAGCCTGAACCTGATCATTAGGCCTGCCAATCCCTATTGAAAAACTGAGTTCAATACAAGACCCTGAGACAAAGGTTTGACAAGTCAAGGTGTTTTGTTTCTTTTTCCATTGCGCAGTGAAAATGAAGCCAACACTCAAGTACCCACTGATGCAGATTGTCTGAAGCAACCAGTAAGTTGCAATTGGACAGCCCTCAGGGCTACCAACTGTTGAAATTTTATTTCCTAGGCCTGCTGCAACATGACAGCTAAGGAGAAAGCTTGCTTTGCATCCACATCAAACATGATACATATTGTAATGTTTCATGACATTGTGTTTAGGACAGGAAGCCTACTGGGAAGAGCTACCATGGCAACGTGACAGAAAAGACGAAGCTGGACCAGTTATAAGAGTTTTTAGTATTTGATCTTGTCTAGTGCAAGTAGAAACCCATGAATACAGAGCTTCAAAGCAGACAAAAGCCACAAGCATGTTTGCTGAAGACGTAATTCCTTCCTCCCCACCAATATCAGGTGTTAAGGCAACTCTTTTGCATTGACCAGAAATTTTAATTATACATTGAAATTTAACAGCCTGTAACTCCAATGTCTCATTTTTACAGAAATAAATACAGGCTACTCCACCCAACTTAGAACAGCAGTAACAAGGCAGGCTGATGTTGGTAACTGAGCCTCATGTGCATCAAGCCTGAAGCAGACATGAGTAACTTCCCTGGAGCAGGAAGCACAAAACAATCAACATTAGGGCAAGAGGTAAACCAGCAACCTTACCTTGACTCCAGAGAAGAGGACCTCATCAGCACTCTTTACCACACTTTTTAAAAAGCCACCAAACATCTCTTTAGTGTTTTTCCTCCGAACACTCAGCTGCAACAGAGAGGCCAATACAGCTTTAAAGTTATACCCAGGGGTGAAAAAGGTGACTATTTTGACACTTGGAATGTAATAATATCATTTACACCTAGCATATGTCAGAGCAGGTTGATTTCCACGCCCTTCATAATAATCATATAATAAATGTAACATGTAACAAAAACCTTGGCTAAAAGTAGTTCAATTACCCTGTGCCACAGATTTATTCCCATTCCCAGAAATAGCTCAGTTCCTCGTTACATAGTGTTGGTTCTAAAAAAAAAAGCTAGAAAATAAATTCCAGTCAAGCTGCTCCCCTTCCACCCCCTCAACCCCCTCCTAGCAAGAGTGAGTCTAAAACCAGAGATTTTTGAGTTAAGAAAAGTTTACTTGAAAAGCAGCAATGAAATAAGAAAACTAATAGTAAAAATACTAATAACAAAAGGTCCATAAAAAGAGACAATGATTTACAAAAAAACAAGGTGCTCACTGACCAAGGTCCCACATGGCCCAAGACAGACGAAAGTGGCCACTCTTTTTCTACTAACTCCAAGCCACTGCCCTCTTTTTTCATGGAAGTGAGATTTTTACACCCCCCAGATTTATTTACAGCCCCCAGTAATCATGTGGGTGGTATGGAACACAACCTAGGCACCCCGTGCTGGACCTCCCTCAGCCCAGCCCAGCCCCTTCCCCCCCTCTCCCTCACTGCTACCATAAGAAAATTAACTCTGTGCTAGCCAAAACCATGACATACATCTTGGACCAGCACCTACCACTCAAAATTAGGTGTGATAAAACAGATGCAGGATTAACTTTAATACACCTCCATTCTTCAATTTTAGGACTAAGCAACACAGCACAGGTACACCTGAATCATACTTGTTCCCAAGATAAAGATGCGCAAAGTTGGCTTCCTAACCAGTTTGACAAGAATTTAGAAACACTGAGATTTATAACAGAAAGGTCTAAAGGTCAGGCTTTCATCCTTTCATCTCACAGAAGTACTTGCAATATCTACTTGTTGATACTGCATATAGATTCACATGGCATTTTGATTGTGCCCAGAAAAAAACAACAGCACTCCTAACAATTTGCCTCACTTGGAAAGCAGAGGAAAAAAAGAAAAGTCTTACATCCTGGTCATACTCCAGGAAAACGTGAAAATTGCGATCTTTGCTGAGCACAGGATGAGAAGAAATCCGCTGAAGGAAAATTTCATGTGACGATACAGTCTTCTTAAAAACAGCAAGGTATTCACTGAAAGGAAAGAACAGATTAAGATCCTCTCTTGTACTGTCTTCTTCAATACACAAAGAATTACCGTAAATTTATCTGGTGAAAATATTCAATAGCAGCCTTCCAAAATAGCTAGCTAGTGATAGTGAAGCTATTTTCAATCTCTTTATCTAGAAAGTTTTGCAGTTTGAAAGAAACTTTTGGCAACTCCTCAGCTCCAGAATTTTCAAGACACTCTTTAGAACAGTCACACTCAAGATCAGATATCACCAAATAAAGTTGCTCTCCTAGGAGGCTTCTCAAAGTGGAGCTTCTGGCAGTAAACTCCTTTTACTTACGCTTCTAGTTCTTGCTTCATTTTGGCAAACTCTTCTTTTGTCATAGACACTTCTCCTTCCCCTAGCTTCTGCATCTTCTCTCTGGGACCATCAAAGTCAGGCTTTGAAGGTGCTGGAGGTATCTAGGCAAGGAATTGGTTAGTGATAGATATTAGCAAATGAAGTTTTTCCAATTTACTTCTACCCTTCTCTAGAAGGAGGCTCTTTTGCCTCGTCATGGAAACGTGTGGTAAAGAGTGCGTGAACCAGGAATTCTAGAGGCATGTTGACATCTAGGTCCATGTTTGCCCCTCCCAGTCCTGTGCTACCCCTGACCCAGGAGAGAAACCAACCCAGAGGAAAAGACTCTCTAATCCACCCCATAGCCAGCCATCTACTGTGGCCCCCCAGCACCTCCTAAAGAATTGCGACAGGAAGGACAGACCATATTTAATAGATTATTTCACTGTGTCATTTCCAGGCAGATATTAATACCACCATAGAGTCAAGGACTCTCAGAGCATCAAGTCTCTTTTGCTGCTCCAGCCTATATGCAAAGTTAACATAAACGCTATACCACTCAAGCATTTGGGAATTAAGGCAATAGGAAGCATACCCACACAGAATGCCCAAGTTACAAAACATTTGTAATATTGATAAAACATATTTCATGCCTTCACTAGTATGCACTTTAAATTGCTATAGTTTCAGTTGGAATTACATTTTTTAGGAAGTACTTACAATGAGACCTGCATATTCTTCAGTTTCAGTGAGCGTATCATGCAACCATACAAAGTCCTCATGCTGCCTCGTAACCGAAAACTCAGGGCTTTGAAAAGCTGGCAGCGCAGTCTGGAAGACAAGATATAGAAGCCCTACTGTTTTGTAAATCAGTACTTTTAGAAACAACTCTGTCCATTTCCAAAGGAAGCTATTCTGCCTAGTAAGAGCTTTGCCCACTCCCTTTTAGCAGAGCTGGCACTCATTCCAGAGCCATACCACTAAGCAGGCTGTTAGAAAAAGGGCACTGTTGTGAAACAGCATTAATGTAGTTTATTTTGTGATGTTTCCCAGTAGCTGCTTTCCTACCCCCAGCCTTCTGGTGTCTAGTTAGGATTCCTTACTAAAACCAACTTAATGATCAGCTACCTTATCTCTGTTTAGAGTGTTCCAAGTCTTAGGGAATCTGAAGTTTTATATATACACATCCTCAAGCCACCTTTAAGTGAAAAATCTCCATCTAATTAAATTTCCTTCATTGCCAAGCCCATCTTTACAGCTGTGTGTACTGCACATACATGTATTACTTGCATAACTTCTTTTTCCCCTATGACCTTACCTTAGTATGCACAGTGAACTTCACTCTGTCCTTTTCACTTAGGGCATCAGGTATATCAATTTGGAGAGAAGGATCAACATTCAGGTCTACAGATACAGACCTCAGCTGCAACAGAATTCATAGTATAAGCCTTGGTCAAGCATCAGGTAGGTTTAATGAAGCTAGACTGATCATCAACTGTCAACAAGAACTACACTGAACTACACCACTGCCTTCAGGAACAGCATACATGGCTAAGCATGACAGGACTTGACACTACCTGCACATCACTGTAACAAGCCTTCTCCAAGCACAGAAAAGAAAAGGGCTTGCTAGCCGAAAGTCTGAAGAACCAATTATTAGAGTTCATATAGAGGTATTTAGGAAGTCTCTTCTTGAAAGGAGCATCCTCCTTCCAGTACTTCTCCAACTTGTTTACTTGGAGCCCACCAAGTCAAAGCCTATTATGTCCTTCAGAAGACAGCAACAACACTAATAGTTCTCTTCATTATCCTGTGCCTCCACAGGACTGTGGAACATTAGCTCTTAAGAGTCTAGCCTTATGATCTCTTTCCTCACCCTTAGATCAGAGCGCTGATCTGAGCATGCCGTGCAAGGCACCATTTACAGGAGAATCTGTAGCCCACCTGGTTCAATAAAGACCAGACTTGGCTCCCCAGTGCTTCAAATAGGCCTTAAACTGAGCCAGCATTTTCCTTAGGGAGTTTATTTCTTCAGTCCAACAGCCTAGACCCAGAACATCATTTCAACTATACTTAAACTTTTACAGAGCAGTGGAATAGCCTTCTCAGTTGAGGATTCTCTAGCTTACGTATGAAGTTTGACTTCTAAGAGGCCCTCCCTTGACTGCTGCAGCCTAACAAATCATTCTTATTTTCTGCAAAAGGGAGAAACCACAAGAGGTCAAGGTCACAACACCAGAAGTTTGCTGAAGAGTGACCATCAGAGCCTGGATGAATCCTGAGGCTATCCTTTGGAGATAATTCTGAAGGCCTTCCCAGGAAAGCAAGCTGGAGAACTGGACTGTAAATGATACTGTTTCACCACTCTGCAGCACACTAGTACACACATACACCAGTTCCTACCATCTGCGAAGTACACTGAAGCCCACCAAAAAATAGTTTCAGACAGCATCTGAGCAATCCTGTCATATCACAGAGAGCTTGAATGCTGCCTTAAGCATCTGTAAACCTGCCTAAGACCTGTTGATAGGTTGCCCTTTCTAAGGTGAAGCTTTGCTTCCAAAAGGCTTTGGAAACTCCTTCCCCCTAAACTGGCCATCTGCAGCCCAGATCTGGTAGATGACAATTATCTCTGACTGCCTGCAGAGGACACAGCTGCTAGGCTAAGTGTGCATTTGCCTCTATCCAGTCTGGCCCTGATGGTTACTGCTATCCCCTATGATCAGGCTGCCATGTGCAAATGAGGGATACTCCAGTCACTCTAATCCCTCCAGCCATGTTAGGAAGACCTCTCTCTGCTGCATCCTCATGGTTACCTGGAATTAAAAGGAGGCAGATGAGATAAAACCTTTTAAGCCTTGTGATTATGGAATGACCTTGCATGCAGCATCATTTTCATTCTGACTTCTGTAGGACCGAAGACTTTCAGCCCATCCTGGGTATTGCCCTGGCAACAAGCATGCTTACAGAGCATGCCCTGGAACACAGTTCCTAGCAGTCCCAAGCATTGCTCAAATCCAAATGGACATGGTGGGACTCCAAGCTCTACAGGGATTCCAACAGTACAGTCACTTTCCTTCAGTCACACCTTGGGACAGACTATTATGTTCCCATACAGGTATGCAATTCTAAAACTTTCTAGGAAGGCAATGGGCCAAACACACTGTTTTGGGCAGAAGCTGCCCCATTCAAGCACTACAGGAAAGACAGGTAGGAGACCACCAGTCAGGCATTAGTTTCACTGGGAGCACAGTTCACTGTCTGTTGCCAAATGAATGAAAGGCAAGTTGATCAGTGTTTCCCAGCCAGATAACACTAGCAGGCAAAGCAGCAAGATATAGACCCCAGTGTTCCACATCCTGCTTACTTATCTTTACTGTCCAAACAGGATCAGCCATGCTAACAATATGAACTGCTGAGTCTGGAAAATATGATAAGCCAAAGGAAACAGTTTCTTCTCAGCTAAACTAAGGAAAGGATTACACAAATCAGCCAGTCCTGAATTTGCAAGCTTTCTTATTAAGTCCTGTGGAGAAAGTAACCTGTGATTAGATGCTGTTTGCATACCCTTCCATGCCTAGTACTTGCCTACACAAGAGATGGGCAGGTATGGACACAAGGTGGTACTGCTTTGTCAGATTAAAGCAGTTCACATGTCACAGACATGTCATGTCTCCCCAGCACTCTGCACAAACTGCAGAGACAATGGGGCAAGAACACATAACCTACAGCTTCAGCGATTCCGAGGAACAATACTGTATGTGAGTTTATGGTCCCAGTAGGGACTTATTTACACAGAATAAACTGGGAGTCAGCAACAGTGTTCAGCTGTGTACTCCAGAGCAGCATGCACTACACATAGGGCCCAAAGCAAGGGACCAGCCCTCTGGACAAGAGTCAAGAACATCCCTATATACATTGGTGGTATTCCACCCCTCAGAAGTGCATGAAGCCACTTGCTAAAAAAATAATCTTGTACTTCTACTGCCCTAAACACCTGTTGTAAATGTACACAACTTAAAGGCCTTACATACTTAAAGGCCACTGCAGTCTTAAACATATGAAGACAGCACAGGATTATTGACCTCTACCCTTCAGGAGTCGGTCTTCAAGTGAAGGATCTAGAGTTATACGAAACTAAGGATCATAAGACCACTGGTCTAATCTAGTCCTATGAAGGCCACTGTGGGCTCCTAACTCCAGGCCAGAGACCTTTTGGATTACACAATCATGGCAGCAAGGCTCAGACTACAAAGGGAGCATTCACACTGACTTCAGGAGAAGGGAGTGCTTTGTTTCTGTGCAAAAAGTGCTGGAGTAGTACTTATGCACTGAAGAGAAAGCAAGAGACCCCCCCTCCTCTCACCACAGCTCTATAAACCACTAACTCAGTGAACACCTAAAGCATATGTTCCACACTAATCCTTCATCAACAAAAGCATCTGCTTCTGCAGCATTAACAACTTCCCACTCAGGACCCTTCCTGCCACCATCTCTCCTACACCAATTCTACAAGTAAGAATGAGGACCAAACTGCTTATGATCACAGGAAGGCTGTGCAGAACAAAGGAATCAAACTTTCATCTCCAGGCCCCAGGCTAGTTATTTTACCACCTTCCCAGGATATCACTCCACCTCAGCTTTCTGATCTACCATGTCTGGCAGCTCTTTCATGTAGAGGTATTTCTTTGCTAGGACAGTGTTGCTTGTTCCCTGCACTCCAGGCAGTAGGCAAGAGAACTGAAGTTTCTTCATCCCAGTTACCAGAAACCAGTCTGTCACTCCACACTCTCAAGGAGATATAACCCAAGCTCAGCAGCTGGGAGGGGATTATTCCTTACTTGCAGCACATGACTAAATAGAGGAGAAACAGCTGAGCTGGGCTGCAAACTGAAACATTCACCCAAACCCAGCACAGTACTCCCACTTTCATTTCTCTTTCTCAGAAACCACTTCTGGTTTGCAATGACTACAGAAATGGATGCCTCCCACTTCTAGGCTCAGGCCTCATTAGTGACTTGTTTCAGGACCCCTGGGTTTTCTTGAGGATTCAAGAAAAACTTCTCCCTATTCCATTTGGATACCATCCACCATAACTGTCTAACCTGGAAATTAAAACAAACCATTCAAGCAGACTCCTGCAGAATAACATACAGTCATCATATTGATTAACATTTCTAGGTTTCAGGACCAGAAGACTAAAAATAGATATTATGGTACTAATTAGGAGACCATGATAAACACCTGATCTAGAAGCCCAGGAAACAGCAGAGAGCATTACTGTGCCCAATCCAGATAGAGTTTTACAGCACTTAGGTTTTTTTCTATTGGTTAGAGATGCTAGGGAGGACAAAACAAAAAAATCCAAAACAAACAAAAAACACCAAAAAAACCCAAAATAAACAAAAGTTGCATCACTTAAGTACAACCCAGTGACAACCATCAGCTACCCAGGCTTCTACTTGACAAACATGATCAGGCCTCACCCAAATGCAAACACCTCTTTCTGCTCACAGGCATCCACTGGAAGGAAATACCCTCAGTCACTGAATCTGCTTAGTTCTGTTGAGAGCCCTGAACTGCTACTTTTAAAGTTACACCATTTGCAGTTTTAATACCAGCTGTGGATGACTCGATGTTACTTCTACATTCTAACAAAAGAATCTGCAAGTGCAAGCAACTGTATATAACATCTGACTACTAGTGAAATAAGAATATATATTTGTTATCAAAGACAGATTAATCCAGGGATTTTCCACGTAGCCAGACTCCTGGAAAAAGCAAGGCAAGGATCCCTTCCACAAGGGTTCACATGTCAGAGCTTTCTGCTTATTGTCAGCTACCTTAAAAAAACCTTCTCCCCTTACTGATCACCTCCCTGCTGCTGTTCCAGCAACAGCCCACAAACAAGACTTCAGTAGTAATTACATCTGCCACTACCCAGAATCTATTACTTTTTACAGAGCAGTCTTTTTAATTAAAGCAGTTTAAGCGCTCTCTAGAGAGCACTAAAAGATCATAACACTTTCTGGCAGTTTATACAGAGCAATCAGTTCCAGAGGGCCTTTTTTTGACACCCAAGAGTTAACCAGCCAACTTGCAGAGTATCTGGCAAGCAGGTATTAGCAGCATTAGTTGCTGGAACTACATTTCAATCATATTCAATCTTTCAATCAAGATATTAAAAAGACATCTGAAAGTACACTGCACACATGCAGCAGTAAAGAGCCAACATAGTATATGTGAAGTTTTGATTTTGCAGCCTTTATGACAGACTTGCTCTTACCTCTAACTGAACAGTCCTGAAGTAGTCTAGGTTGCAAACAACCAGAAAAATTGAACTGGTATTCATGTTGCTACTTACACTATAGAAAATGCTTTCCCAAATTTGTGACTTTGGACTGTAGAACTCCAGTGATGTAAAGACTTTTTATTACTTTGCTTAAAGCACCAATAACAGTTCAATTTAATCACATTGAAATGGCATTCCTCACCAAGTGCAATATTTTCCAAGTAAATAGAAGGCAATCTCCATAGCCAGAGCACCTGTTGCCTCTGGCTGTGCAATAAGCTGGCCTGATAGCTTGGCTCTCCTGTCAGAGGCATCTTTTCATCACTCTACAGAAACCAAATGGTCACATGCTTCCTTACAGAGGGAAGGGGTAAAGAGGGAAGAATGTTTATAAACATTCAAGGATCCCATATTCCAAGCAAATACCTTGCTACCTTATCCAGCTCCACCCAGCAGCACATAGGACACCGCCATGCAACCCACTGTTTCCTCAGCTTGAGAGGTCTAGCAACAGCTTTGGCCATGCAGGCCAAATCCACCATGCTACAGTAGTGTGCCTATAAAGCACGGCCTGCAGCTAAGCACTCTTAGCCCATATGCCATCTGTAACACAAAGCATGTCTGACTAAAATGGAAATTGTGCAAAGGCAGCAAACCCTGAAGCCACAGTCAGCATCCACAAGAACATTTTGCTGCCCTCCAGCCATGAGGCCAGAGCTGGTGGTAGGAAGTTTCAGAAATACTGCCTCACCATACTGGCTTCACCTTCTATGGACTTGAAGTTGTGTCATTAGGCCAAACTGCTGGGCCAGCTTCATGGAGGCTGTATGTCCTTGAGAGTATATTATCCTTATCCCGCAGTTTTCTCCTTGCTAGCAGTTCATTTCTCTACTTGATTTCAGGCCCAGCAGCATGCAGAAGCAGGTCTTTTGCTAAGCATAGGCAAGACCCAGTATGCCCTCATTCCTTTCAAACCATTTAGCAGAATTTGCCCAGCATGGAGAATCACAGTTTATGAGTTATAACATCAAGTCTCAGGCTAGGACATAGCATTTTGTCTTCCACTGAATGCTTTGAGAAAGAGGGGCTACAATACTCACTCTCAGTATTTTGATCTAGAACATTTTAACTGCAAACTCAAGCCTTAAAATACCATCAAGCCACCAACATTAGGAAATAACAGGGTATTTACTCAAGCTTCACTTGGCAGTCCCACTACTCGCTTCACATTCTGAAGTGCCTTTTCCTCCCCATGACAGATTACACATTCTTTCCCACTGCACATCCATTCACCCTTATCTTACCCTCCCTATATATTCTGATCCTTTCCTGCTTTGCCACCTCAGGGTCAGTTTTCAGTTTATACTTACCAGCGGTTCCTATTCAAGGTTAATACCTAATGAAGCTTTCTTTACAGGCTTTATCTACTAGCCACACACTAGTTTCATGTTTGCCATTTCTTTACCTAAACAGAACAAACAAGATAGGAGTATTTCTATCCTCCTTCTTGCTTCTGGGATCCCAAGACAGCCCTATAACCTGAAACAAACTAGTTAATTTTTGTCCATTGAACATTAGAGTTTAAAGCCACTCCAGTCCTCACTATGGGAGCATTTTCCCCTTCCCCTAATATTCCTTCTTGATAAGTTAAAAAGGCACACAAACACTCAAAAGTTACCAACTGCTGCAAGAGAGTTGATATTTGACCTTCCCCTCCACCCATCACCTGCAGATCCTGCAAGCCTAATACTCACATCCAGTATTCTTAAACAGCAGACATTAATACAAGTAGTTTCACATGCAGCAGAAAACAAAGCACTAGGCAACTCAAAGCAAACTACTAGAAAACACCTGATCTATAAATTTTTGCCTATTCTACTGGATCAGGACTGTTCCAAAACAAGACTCATATGGAAGGGAAGCACATGAAAAGAAACTATCTATAGGAAGTTACTAAACTGGTAAATAAAATCTGGTGTATTTCTAACCCTCAAGTCAGCTAATGTTCCAAAAAGCTGGAGAAAACACAGACTGAAGAGACTTAAGTACACCTAGCAGTTTAAAACAAAGTCATCTTTCTGCAAGTGAATTAAGCTTAGTCACAATGCAAAGCTGCATTAAAGTGCAGTAATATGAAAGGCAAATAAGCAGCTCACTGACTGTTACAGAGCTGTCTTACCTTCTGTTCAAGGTGCGTTGAGGGTAGTTATTAAATCGGGCAGTTTAAATAGATTAAGCCATGCAGCTTGAGAAATAATTCAAATCACTGTCTACATTACATACATATTAATTCACAAAGTTCCTGTTCTAGCATTTAAAACTTGCATTTCCTCTGAAAAGTTGAGAGTCTTAGAACGTTAGGTAACACCCCATGCTGCTTTAGAGGCTCCGTGCACTTAAAGCTGCAAACACTACCACAGAGAAAGGAAAACCAAGTCAGCTACAGATGTGACAGCCAAGGGAAAGAGGCACTGTAGCTGAAGTGATAGCTGCCAGACTGAATAACCCAGAGCCCACAACCAGGAAGGCTGGTCCCAGACACACTAGGCAGCTGACCCACTGAGGCTAAATCCCCTACAGCACAATTGCACTTCCCTGCTAGTGCCCAGAGATAGGTCCTTATGAGCAGGTCCTGCCCCTGCATCCCTTGCCGGGCCCAGTTCCTGCAGCTTCAGGGCCTTGGCTGTCCCTCTCCTCCTGCCCCAGCCCAGGAGGGCAGCCCGCACTGCCTCTCGGCAGCTGCACTCCCCTTCCCACTCCGGCTTTAATTTTGCCCCATCCTCTTATCTTTCCCTGGGCCTCTTCCTTCAGGAGCTGCAACCCACGCTCACCCTGGGCACCCTGACCACCTGCCCTCAGGAAACCGTGGTGCGACTCAGGTAACTAATATTTAAAAAGCAAACCCTAAACGGAGCAGAAATAAAAACCTGTCACTCTCCCAGCTCTGCCGGAGGCAAAGGGAGCAGGGAGCTCCCTCTCACCCCGCGGGGCCAGCCCTGCTGCGCCCCTACGGCCCGCCGCAGCCAGGCCCAGGCCGCCGCCGCCGCCCACACCTTGTCCTGCGCGTCCCCGCGATGTAGAGCCATCTCTCCGAGCACAACCAACCACTCCCCACCCTCCCCACCGCCGCCGCCTCATATACCCCGGGGCGGAGCTGTCGCCGCCACACCCTCCGCGGGGCGGCCGCCATCTTGGGTGAGGGCAGGGCACTGTTTGCCTTCATCCAAGATGGCAGCGCAACGCTTAATTATTTTTTTCTTTGCATTTAAAGTTTTGGCTGTTTTCCTTAGAGGACTTCAAATAACATCCAGAGAGATAGAGACAGAGTAGACACGCCCATCTCTCACATTTCGGGGTGGTCCAACGAAGTGGAAGCGGCTGGGGGCTGGCGGCACAGGAGAACTACAACTCGAGGAGGCAGAAGGTGGTGCAATGAGCGGTGAGCACAGTGGCGGGCCGAGTGCGCCTGCGTGCTGGAACCCGCGGTCGTGGCGGAAAGTGCGGCGGAGGTAACGCGGAGCCACGGGTCGTAAGGGCCTTGGGGCCGTGCCGGGGAGTCATGAGGGCGAGGGACAGGAAAAGGGGTCAGGCCGGGGTTCCCCTGGCCCATCCTGTACCCCCGGCCGGTGAACCCTGCCTTGAATCAGTCACCGCGCGGGCCGCGTGGCGGGGCTGCCGTGGCTGCGTGGGGATTGCTGCGTCCCGCGGAGCTTCTTGTCCAGACCAACTTATCCGAGAGGGAAGGTCTGCACAAGGGTGGGCTATCCGCCACTGTCGCATTTCCAAGCACCTGGTGCCCATGTAGAAAGGTTGTCTGCTAGAGAGCACTTGGTGGTCACCGGTGTTAGCCTAGCTCTCACAGATCGCCAAAAACGCTGACGTCTTGTTACAACCCTGTTTCTCACTAATTCCATTCCCAGTGCTGAACTGGGAAAGAGGCTTGAACTGGGAACTGAAGCTTCTTGTCCCTTTTGTTCAGGGTAGCTCTGTGGGCTTATGCTTTAAACTGGGTTGCTACATTTTTTTTTCTCCGTGGTCTAAACTTCCTGAAATATGGAGGTGTATTTTTAACGTAGATAGATGCGACAATTTCGTTTACAAACTGCAGAGAGCCAAGGAAGAAAGGTTGGGCAGGCAGGGAATGGGCAAGTATGTAAAGTTCTAAAAGTCATACAGTTGTCAAAGCCCTACCTTATTAAGTTGTGACCAGAAAAAAAGAGAAAGAGAAGATAGGGTACTGTTGCCTTTCTGCAGCAATTAGCATTATTTCTACAAGAGAAAACCTGTGATGTTGAAGTTACACATTCATCAGTGGATTTGTTCTCGAATTGGGGGCAAAGGGCAACAGATCTGTAGCTATGTTTAGTAGTGGTCTTTCTTATTATCTCTGAAGTAAGCCAGTGCTTTTCTTTCCTAGATAGGTGGCTGTGGAGAAAAAGCCATTCTGCTTATCATCTGAAACCATAGTTAGAGGGAGGTTTTTAGGGATGGGAGTTTTTTCTTAAGTAATCCTTTTGATTTTCTTCTGTTAAGCCACTCATTCCTATCCGGGGAAAAAATTTCCTCAGTTTTGTTCGCTCAGTTTTTGTTAGAGCTGCAAAGTCAACTTGCTTGGGAAAGTTAAGTCCTCCTTTTTTTATTCCTTTTTTTTTCCTCCAGATTATTTTGTGTTCAGTTCTCCAGTGTGGCTCATCACCCAACACTTGAAGCAATTCTGCCAGTCTTCAATCACAAACCGTTTCAGAGAGAAGGAAGACATTTCCCCAGAGGGAATTATCAATTGAAGTCTGTTATTTGGGGGCAACAGTAGATCCAGACCACTCCACTTCCATTTCTTTCTTGTAAATGTAAGTTATTTGCACAGAAATGTCACTGGGATTTATTGAAAAACATGTGATTCTTTATTCAGCTGGAATTTCTTAGCAACCTAAGAACGTCTTTCCTTTTGTAAAACAGGACAGCAGATGACAAACTCTCCTGGTGGTTCAGTTCATAGAGTGCACAAACATTTCCACAGGTGTTACTCCAGTGTAATGTAAATTAAATCAATTAATTAAATTAAATCAAAATTCTTACTAGTCACTGAAGCACTGCATCAATGTTGCAGTAAATTAGCTCTAGGGCTCCTAATATTCCATATTTCAATAGTTCCATGATTCAAAACACTGATCTGGTATAAATTTATTCCTTAAAAGATGTTGAGGGGCATCTTACTACAAGTGAACTGTATGCCAAACCAGGTATCATCTTGCTTCCTACAGCTGACAAAAAGCCAGAATAAACTTTTTCTTTTGTGCTATGGGTGATGTAACAAATACACAGTCATTGACCCAACATTTTTTCTGTTCTGATTAATGCACAACCCCAATGACCATTAATGCACATCTTCAAACAACAGCCAGAGAAACTACAAGCTTGGACACTATTACATTGGAATAAGAGTACATTTTTCCCGGTTTATTTTAAATCGCGGCTTTATTTAGAGGTAGATCGCAAGAGAGGAGAGATTAGTTCTTTTGCACTGCTTTTTATGATGAAAAAAATTCAGTGTAGCAATTTTCTTATGGTATGAAAGCCTGACCTTTATGTATCTCTTTGCTGCTTCTACTGTTTTTTGTTACCTCCTACAGCAAACTGACACCTGTTGTAATGTGATACTTTGTTCATTATTTCTTTTTCAGCAAGGGGGAGATTCTGCCAGGTAACCAATCCCATTCTTACACTCTATTAAAAATGTGATAGTCTCTGAGAAGAATGAGTTGCTGTAAATGCTGGTGTAGCAGCTTTGCAGAAGTGAGCTGTTCTATGATAGTAAAATGACAAAACATGAGGGGATTCTTATATTTATTGAAACAATTGGTAGTAATAGTGAAGACATGCAAAATTTACTGACTGAAAACCTAAGGTGAACTAAAGATTTGAAACATATATAACATAAAAACTATCTCTTTACGCTGTTACAAATTTCTAGCAAGCTGAGCTGTATAAACAGCTTATGACATCATTTAAGAAATTAGAGGAAACATAAAATTTGGTTATGTTTCACAAAAAAATTTAAAACTTCCTCACATGTCCCATGAAGTGAAGCAGAACAGTTACAGAGCACAAACAGTCTAATTTCTTGCTGCTGTGTAAACTGCCAAAAACAAGTTTTTCTCTTTTTTGGCAGAACTTGCATACTTTTGTGGCAATAAAATAGTTTTAATTGTCTGGTTTGTCCTTTCATAGCACACCTTACTAATGACTTTCTCATGTGCAGGCAGGAGACTAGTTTTTACAGGAATCTGAAAGTCAGAGGATGCTCAGATGATCATGTCCATTCTTGCTGTTGAATACTGGAAAATGAGATAACAAGTGCAACTCCACCCAGCCCATTTCTGCTGGATAAGGAAAGCAGTTTTAGAATTACTTTGATGTTAACTAGAGTTAATGGTTAAAAAAGGGAAGCGACACATTCAAAGTATCTTAACTGGTAAGGTTTCCCTTGGTGGTGGCCTGCTTTATGTCTAATCAGACTATTAAAAATCAGTAGCAGAACTAACTAGTAGGTACTTTCATTATTTTCCTCGGTTACTCTTATGGACCTTGAAGCAGTTTTAAAATCATTAACTGTTTTGATTCATATGCATTGTAATTAGAGGAAATACTTAGTAAAGACTGAGTGAGACCATCTGACAACAGGATAGCAAATCTGGCTGCAGTGCACCTGGTACTGGGTCACAAATGCTATGGCTACATGTACATGAAATTCTAAGTGTGTTTTCCTGGTTTGGATTTGCTTTTGTGAGGTTACTTTTGTATCAGGTTGCATGCCATCAGGTTACAGAACAGTTTTTACTTGCTTGAACCATACAAAGTCAGTGGGAAAATGTAAAGCGAGTAAAGAAAAAAAGCGTATCTGCCTACTCCAGATTAAATTTGTGTGGCTGGATGGTTTTGTCCTTCACAGATGAAGAACCATATTTATGAAACCCAAGTCCAAGGCCTCAGCCTTGTGCTACGAGATGCTTTGACCTAATCAGCTGCAGCCAGTTACAGCTCCATTTTTGGAAACTGTTGTGTGTGACAGATGCTTGCACCCGCACAGCAGTTGTGTGTGAGCACAGGATCTGTCCATGTGAAATAATTCCACATACTGTATTTTTGTTTCCTGTGGCACCTACAGCTCGGGCACTGTGTGAAGTGCTGTGTAAGGAGTGTGTGGATTGACAGAATAACATGAAAATGTTGTCTGGAAAGAATACTGATGGTAGCTGTAAGTGAACGTGGATTCTTTCTTCGCAGTGGATGGAAGGAACTTTTTTAAGGTAGGTAGATAATTTTAAGTAGGAGAGTAGGGCCTCAATTCTGCATGTATTTAATGTTGAGTGAAATGCCACTATGAAGGTGTTACATTTGCTCTATGTGCAAAAACGTTCCTAGGACTTAGCAATGTGGTTACAATGCAGTACAGTATTGCTCTTCTTACTTTTAAATTTCCTAAGTGTCCTAGAACACAAATATGTTTGAAACTCAGTTTAGAAAAATACTTTTATATTTTATTCTGAACTTTAGAAGATTTATTTGAATCTGGAGATATTTGAAGTATATCTGGTTTCTCTTTGATTTTCCTAGTCTTAGGTCTCACAATTGTATATACTGCTGCTGTCTGCTTTCTCCTAGGTATACAAAAGAAAAACATGGTTTTATTCTCCATGAAGTACCTTGTCCCTACAATCCTCTTAAGTTGGGCATTCACTATAAACTTAGCAGTTTTAATACCTCATAAAAATGGATTTGCTTCTTTCTCTTCTGCACAGCTTTTATTTTTTTGTATCGCTCTCCCTCTTTTGGGAAGTTGTTTGTGGCAGATCTGGTTTTTGTATCTACTTTCATAGCACTTAGGATACTGTTGCTGTAGGAATGTCCTGGTTTTTGCTACTTGCAACATCCTTATGTACTTGCCCCATTTCAGATTTTGCAGACCAGCACCTGTTCTTTTCAGGACCATTTCCTCTTCATTGCGTGTTGGTTCCTTCTCTTGTGTATCTGAAGAAGTTTTGATGGCATAAAGTGTATGACAGCATTTTGATCATAGCAATTCTTTGTTTGGCCAAGGGCAAAAATATGATGGTGGTAAAGTTTTATGACTCTGGAAATCACAAATTTCTTTTTCCACAGGGGAAAATATTGTAACCTCCAGATGTTCCAAACAGAAGAAAGAAAACTCTAACTATTCACAAACACTTCTTGTTGGAATGCAGTTCCTACAGAGACTGTCCAGGAAACCAAGGAAACTGGAAATGCTTTTTCAAATACAATTTTGTCAAAAGCAATTCCCATATACATGCCTGACTACCTCTGCATGTACTTATAGTAAAAAGAAAAAAGCAAACAGTTATGAACGAGTTGACCAAGAAAAGTATAAGAACTTGGTCTACTCTGTTACGTCTTATAAAACCAGCACCCAGACACCAGAGTCAATATTTAAAGAAGACAATTTGTTATGTGGGCCACTGGATAAACACAGACATCCAGTTAAAGCTGGGACAAAGACTCCCAAAAACTGTGTTCCTTTAATAAACCCCAACAAGAGAATTCCCCCTCTCAACAGTGATTCAAACCTCCCCAGGAAAATCATGTTACAAAAAACTAAAATGCCCAGTGTTACCCATATTCTTCAGCAAACTATGTCTCCACAGCAAGTCTTTTATCTAGAAAGATGGAAGCAGAAAATGATAGTGGAACTTGGAAAAGATGGTTTTGAAGAGTATACCAAAAGTAAGTCTAACCGCAGTGTGATTGCAACATAGAAACAGCAGAATATAACTGGCATGTATATTCTAACATAGCGGCTGTATCAGCCCCTACAGGTCAAATGTTTTGGAAATCCTTTAAGAGCATATTGTGAGTGTACCTGTTATAAATGAGTCTAAGCTCTGGTCTTTGCTCTAGGACCACTAAAATGGATTTAGAAATGTGTGGGAAATGAGAATTAGACTGTAGACATCCTTTGCTCAATCCTGTCTGCCTCTACTTTATTTCTCTATTTGCCAGTATCTATTTACAAACAGGTATTTTCCAGCTGATGTTACTGAGTCTCTTTGCAGATACAAAGCTACTTTGTAACAAGAGCAAATAGGCATTTTGAAAGAATATAATCCTGAGCATTTAAAAAGCAATGTCCTGCTGTTTTATGGTGAAGTTTTTCAGTACCTGTTTAGTTTATGCAGTGTATGCAGCCTCCTCCATGAAATTGCCATGCATTTAGAGGTTTTCATTTCATAAGACATATAAGGGTGATTTCCTCCAAGCTGTAGGACTGTAAGGGATCTGAATGGACCTAGGGGATAATAAGTAGCCAGGCTGATAAATATCCAAGTGTTCCTTACATGAATTATTATGCTCTTTAAAACTAATATCCTATGATTATGGTTTTTTAATTACTAAGCACTTCAGTGGATAAGGTGGCATAACAAACCTTATGTAACAGTTGAAAATTTATCTTTCTTGGAATAATTTCTGAGATAAGCCCTTATTCCTAGAACTATGCCCACTCATTTCAGGAGATTAGTTCCATTCAAATGAACTGATACAGCAGAATACACAAGTGCAGCAAGAGCAGCCAAGAATAATATTTTTAATTCCTAGAAATTTACAAATGCTTTTGAATAAACAATAAATTAAAACTCATATTTTGAGTAATTAGCAAGACAAAAAAAGTAAAGTATTATGAATATAAGAGATACTAATTTCATTGTTGAAAATCTATTTTCTGTTGCTTTACCTTCTCCTCCCCACATCCTCAGGCTTTCAGTACAAAAAACAGGACTGATTTAAGAGCTACATTTTGTAATATGTGGAATGTGTCTTATCCTGTTTTTCTTAGATCTTTTCTTCCAAGGAGAGCTCTTTCATTCAGCTTTGGAATCTATATTCCTGTCTGAAGAGATGGCAACTAAGGAGAAGAGCAAAAATGGTGTTATTTCTGGCTACTTATCAAGTGTGGAACATGTCTTAGAAGATATCAGTGAAGTGAAAGCTCTGGAAAGTGGTGTTCATCATGAGACCCTTCAGTATCTGGGCCTGGTAGACTGCGTGGCGAAGTATCGGTGAGGTGTCTCTTCCCTGACATCTGTAATGCCTGTGGTGTATGGGAGGCCCTGTCCCAGGCTGCAGCTGGTATGTTGTTGAGTGATTGGGGGGAAGCTGGACAGATCTCTAGGACCAGCAAAGCAGATTAACTGCCCTGGATGAACCTGATGGCAGAAGTGCTGTTTTTTTCTTGTGGAGAGTTCCTTACTGGAGCAGGGTATGAGTGGGACAGGGTTAAGTGATCATCAGCATTTACAGGAACTGCACCAGGTATTAGTAAGTGTTAGTTTTTGAAATCTAAACTATCAGTGTGAAAGAGAAATGTTTAGATATAATAATGAGCCAGGTGACATCAGGCTGAAACAGGCTGAGTGTGATAATGATTATGTGCTGTCTCATTCCTTATTTCTTACTTATGTCTAAACTGAAGTTTAAAACATTGTCCTCTTATGCAGAGGCCGATTGTGTGTGATTGACTGGAAAACTTCAGAAAAACCAAAGCCATTTCTGAAGAGTACATATGACAACCCATTACAGGTTGCAGCATATATTGGAGCCATGAATCATGATGCCAACTATGACTTCCAGGTGAGTAGGCCTGCTACCTGCCAAGACAAGCAGCAGCACCTGCGTCATCTTCATTTCTCCCCATCTACTGCCTTTAGAACCTGCTGTCCATCATGGAACTGTTGGTAGGATTTGTGACAAAGGAGCCCAGTCTTAGATCAGGTTAAGATGGCATACTGTAAAATAATTCTGCTACTCCTGCTAATCCTGCTGCCATTGGCTGTTAGCAGTGTATTTTCGGTGGTTTTAAGGACCTGCTCAGTGAGACCAAGGGAAGCTCAGTCTTAGGAGATCATATGAACTCACAGTGACTTGGCATCCGAACAATTCCCTGTGCTTTGTTCTGTGTGGTTTTGGTTGTGTACAGAGTAGGAAGGAGCAGGAGAAGTAATAAAAGAGCCTGTGAACAGGAAAATGGTGTGTGAGGGCCTTGCTTACATCACGTGTTGGTATATCGTGCTAGCAAATGAGGAACTAAATGATGGACTTGGTGTTTGAAAGATGTACCGTGTTTCATCAGGGGAAAGCAGTGTGTTGTGAATCACTTAATCAGAAGATAGTGAAATAATGTTTTTAAAGACTCCAAATGCAATTGTATCCTGTCTTCTTGGCCTGAAGGATTTTTACTTTAATATAAACATTGAAAGGGGAAAATATGAAGCACAAGAGAGCAGGTTATTTCATTGGTTGTGCAAAGGAGTTTCTAGAATACTGCAGAGGTCAGCAAACACAAGCACTTAGTAGACATAATACTTACAGAGTGAAATGTGGGCAGTAATTCTGGAATTCTGCTATTAGCCTTCTGCCCCTCCTGCTGCCAGTTTGGTATTTGGGATTTTGGGTTTATCAGGTATGAAAGATGTCAGAACATACCTAAGTAATAGTTTCCATTCAGACTGATGTTGGAGAGTGCATCAGTCTGGTTATATGGCCCCAGGCAAAACCTCATCAGTCACTGGGAATTTTATCAGCATCTGCAAGGTTTAAATATCAGTCATACTTGAAGTTCATGTCCTCTGGTTTTCACTGAAGTTAGTCAGAGCTTTGGACTCTGGGTTTTGGAGCATTTGAATATTAGTCTCCAAGTATTTTATGGTGAATTATTGCCCTTTTTTATTCCCTATTTCTTATGTAAATGTTAAGATGATGTTTTGTGAGATTTAGTTTTTAGAATTGTATATGAATGTTGAATTTCTGACAGCCATCTGTTTTTGAGTGTAGGTTTGCTGTGGACTCATTGTGGTTGCCTATAAGAATGGCTCCCCTGCGCATACACATTTCATGGATCCTGATCTGTGCTCGCAGTACTGGAATAAGTGGCTTTTGCGCCTTGAAGAATACATGGACAGAAACTGACACAAAGTAGAAGCAAGTGGTCTGAACACAGAGACAAAGCAAGAATCTTTTGTTTAAATATACCACTTTAATGCATATTCTTTTTGAGTAACTTTGGCTAATTTCTTACTACCGGGGGTTTTTTCCACCTCAAAAAAAAAGTGCAAGTAAATTTTGAATGGGGAATATGTATTTACTTATGTTGATGTTACTTCAATGGTCCAGGCAACGCAAAGTCAATTTACTTAGCCTCTATTTTTCCCCAAACAATTTATACAACCTGAGGTTGATAGAAAAGTTTATTATCAAGTAAAACTGTTTAATCAAATCATCCTTCTTTGGTAATTTTTGAGAAAAAAAGTTGTTGCAGAACTAAGACTTTGAAAATTAAGTTGGTTAACTAAAGCAAAACAACATCTGCGTTGTCTGGGCTGAGAGAAATGCAAATTATAAAGAAATTGATATACTAGACAGGATTTCAGTCAGCTTAGTTCTTGCTCATGTCAGAGGTTTCTATTAACAGTTTTGTTACTACTTGTGGTTTTTCTTACAGCAACAACTGGAAAACCTGTGCTAAGAATTATAATGAAAGTTCTCATTACGTCTTATTTAAAATACTATAGCAAAGTGTTCATTTAACAGAAGTGACTCAGTAAGAGAGGAGCAGAATTGTAGCTGGTAGTCTTATAAATTTCCAGCAGGTTTTCTGAAAGGTGGAAAGTTTGGCTTGGCTACTGGTAGTGGCCCCTCCTGCAGTATTAGCCCACACAGCCTGTGCAGCTCACAGAGAAGTGCTGCAAAATGGGCTCTGTACCTTGGGTTGTGAGCTTTGTGCAGGCTGAGGCTGCGACTGCTTTGAGCTCTCCTGATTTTGCTGTGGGTCTGAGCTGACAAGGAGCACACCCATGTGAAACAATCTCCAGTGTCAGATGAGAGTGTATGCCAGTGCAATTGAGTTTTAAGGCAGGCTTGTGGCTGTGAAGCTGGGCATTCTGAGGAATGAAGAGCTCCTGGTTGGTTTTTAGGGGGTGAGTTTTTTGTACGTTTGGGTTTGGGCTTTTTTCAAATAAGGTGGTGAATAAATATTTTGAAACAGAAGTTACTTTTTAAGCTTATGAAATCAACTCTATAGGACAGAATAAGCCTTGATGATGTCAGGCAGTGTTGCTTTGTGTGTTGGACACCTGGAAAGCTTTTCTCCCCATTCTCTTTATTTTCTCTGAATTATATGTACGAGTTTTCACAATACCACTGCAGATTACAAATAAAAATATGACCAATCCATAAACTTCAGAAAAACCAGTCAGAACCATACCTAAAAAAAAATTGACAGGCTTGCTGCTGGAGAAACTTAAACCTCTCTAGCTGCTGCTCCTCCATATTACTAATCCATGGAAATGTGTCAGTGAAACTTAGTTATTATAGGTACTTATTTATATAAATTTGGTCTAGTGATGTTATGATTACTCTGTGCTTAATTAGATTTCTATCTAAAAAGTCAAACCATAGAGACTGAAAAACTGGGTTCGGAAATTATTAACCAGGAAGACATAGCACAAGTTCTCTGAAGTTTTACCTGTTTTACAAGTGTCTTCCCACGTCACAGAATTTTAGCAACTGGGTGGTTCAATGTCACTGAACACTGTAACTTTTCTGTGAAATAGCTCTGTGGATACAAAGAGGGTGGGCATAAGCAAGAAGTAAGATGCCCTGGGCAGAAGCAGGAGGTGATAAAATAGGCTAAAATCCCTGTGTTGATTGGGATTGGATAGATCAGGCTAGTGGGGAACAGTTGGGCAATGTTTGGGTGGGATTGCTTTCTTCATCAGTGCCTCATATAGCCATTAGATGTCTCTGAACCTCATCCTGCCTCCTAATAAATAAGGACAAGTCTGGAACCTGGGCAGTTGTGTTTGTTTGTTTGTTTGTTTAACAAAAGCCTTGTCTGGGAAAGGCTGCCAGCAATGTTGGTTTGTAAACCTCTGAGGTCTTGGCTGAGTTTGTACCCTCAGAGAGCCAGAAGGCAGACAAGCCCTCAAACACGGGAGTGGTAGAAGTCACTTGTTTCTGGCACTTTTGAAAGCCTGGCTGCCTCAGGCATCCCTGGGTGAGCTATGGAGCATTTCTGTAGCGACACAGACTAGCACTGGTTTGTCCTGTAATAGAACTGGCCGTTGCCAATGTCACCCAAACCCACTTTGTGGCCAGTTTAAACTGACTTACCAGGCTGTTAAATTGATGTGCCCCAGGGCATTATCCTCTGCAGAAAAAACTGCCAGGTAATCAAGGCAGTTACTTCAGCTACAATGTC
Organism: Sclerurus mexicanus; assembly: GCA_013396755.1. Classification (NCBI taxonomy): domain Eukaryota; kingdom Metazoa; phylum Chordata; class Aves; order Passeriformes; family Furnariidae; genus Sclerurus; species Sclerurus mexicanus. The sequence continues at coordinate 146,610 of VWZF01002688.1, forward strand.
TAGCTTCTCAGAGCTTTGCTCTCTCCATTCAGAGAGGCTTTTTTACTGTACACTGCTACCCACACTCTTTCTCTGTTGCTGTGAGTGCTTTCTGTGACCACCTCAATGTTCCTATGGTTCTTTCAACAGGGATGTGCTTTGGCAGTGATACTGGAGGGAGATCAGAAGCAATAGATGCTACAGAAGGGGTTAAAAACAACCCATGCACACACATAAACACACAAAAGAATCTCCAGTTGGAGAGGGAGGGTTTCAGCCCTGGCTCCACTGTGCCAGTGTAAGGGTTGAGGTTTCAGCAGAGCTGAGCACACAAATCCTGCAGTTAGGTGAACACTAGTCTCTTTGCACAGATGGACTGTCCTGAACACCCCAGAGCAGAACTCAACAGTTTCATGACTGAGGCCTCACTGAGCAGGTTACGGAGGAGTCTCACCAGCACAACTGGCTGAACCAGCTGTTAATGCTTTCCTTAGCCCAGCAGTTTTGTGACTGTATTTGCCAGCATGCAAGCTTCACTCAGAGCAAGGAACCGTCACTTTATACTGTTCAGTTATAATGGCATGATATCCAAAGATCTAGGGATCACTGCATAAGCTTAGCTCTTTTTGCAAAGCCAGGATCTTCTGATTTACTTCACGTTTTTTTCCTAGCAATTTCTCATTTATTATTCTATGAACTTTCCTGTTACATGGGATGACAAGTTTGTTCTTAACGCAATAGCATCACTTTATTATCCTTGCTTTCAAGGTCCCAAGCACCAAGAGGTGTGCTGAATAAAGTATTAATATCATTAGGAATGCTTTAAAACCCTTAGCAGCTTTCCTCCACAAAAACCCAAGTAGATGCCTGTAGAAAACTGAAGAAAATTGAAAAGATTTTTTTTTTTTACAACTCTTGCAAAATTGCTCAGAATCTCTCATTTTAGCAGTAAGGACTATGATAGTCCTGGCTATGCTGGACTCTGTATTTTAAGTGGCTTAATTTCAGCTGTTTTTTCAACATATATAGAATACAGCATATCCTCCCCAAATGTACAGCTTTATTTTGAGCATGAAATAGATTTTTTGAATTTACAAATGAAATGTATTACTTGTTATGCATTAAACTGATGTACGTTGTGGTTGCTGGGGAAGTTACCACCCCTCCCAATCACTTCCAATAGACACACCCAAGTGCCCAGTAAATGCTGCAGCAGTTTGTGAGGAGTCTTAAACTGCCAGGAGGTTTCATCAACATGAGTCATATGGGCATCCCTCTCCCCTTTTTTCTAAATCTCTAAATTCACATTCAGTAGTCCCCACAGGCTACCCTCTTGATTGTCCTGGGTCAATAGGAGCTAGAGCAAGACTACAGAAGTCCAAAAGTGCAGAGATGTAGTACCAGTCCCTCATCATCATTGCCATATCCTTCCGTGGTACCATCAGTCCCACTAGGAGCCCTCTAAATTGATAATGGATACAGATGAGCAGCGAGATTTGTTCCCGCAGTTTTGCACTGATCTCGTGAAGTAGAGACAGGCTAAGTCCCCCTTTTTACTGCATTGCACTGTTCTGTTGTATTAGTGAAGAAGCACTTGATTAAAAAACAGAAAAAAAAATTACACACACACACACAAAATTGCATTTCATCATGACAGAAGTCATTAGAGTGTCCTCTTTGGGTTTCTGGATTGATATTGATGTATGTTAAAAGGATGTGGTAGTAATTCTCAGTGAGCATGACAAGTCCATGAACATCAGAGCTAAGGTTCCACTTGCATCTAAACATGGTAAGACTAAGTTGACTGCTTAAAGTACCTAAAACACAACCAAAAGGTCTGCCCTGGAATAATGTAATTTGCTAGTAGAAAAAGTTTGGGAGGAAAAAGTTCTGCATCCTTTCAGAAGAGTTTCAACTTACATTGGATCACATAAATTGTTAGTGTACTGCACTGGGGGATAGAGTTAAGGTCATTTTAACTTATTTACTGATACAAAGTACTCCTGTTCTTAAGACACTTCAATTAAATTTGCATAGAACAATGTACTAGTAGCTGCTCTTCTTACCTAGCACTTTTCACCCAAACCTCTCAAAAGTTATTTGTACAGGAGGTAACAGTAATTAACTTTACAAAATACATTGGGGAAAGGTGAACTTCTTTGTCAGTGGCATTTGATGTGTGGTAGAGCTGAAACAGAAGACAGGTTGCCCAAATGTCAGTTAAGTAAATACTCCATCTGTGAGGTGGCAGCCAAGCTTTCCATTTTTATTGGCCAGATAAAAGAAGACTGAAGTTTCCATCATAAATGGGAATATTTCTTTCAAGTTGAGGTTCTACCAACAACAAAGTCCCATTAACTAAAGCATCCCTTTAATTTCAGCTATTTCTTTCAAACTTGTTTTTTTTTTAAAAATAATATATATAGTCCTACATGTAAACTTCCTTCCTGTAGACCACTGTGATCCACTGCAATCCACTGTGTTACTCATCTTTGTCATCATCCTTGGAGTTCCTCTGCAGAACTGGACTCAGTTTGTTTTGCAAAACTGCTGCAAGTTTTTTTGAGGTTTTTTTCAGGAAAGCACTTCCAGGGTGAACATTACTAACGTGCAGGTACAGGTCCTCTTGTGTAGGGCCTGTGTAGCCGCAGTCTTCACACACATAAAGTTTATCTCGCCTTTGTTTGTAGGCATATTGCTGCTGCACACCGTGAATCTTCTTGAGGTGGGACTCCAGGGAACAGCGCTGGGTGAAGGCTTTATTGCAAACCTCACATTTGTAAGGACGAATTCCTGCAACATTAAAAGACCATTCCGATTTATGTTTCTTACAGCTGGCTAAAAGCAAGGCTCTGGCAGCTACTGAGCACATATCTAGCAGCAGAGAGCTACTAGCTCAAGGAACTACCTATCTAAATATAACACCCTGCTTTCAGGTTATGACATTCAGGAATGGGTTGACTTATTTAGGCATACAAAACCTAGAAATGTTTTGAAAACATGTAGGCAGACACTGAGGTAACCAGGGACCCAACTGTGCTTTGGTCCTAAGGAAGCCATTAATAACTCTTTCAAAACTTACTCTTTTAGACCCCTGACTTTCTGAAGTCCTGTGATTAGGTAAAAATTTCAGCTAACAAGTCATTTTGGATTTTATAATGAATGAAAATTAATGTCCTGGTAAGATTACAATTCTTCTCTTTTAGCGAGCAAAACTTAATGAGGCTTCAGCGAATGGCAGCCCAGTGTGAATGTCCAGTGCTTCAAAGGAGTGAAAGCACTTTCATACAATATAGAATTGATGACTGAGATTAAAAGCTCAAATTCTATAAGAGAAATGCAATAAGATGAAAGAAGGGTTGAACTCAATGATTCTTGTGGATCCCCTCCAACTCAGCATATTCTGTGATTCTGTGAAATAAATCTGTGTGTCTCAAGAGGAGGGAGAAGTAGTTGGCTTGTGTTTTGAATGCCCGAGCAATTTTGTTCAGCCAACATTACAAAAATACTGAGCAGTAAAGAATATCCATTTTACCATCAATCAACACTAATTTAACAACAACCCTCAGTACTTAAATAGCTGAGGATTAACTAACACTTGAAAAAACCTCAATCAGTTGGAATTTTACTTACTAGACTAGGTAAGTTTTCAAGCAAAGACTACTCTTAAAACTGATACAAGGAGGTACCTAGCCCCTTTTTTTCCCCATGGAAGGTGAAACATAAGGGTCTGGAAGGTCAGAACCATGGTGAGCCAGGCAGAAATGGGCAAAGCACGTATATCCATTCAGACAGATATAACTTTGTGATTTCATCGTGTTAAGTTACCACTCAGTTGCTGATATTTCTACCAAAAATCCAAGCTAATTAGAAGTTCCAATAAGCAGTATCTTGATTGCATTTTTGCAAGTCTTATAAAAAGAGGTTATCCCAGTGCACTGGATTTAACTGTCAAGACTAAAGTTTCCTAATGCTTACTGCTGTGAGACTGCTTCAGTTCCATTAAACTGCAACTGGAGAGAAACTCCAAACCTTCATTAGGATCACACACAACAATGTATTTTTTACAAACAGTAGTTCAGGTGCAGTTTTATGCTCATCTGAAGGCAATTAGGTTTAAATTGCAGGCACCATCCTTGGTGCCTGCTTCAGTGTTCCACAGGCACGAATACAAGCACAAAAAGGGTAGTGCCAGGATGGCACAGCCCATAATGTCTGTGGAAATTTCTTCATCACTTAGGAATCATTTTAAAATTTTCTTTTACTGTGTATCTTAGATACGTTTTAATGTTTAAGTCTGCTCATGCCCTGAAGCTAGACTGGGATGCTTTTATTCTCTCTGTCATTACTGTTGGACAGTCTCATTTTAAGCACTGCATGATAGTTTCCACTGAAACACCGACACCCGGTAAAGCACATGTAGACGATCACCTGTACCTACAGCCCACAATACCACTTCCAGCCCATTTGTCTTCTTTTTAATACTCAAATATAGCCCAGCTTTCCTGAACAACAACCAACTTGGATATAAAGAAGGTCACTGCTTTCAGAGATGCTGTATTTCAGCCTGGAAAATATACACACCAATACATTACTGGTACCACTGCTGCAGCTAACCCTCACCCCTGCCATCACCCAAGGAACCAGCCAAATACAGTGTATGTGCATGTTCATCCTGGTTTTAAGCTGGAGAGGAAAAATAGTGACAGCAGATTTCTTCTAATAAATTTGGGAACAATCTAACCATAAGATTCACATTTCCAGGATGATGGGTTTACATTCCTGTCCAGTAAAAAGATCCTTCTTCCATTCCAGAGTTTCACAAAATTGGTTCCACTCCTGCAAAGCGATTTCAACCCTACCTGCCACAGCATATATATATCTTCAGCTTTTTAACAGAAACTGTCTTGGATTTAATTTCTTTGTTTTAGTTTCTTAGTTTCAAAGGATGAGAGTACAGGTTGAAAAATCACTGTTTTCAGAAGCACTGACTCCCCACTTCAGCCATATCCCAGTGGCAGCTCCCTGCTCGCAAGCCAGCAGCTTTACGTTTTACATGAAAGCTTTGAAACAAATCAAAACACTGGCTCCAGCCAACGCCTTCCCATTGAAATGGGCATTATTTTTGTGAGTTCTACTGCTCTGCTACTAAGAAACAGCTCCTGCCTACTTGTGTCACCTCTAGCAGTTTGCCTGGTTAATGCTGTCCAAGCCAAAGAAAGGGCACTGCAGAGCAAGCCAAAATAGTCTCCAGCTTCCATTGGGTAACCATACATCTGTAAAGATGGTACGTGCCTATGAGATGTGGTGGATGCATCTTCTGGATTCCCAACAGTACAAAGTCAAAGCCTGCTGAGCACAGCCAACCTGACCTGCCAGAAAGCATCGCCCTTGGTGAGTCTAGGCACTGATATTTATTTAAGCCATTGCTTCCACCAAGAAAAAGAAAGCAAATCAAAATGGCAGCCTTCTCCATGCTCCAGACTGAGATAAGCACTTCTGCACCAGCGAGCTGGATTTGAGGCAACAAATCTGGTTCAAAGAAATGCAACCGCTGCCATTTGGGATGGACTGGGGAATTGAACCCACAGCAGAGTGGCCACAGAAAGCACATCCCTCCAGCCCGAGGGAGCAATACAGTAGCAAGAGCAGGAACTACTGTCAGGTGATTTTCAATACACTGCTCCTGATTTTCAATGCATGCTGTGACATACATGATGAGTGAATAAAAATACTTTAGGCCAGTCGCCAAAGTGTTCTAGATGGTTGGACATGCAGAAGGAAACAGCTTCAAAAGGGAGTTGGAGGAGCTGGTAGCCTGAATCAGGAAGGGATGCAGCATGCAGCATTAGCAGAAGTCAGGTGTGTTACCTGGTTTCCCTAAAGATGCTGCAGGCACAGCATGAACTGCATTCTGGTTTCTCCAGACAGTGCCAAAATCAAGCCAGTGGAGAAGGTTCTTAACAGCAAAAATCCCCCAGGAAACTGCAGCTCACCGCCTCTAGAGGGCAAAGCACTCTTGCCTCTATTTGTGCACTGGTCTCACAATAACATGTGGTGATTTGCTGTACAGGCTGGGGTATCCCAGGCAGGTTATTCTGGATGGGTTACCCCAGTCTTGCTGACCCACGCATGGCAGCACGTGGCTGAGTCTACACTGGGTCTGGATAGCAGGCCATGCACCTGCACTACTTCACACAGATTTTAATAGTTCTTCTCAGATTTCATCATTCCCAGTACTTTTCTCTGTTCGCACTCATGTCTTCCCCTTTCCTCCACTGCAACCCCACCATTTTTAGCAAATGCTGTTAACCTGAGCTTTGTACCATGGCCTTACCAGGCTACCCTCACCCTCTCCTTGTCCTTGTTCCATCTCACCCCTCCTCCCACCTCCTACTACTCAGAGCCTCCCATAAGTCCCCAGGGAATGCATTCTCACCAGTATGGGTCCGGACATGTCTTTTCAGATCAAAGGTGTCATTGAAGCCTTTTCCACAAAAGGTGCACAAGTGTCTCTTCACTTGGCTGTGGCACTTGATGTGACGGTTGAGCATTCGCTGCAAGCGAAAGCCTTTGCCACACAGCTCACAGCTATGCAATGCAGCATCGCTACAGGTGCCGGTGGTGAACTGAGGAATGGAAGATGACGGGGTGAGTGGGCATTGAGATAAATAACAGACCAATAGAAGAAAAAACAAAAAAAATCAAAATAAGGAGGGATGGTTTACTGTGGCATTAAAAAAATTCTTGGGATATATTCAAAATGAAAAATGAAAACATTCGGGAGATTCCTGCTGGGTGGAACATTCATATTTTCCTTGAAATCAAGTGGGGTACTTAATGTGCAATAGGACTAATCCAACTCTGGCCAGCTTGGAATCAGTGATTAAAACAAACTCTGTGTAGTGGATACCTTCCAGAGGCAACAACTCTTGTCCAGTTACATCCATAAGCACAAGGGCTTAGGCTACAAGCACCTTTTCATGGGTCTGCCTGTGTGTTTGCTCCTGCACTCAGCTGATATCCTGGATGGAGATGGGACATCCTCCAAGGCATGAGAAAGTCATATTATGCGGTGCCCTCCTTAATCATGCTTCCAGCTGCTATGGGTCCCTCGGAAACCAGCCAGCAGTGATAAAAAAGTGGCTTTGGAGAGATAAACCTAAGGCACCTTGTGCTAACTCAACAGAGACTGAAACAATGGCACTAATCTCCTCCCGTTGGTCTCCCTGGCTCGTTAATTAATAGCAGAGTGACATTAAGGGGTAATCTCATTCCCACTCCTAGCACCAAAAGTATTGTGCCAACACCATGACCTAACTTGAGCAGGGGAGACGTTGATGATTCAGCTCTTGGGAAGATCGTTTCTCAGAGGGAAGGCTTAATGTCTGCAAGTTGCAAATACTTTACTGCTTGTTTAACTCCTCATGGGGGAACACACGGACATGCTCACTGATAGACGCTCAGGATGTGGGAAAACCAGCGGAGCAGGCAGCACCATGAGCATACATCCATCGGTGGTGCTTTTGGGGAGTTTCTGTGTTATGCTGAGAAAACCCAACTTTGCTGAAATGAGGTTTTGCTGTGAGAGTTGCTCATAGCCCAGGTTAAATTATACAAAATAGGTTAAAATCAAACAGCAGCAGGACAGGCTCTTCACAAAGACAGGAATATATTTGGGGTTTCTTTTTCCTGAAGAGACAGTTATTTTTCCTGCTCCTCCTCCTCCTTCACTTACTACTGAAGCAATGCTACTTGGAATTGTAAAGAAATATTAAAAAAAATAGCAACTGTGAAACCACGAGGTGTGAAACTAGAGGAGGAGTCATTTGGGAAAAATCTGTTGGGCAACAGGGGTATGACTCCTCCTCAAGCAGCTGCATATAATCAAAGTGAAAACCTAATGTTAATCATGAGGCTAAGAATACAATGGTCGAAAGGCTGTCATCTCGGCAGAGACAATGGGAATTTTTACAGCTCCATCCAGCAAAGCAACAGCCAGGGTTTAAGGAGGTGTTAACCACCAATGGTAAACACATCTCCGTAGAGCTTGGATGGCCTGGTTTCACTCCTGTTGATGTTTAAACGCTGTTTGGAAAGTCAGTGTTAAGTTCTCAAGGTTCACCAAGGGGACCCGAAGCATCATGAGCAATTTGCCTTCTCAGCCTTGGGAGGAAAGTCATTGCTCTGCTGGTTCTGCCCGAGGGACACCCAGACAGCTAGACCTTCTGCCCTTGCAGCAGAGAAACTCTTCAACAAAGTCAGTGGATGGATAATTGCCTCATTTCACCCAGACCTTCGAGTCAATCTCAAGGTGGGAATGGCCTTCACAGGTTCGGTGGAAAACTAGCTGTTATCTTGATAAGCCAAGATTCACCCCAGCCCCCCTTGATGAAGGCTTGACTACAACCTAGAAGGCAGCTTTTAAGGAGGCCCCACTTTAAGGAACGAGATCCACCTACACACCATGGGGCATGACTTCTAGCTGCCAGGGCTGGTCCTTCCTGGCTGGGTTCAGAACTCCTGCGGGACCCGAGCCAAGCAGGTCAGGGGCAGCACGTCCCAGGCAAGGATAAGAGAAGGCAAAGGGCACTGCAAGATTACGATACATCGCTTATGAAGCTTGCCCTGCGCTGCCATCCTCTGGCCAGCTGTTCTCGCGGGCCTCCATCTCGGTGTATGGGACAGGTCCTGTCATCTCTAGCAGAGAGACCCCAAGGGACTGTTGAAACCTGGTGTCCCCGACCAGCAGTCTGGGTCACCCCATCACCAGAGAAGAGATGGTTGGGGTGCGGGCGGTTACCTTAATTTTCGACCTGACCAGGGGTCGCTTGACAGCCAGGTCCAACAGCATTCCCCCGGCCATGCCCAGGTTGCTGGGGGCAGGTTGAGGCGTCGGGGGGTCGCTGGGCTCAACATCCCGGGTCCCGCTGCTCCCGCTGCTCTCCAAGCTGCAACTGTCTTCATAGCCTAGCAGCACGCAGCCGATCCCGCCTGCAGCGGGGGGGGGATGCGATAAAGACGGGGGACCACGGAGCCGCTGGCAGGGCAGGGGAGGGGAGGCAGCGGGC
>VWZF01002688.1:155998-243582 GCA_013396755.1 Sclerurus mexicanus
AGAGTGGTGGGGGGGGGTGGTGGGAGGAAAGTTTCATAAGGTGGAATAGAAAAATGCACCAGGAAACTTGGGAAGGAGCATGCGTGCTGCAAACATAACGGTGTCAACAAGTCTGCTTACCTGTCCGACCGGTTGGAGCAGCTGAGCTTTGTTCCAGCCCTTCCTAAGGCATGAATGTTTGCAAAAGAATTTAACGTCTGAAAATTGAAAAAAAAANAAAGGGCACTGCAAGATTACGATACATCGCTTATGAAGCTTGCCCTGCGCTGCCATCCTCTGGCCAGCTGTTCTCGCGGGCCTCCATCTCGGTGTATGGGACAGGTCCTGTCATCTCTAGCAGAGAGACCCCAAGGGACTGTTGAAACCTGGTGTCCCCGACCAGCAGTCTGGGTCACCCCATCACCAGAGAAGAGATGGTTGGGGTGCGGGCGGTTACCTTAATTTTCGACCTGACCAGGGGTCGCTTGACAGCCAGGTCCAACAGCATTCCCCCGGCCATGCCCAGGTTGCTGGGGGCAGGTTGAGGCGTCGGGGGGTCGCTGGGCTCAACATCCCGGGTCCCGCTGCTCCCGCTGCTCTCCAAGCTGCAACTGTCTTCATAGCCTAGCAGCACGCAGCCGATCCCGCCTGCAGCGGGGTGGGGATGCGATAAAGACGGGGGACCACGGAGCCGCTGGCAGGGCAGGGGAGGGGAGGCAGCGGGCAGGAGCTGTCGGGCCCCGGTGTTTAACCTGCGGGCGGGCCCGCGGGCGGCGGGGGAGGATCCCCGGCTCACGCTGCAATCGGAAACTCAAACACGAACGGTCCCAAAGTTCAAACAAGCCAGCTCCGCCGCCTTCCCGTTATACCCAGGACAAGGGCAGGAGGAGGAGGCCTAGAGCATATCACCCCCCGCCCTGGATCGTTCCTTCTCCTCCCCCCGCCAACCTTTCTCATGTAAACGAGATTTCCCACCTTTCCGGACACACATACATCCCCCCCTGGCTCCGCCATACCCGGGAACTCCCGGTATGACGGTGCCAGGCATATGGGAGGCACCTCCCGGCGGGGCCAGCACTCCTGCCGCTGGAAGGGGAGTTTTCCCCCAAGTGTTGTCCATTGACGCCCCCCTCCCCGCGTTTAGTACAGCTCTCTCCAAACCACCGCCCGCCTGCACGCCCGCTCCCTCGGCCCGGCAAAGCCCTCTCGCCAACTTGCCCCGTCCGCAGCCCGCCGAGACCGGGGGCTGACGGGGACGGGGCTTCCTCCGTCCCTGCCGGTCGTGACCGGTGAGGGGAGGCAGCCCGCCAGCGCCGTACCTGGGATGTAGGTGTCGGCTCTCTCTTCGTCGGGCAGCCCATCCCAGCTGCGCACCGCCGGCTGTGAGCTCCGGCGCTTCACCAAGAAGGCTCTGGGCATGGCTAGGGCAGAGGGCACGGTTGGGCACGAAGCGAAGCGGCGGCTTCACCCTGCCTCCCGCCTGCAGCCCGCCGGGGCGCGGGCGCTGCGCTGCCGTCCGGGGGAGCGGGACCGCACGCACCGGGCAGAGCCGCCGAGGCACGGGGAGGGGAAGGGGAGGGGAGGAGAGGGGAGANTCGCCGCTGACGCCTGTCCGCTGCCCGGCCGGCGGGGACCCTGTGGAGCCGGACCCGCTGCTGCCCGCACCCTGCAACGGAATCCAGCGAGTGGCCGGCGTTGCTCCCCACTCTCGGGTGCGGGTCTCGCAGCCCACGGAGGGAGGCTGCGCTGAGAACCCCTCGGGACAGCCCGTCGAGGGGAAGACTCTCCAGGGTACCAGAGAAGGAAGACCCTCGGGGCAGCAGCAGGAAGAGAAAGTTGTTATTATTTTTTTTAATGACAAGCCTTTCTTCTGTTAAAAAAAAAAAAAAAAAAAAAGGAAAAATATGTCCTGGCGTTTTCCCCCCCCCCCCCCCTTTTTTTTTTTTTTTTGTAAATTTGCTTCTTGTCCTCTCCTCCTCTTCCCTAAGTGGAAATGAAATAAAGACAAGAGGTTGCAGGGTTGAGGAAGGAAGCAAAAGAAACAGAAAGCCACAAAACTGCACTAAAAAGTCTGCAAGCACAGCAAAGCCTTTGCCTGGCATGGCTTTGAATATTTGACAGCAGTACCTTCTCCCACCTCCTATTCAATTTGCTTTTCTATCAAATGCAAGTGGAAACACACTTGGTGCTTTCCTCCCTGAGCACATCCTTGCAGCAGAGGCAGCACGAGGCTGGAGCAGTCGAGGCTGGTGGGACTGAGCACCAGGAGCTGTTTTCCCACAAGAAGGAAGAGGCTTTTCGAAGTTTGTCACTCTTCTGTAAGGTTGTTGCTCTCCCTCCTAAGAGCAAAGCACAGGCCAGGGGGAATTGATGGGAGTTTCACCGTTGGTTTCACTCAGGGGCTGGACCTGGAGCCTCTGGAAAGGACACATCTTCAAATGTATGGCCAAATGAAGGAGCTCTGCTTGACTCATGTCCCCGTTACTCTTTTGGGCTCTTGAGATCTTCATCCAGGGGCAAATAGGTGTGAGCTCTTGTGTGGGTCTGAGACATGGGGATGTCAGAATAGCTGGACCCTCAGGGGTGGAGGAGCCCCAGCTTCACTCCTGACTGCCTCATCAGCTGACACACTGTCAGGGAGCTACTCCAACAATTGGTATTTCCAGCCGGGAAAGCCCAGCCATGAGCCACAGCAGTCCTACCCATCATTTCAATAAGGTCTAACGGAGCAACACACAAACACAGACTTCTTTATTCCTGCAGAGGATAAAGATGCAGCCCACCACTCAGCACTTCATCCTCCATAAAGGCTTTTAAGCCCTGACCACTGACCCACGGGATAGGCCCTAGGAGTGAGGGCAAGGGCTGGGAGCACCTACTTGCTCCTCCTGCTCCTGTCGGGAATTTACAGTCTCCACAGATACCAGGTGAGAAGCCACCTCAACATGCCTTCAGGCAATACCTCAGCAATACCATGGTAAAACCTTCTCTTTCTTTGTCTTTAAGGCTATGTAATTTCTCTGTTATGTCTGAGATTTTGCTCCAGGACAAAATGCAGCTATGTACTGTTTAATTGATTTTTTTGCAATGCTTTCAACTTGAGGTTTCTTTTATTTTAATGACTCCTTGTCTTTTAAACCAAAAGAGGTAGTAATTTATATTAATCACAATGCTCCCAAACCAAGAGCTTGCTATGACAACTTCACTGTCGTCTGGGCTTTCTCAAACCCTGCTTTGAGATTCTTGTTTAGTGAGGTCCTGGAGTACACGCTTGACTTACATTGGGTGCTCCAAGTCAGATGTGCACTTACAAGCACAGCTGAATCAGGAGCTAAATTATTGTTATCAGCTCTGGAGCCTTGACATGAGTGCTCGGGGCTGAGGTGTGTCCAGCACTATAGGAAACACAGGATGGAGAGAAAGTACTGCAGCCTCTAGCAAGGCAAGAAGAGCTGGATGGAGAGGCACCAGCTACATGAAGTAGAGCATCTCAGTGGTGGTGGGCTGCCTTCCCCCTGAGCTAACAGCTGAAAATAAAGACTGTTGACCAAGCCTTGGTGTTGGTTGGACGGAGTCCATAAAAAAGCATACTGCCTTTCCTATAAATACCATGCCTTGATAGTTTTTAACCTGGAGGAGCCTGAGGAACATGCTCACAGCATGACCCCACCAACACCATTGTGGGAAGGCACATGCAGAACCTTGAAGCAGAATTCTTGGGGTCACACTGCCTTCAGCAAAGCAGTCCACAGCCACATCACTGGGCAGCTGATGTCCTTCTCCATATGCCCACTGGAGAAATGTTGCACATACAGCCCCTGCACTGTCATTACTCAATAAATAACAACACTAATGAGATAACACAAATATTTCTGTAGGGTCTTGTTTAGGGTTACCTAAACAAGAGTTTAGGTTAGAGTACCATTAATTTTCACCATTATTTGGGTGTGGGAGAAAATCCAGTACATTAAATTAACATTTTGGGTGTAAATCAAATTAAATGTACAAAATACCCTGTAGGGTCAAAGAACAATGGGGCCCACCCTTACAGATTTGACTACTAAAATGTATTTCAGTTCACTCAAATCATTTGCAAGTGAGGAGGGACAGATGGGAATCAGTGAATCAGCCATGTGTCACTGTCACAATCACACTCTGCTCCTTCCCAAACTTACTCTTTAGGGGTGTTGGATTGATGGCCATGTGCAAGGGGCAGGGGTACTTGTCCCTTCTGGAGGATACCATCTCACTGCTAGCTTCACCCCTGTTGATACGGCACCTAGAAAGCAGTGGGGAAAGCAAGCTTGGGGGCAAGGGAAGGAGCTGGGCTTGAGAAGAGCAGAGGAAAGATGCTCAGTAAAAGAGGTGTAAGAAGTAGTTTAGCCATGATCCTGGGGAGTCCTGTCCTTTTTTCTTCTTCTTGCTTGGGCTACTTTTCACCATGATCAGCATGATGCAGCTGCGGAGGGACATGGTCTGGGCAGGGATGAGGGTTTGATTGCACAGTTCAGCAGAGATGAACCCTGTTGAAAGGCATAGTCCTTCAGAAATGCCACAGCAATGTCTTAGAGCTGGGCCTTTAGCATGTAATGCACAAAGGGACCTTTACACTCATCCTACAGTGGGATCTTGCCTCCAGCCGTCACTCCTCCTGTGCAGAACTGGAAGGACTCCAGCAGATACACCTGCAGGGTCTGTGGATACTCTGCCCACAAGGCTGAGAGTAGTCACCTAGGGCCCTGTTTCTGTTGATTTCTCATGATTTTGACCCAAACTAGGTCGGACAGAGATGAGACTCTGGCTGGTACAGGAGCCTTGGCAATGCAACTGTGCAACCTTCGGTTTCTGACTCCCAGAAGAACTCATGTGGGGTGATTTATACAAGTTTACTGACCATGAAAAAAAGGCCAGAGCTTCATGTTCTTGGGAAGGTGAACCTTCATCTTATGTGTTCTGTGTCCTTGAAACACCAGGACTGGGACATTTGGACTGCTGCAAGTCATCAAAACACCCAGCTGACACCTCCTTGGCTGGCAAATCCTCATGCTGCTCTCAAGAGACATTTTGTGAGAGATGGGGAGGAGGCTGGGTGTCAGAACTTTGCAGGAAATACTCTGGTGTGACACCCTTTCCTTGAAACATTTCTCCATCTGACATGGGATGTTCAGCATGAAGTCCCTTGCATCACCCAGGAATGGGCACTACAAGGTCACCAGGAACCCTGGGTTCACATCCCAGCCACATTACAGAGAGAGGGTTCACAGAAGTAAAATGTTGCCATTGCAGCCAAGGCAAGACTAGAGCAAGGCTCCTGTGCAGTCTTTCCCAATCTGCTGCCTCCCCATATTATCAGGTGGAGGTTGAGCATGCCATAGGGTCTTTCAAGCAGGGTTGTGGGGACCTCTGAGGACCATGTTTTAAAGGCCCACAGAAAAGCACAGAGGAAATGTCCCCCTGCTCTAGAAGAAACCTTCACCTGGGGTACATGCTGTTTCCAGGCCCAGCTTTCCTTCCACGTGGATGTCTGCCCTTGGTGCTGCATCTCAGCAACTGTCTGTCAAGAGCCAATGTGCTCCTGGAGATACTCCTGTCCATCCTGCCTCACATTCCATTACATGCCTGCAGCACCAGGGGTGACTCAGATGAGTTTCAGCAGACACCTCGAAACACACACCATGTGTTTCTGGAGGGGTTGCCATTGTCTCCAAGAGCAGGTTCCCACTCAAAGCATGGCATCTCCAGGAGGTCCAGAGTATGTGAGCATTGCTGCAGGTGGCACAGGCTGACAGAGCAAAGCTACTGCTCTGGTCACTCCTGCACAACACCCTCTGTGCTGCCGCCTTGGAGCCAAGCCTGACCACTGGAAAGCTCTGCTTCCAAGTCACGTTTTGGCAGCTCTTCTGCTTAGGTGAGGAACCACTTCACTGCACCGGATGGAGCTAGAGTGGCTCCATGCCAGCATTATCTTGGAAGGAGAGAATAGCAGCTCCACAAGCTGCCCCAGTTTCAAGGGTTATCTGCTTTCTTTGACTGAGCAGGGAAAGATGGAGAAGATGCCAGCTGTGGGAAGCTGGCTCCACAGGCTGCAGCAAAACCTGTCCTGCCTGTGCTTCATGCTGGGTTTCAAAGCAACCCACCAGGTTGACTCACCAGGCTACTGTTTCCCTGCCTCCCACAACCCCTGCCACTCCCAGCATCTCCCTGTCTTTCTCCACTAATACCTCTGCTTCCTTCCCACTCCCCCCGCCAGGCTTGATGCTGTCTCTCTGGCCACCCACTCACCGTGGCTCTGCTTCCTTGGGGCACCCAACATCACCCCATATTGCCTGGCTACCCCCCAACAAGGCTCTGAGTTCTGCTCCCTGTGGAAATGGCACTCAGCCACTCTTGTAAAGTCCATGTTGGGTGTCAGACTCCAGCAGCATCCCCTGAGTATCCTCCCCATGGTACCCATAGCCTTGATGAGGCTGCTGGAGGACCTTGCATGCCCCACATCCTCTGCACACAGTCCAGGACAACTCTGGGAGGATAGAGTGACTCACCTGGAGGGATGTCTGCTCTCACAAGGTGGTTAGCAGAGCCCTGAGCTCTCAGACTCTGACATAGAAACATGACTGATTGAGCATCTGTCTCTGGAGGTCTCAGAAGCCCCTTCCCAGCTTTCACTGCATGAACATTTTTTTAGTTGCTTGGTTCCCTGCAAATCTCACTGCCCAGTGTTTCCTCCCTGGGAACTTCAGTGTGCTCTACCAAGCCTAATACAGCAGCAAAGGTTGCAAAGGTAGTGAAATCCTAGGATTTTCCCACAAATTGGTAGCTAAATAGAGGACAGAAAGCTACTCCCTCTAAATGTTCCTCTTGTACTCAAAAATACATGACCTTTTTTAGACACCAGGAAATCCACATGGGCTCTAACTTCCAAAAGGTGCATCCACGTAAGGTCTTCCATTAACCAGTCGCTGCTGGTGGTGGCCCTCAATCCCTAGAGTTTCTCTGACATTTTCACAAGTGACATCTCTCTCCACACCAAACTCAACAACTGTGTGAACAATGAAGAAAGGGGGCAGCAGCCTCTCACTCTTTTCGACCAGTGGTTTGGATTTTTGATTCTCTCTGGCAGGGCACAGAAACATTCATTCAGGTGGGTTCAGCCAGATAAGCAGCTTCCTCATTTGAGCCCAATACTGTCTCTGGAGGGAGCTGCAGCTGCTGTTCAAATGCAGTGGAAAGGCTACCACAGGTGGTCTGCCAACACCTCACTCCCTAGCTTTATCCTTGAGAGAGATGTTTTCCTTCCTTATGTTTTACTCACCATTGCCAAATCTCCATGCTCCTGTTTTGCTGCCTTGTTGGAGTGGGTGCAGGTGACCCATGCAGATAGAAGGCATTGCCCAGAAAAGAAACATCTTCCCTGATACTGGGATGCGCTGCACATCAGGATATGCTGCTGTCAGGATGCACTGCTGTCAAGACACACATCAGGATGCGCTGCTGTTGGGATGCGTTGCTGTCAGGATATACTGCACCTTGAGATGTGCTGCTGTTGGGATGTTCTGCTGTTGAGATGAATGCCACATCAGGATGCACTGCCATTGGGATGCACTGCACACCAATATGTGCTCACAGAGGCTGAGAGTTCAAGCAATGAATAAGAAGCCCATCTGCTCACTCAGCAGTCTTTCTCATTAGTAGACTACGATTTAGCAGGAGTTAGGGAGCCAGCAGTCACCTGGCTCACTTGGGAAAGCTCTCCCAGAAAAGGCAGGTGTCAGCTGGTGCTGGTGAAAAAAAAAGCTGGATGAGCCACAACCAGGGGCTGACACAGTCAGTTCCTTTCCACGTTCCTAAAAATAGTGAGTGTGTTTTTGAAACGCCTTTAAAACCACAGTTTCTCACAGCTGGCATGGGCTGATAAGCTGCCTTAATGCCTGGGGGGCTGTAGGGGGCTGCACGTCCCCCTCCCACAAGCCCTGCCAGCTCTGCCATCCCGCTCCATCCTCGGTGGTACAAAATCTCCTGTCCCCTTCCCAAAGACAAATATCACCTCTGGGGCCTTCCAAGGCTTCCTTATTCCTGCCAGATGATGGCTACCATAAACCCCACTGTATGCATATGGAATTCAAGCATTTCTTTACCATTTCAAAAATCTCCAAGGAGGACTAGCTGGGTGATAGGTGCTTTTGAGGGAGAACAGAAAGATTAATAGAGAGAGCAGTGATAAGGGCAGAGAGGGTCAGTGATTAGCTGGAGGAAAGAATAACTCTCCAGTTGGGAGCTCAGGACAGTCCTATCACTGCCACCCTTGGCCAAGCACTCTCGCAGTGCAGCTCCCTGGGGGTTTTGGCAGCAGTATAAAGAGAAGATGAGGTTCCTCTGGGCTCCCCTCAGGTCCTCTACAACAAGGAAGATCAGCAGGACAGCCTTTGTTACTGGTAGTTCTGATGCCAGCCTGAGCACAAAACTGCTTCAGGCAGGGCCAGGGGACAGGACAGGATGTCCCAACTCCTGTTCAGACCCAACTGTGTTAGTGATGGACCTTTCCTGCTCCTTGTCTTCATGCCACATGTGCATGGGGAGGGCTGGCTCCTAGTAGGGATCCAGTGCTGGTGCTGGAGTGTGTCTGCCTGTCCTGCAGAGCATCTGCTCCTAAAAAGCCCAGGATGAGTTAAGCAACACGATATATACCCGCTGCCTATGAAATCACCCAGGGAGCTCAGTGATGCTGCTTCCAGCTGGGGTCCTTTCCCTACACCTGTGGTTTGACAACTGGAGGGGCTCAATGCTGGCTGCAGCACCTATGAACACCTCTGCCTCCCCCTACCCCCAGATGAGGCCAAAGCCTGATGTTTGCTCTCCTCTCTGCTCCCTGCATGGCAGCACCACTGCAGCCCAGGAAGCCCTCCTTCTCCTGGGGGAGCCTTGGGAGGGTAAGAGCTGAGGGGGGTGCAGTACCTTGAACCTCACATGGCTGACCTCCCTTTGGGGGCCAGAGACCCCCACACCTCCCTGCCCCTGGTACTGGGGCAGGGTTACCTTTGCCACACAAGCTGCAGGTGACTGCAAGAAGTACTCTGCCAGTGCTTTGTGGTTCTATTAGGGTTTTTATCTCCCAGTACCTTTTACAATGATTTCCAGGAAAAAAAAAAAAAACACAACCCCATGCCTGTAAGCATCTCTGCCCTCAATTCTCAACAGCATTGCCACAATGTCTTTCCTCCTACCGTCTGTGGGCAAGGGTCTGTGCAATTGCCACCAATATAATTATAAAGTGCTGGGTTTACATCCTCTCTCCACTACTGAGCAGGTAGACTTTGGCCTCTGCCTGCATTTCAATTGCCCATCCCCTTTCAGGTGAAGCACATGCAGGAGGGAGCCACAGTGCACTCCCTGAGTCGGGTACCCTCCGCAGTGTCCCAAAATGAAGGGCAATGACAAGCCATGCCCCAGTGAAAGTGGGGAGAGATGTGTTGGGAAGGCAGCATCCAGACTGCTCTCCTCCCTTCCCCCATCCTGGGGGTCCTAGGGAAGGAGTGCAGTGCGACTGGGGCCATGGGGGACCACTGGACATCCTCCAGCCAGGGCAATATGAGGTGGCAGCAGTGGCAGCAGAGCCCACATCTTAATTTACCTGGAGAGGACCCACCGGTGTCTCCAGGGCTGGCTGGCTAACGTGTAACCACACATGCCTGACTATAAAATCAGCAAGACTCCAGGAGTGGCTGCTCTGGTTTTCATTCTCAGCACTGGAAGGAGGAAGTGCACAGGGAATTGAAAATCAAAAGTAACTATTTTGCAGACTGCTCTGCAAATGGAAGGAAAATTTCAATGCTCTCTTCCTTGTAATCTTGCTCATAATTATGATGACATCTTCCCCTCTAGTTTTACCTTTCCTTCATCATTAAATTCTCAGGATAATCAAACTTCCGTCCAGCTCCCTAGGAAGAACTTTCAGGGCCCTGGGGCTTGTCTGCATGGGAGGGGCAACAAAATTCATCCAAATTGCTGGTGAGAACATGTCAGAGGCTTGTGGAGCTTCCGTACGAGTGCTGAGGAGATGAGCTTGGATGGCTTTCACTTCATTCATGCCCAACAGAAAATAAAACTTGCCCAAGCCAGGCATAACTCCACCTCCCTGGAGAGGAGGTTAGTCTGGTCAAAATAAGGCATTTTTAATACTTTCGTTTCATTAATTTAAACTATTTTTTTATTTTCTGTGCACAGAGAAGTTCCCAGTGATCCTGCCTCTGAATTAGAGGAGTGACTCAAAAATTAGCACATTACAGTTTTTAACTCTGCATAACGCACTTCTAAATACCAACAACATGCCCCCCTCTCCCCCTCCAAATCTGATAGAAACACTTACTGCAGGGCCAAAGTGGCTGCACCTGGATGATCGATGCCTACACTACCACAACCAGGTCTGTCACTGTTGTAGGGGAACAGGAATAATTCTGTTTCTCAGAGTGAAAAAGGCACCACAGCAAGATAAAAGGGCTTATAACATGGCAGTTCTATATTTTTGTTGCTATTATTAGCGCTGCCACAGGGAGAAAATCAATGCTAATAACAGCAGGCACAGCATGCTCCTCTCCTTGGTGGGCTGTCCTGTATGCTCAGCTCTGTATCTATCCCAAGACCTTGCCAACTGTACTGCAAGCATCTGCATGCATACCTACACTCATCAGTCACACATGGCTTCACAGAGAAAATGGAAACTTGGTTTAGGTCGCATTTGGGTTTAGTTCTTTCATCTTTTTTTGCCACTGAGGTAGCTGGACCACTGTGTTCTGGTGGAGTGCTCTGGGTGCGTAAAGTCACTCCTGTGAACAGACATGCCTGCATGTGCATGCCTGCCTGGGAGGGAGAGCTGCCTCTGTAAAAGGGAAGGACAGCTAGCTCACCAGAACCCTGGAGAAAAACTATAAAAGCTTTGTGAAAATGTACCTTTAGGACTATTTTTGTTGTTTGTTTGCAGTTTGATAAGTGAGATTGGTTCCTCATATTACATGAGAGAAATGGAACAGGAGAGGACTGTGGTTCAGGACAAGAACATGGAAATGAGCTCTGCTCAAACTTTATCTCCCTCATCTGCAATATCTTGCAGGCTTTTCCTTAAGCTTCAGTCCTTTTTTTATTTTTTTGCCACTAAGGCAAGACACAACTGAGCACCCTGTTTTCTGGATTCTCTGGTGGCTAATATAGGGTTGAGCTGACACTGCCACCCATTCCCTTCATGGGATGCTACACTATTCAGCATAACCACACATTATACAAATCTTAGCCTGAACTCCTCCACATCCATGAAAATGATTGGAATGGGGAAAGAAACATAGAAGTCTTACTAAGACAGGGACTGCAATGCAGACTTATCAAGGAGGGTGGCAAATGCTCATGTGAAAGCACAGAGGCAAGAGAGGAGGTGGATGAGGCATAAAGGTTGTACAAGCTTAATTTTCCTTGAAATTCAGGATAAAAATGCCCCCTAAGGATGGACGGAAGGCACGTTATCCAAGCCCACTATACAGATCTGAGCTGTTTGCTCAAGGAAAAAATGGCCTTCAGCTTTTCAAAGTCTCCTTTAGGTGTGACTCAACCTTTCCCCGACTGGTGCTCAGCCCCATCTCCATGAGCCAATGTGCACTGATATGCCCAGGCCAGCAAAGGAGGAACCAAGGCACAGGAAAGAGAACATCAAAGAAAGGTATGGACATAACACACCAGGAACCAGAAACTGGCAGCCAAGGCATTTGTTTGAGGAAACCTCCTATGGAAGTTTCCCCAGAAGAGCCAGGACAGAAACCCTCTTGAACCATGTCTCCCTCAGGTCTCACTCACTGCCTCACTCTCTGGGAGGAACACATATGCAGCCTGTCTCCTCACAGGGAATTACCATTGCTTTGTCAGTTGCACATAACCTGTCAGGCCTGTGAGATGTCTCTGCAACAGGCCTGGAGTCACCAAGCTTGGGTTCACTGGGGTAACTCTGAAATCTTCCCTCTTGTCTTTCTGCCAACCACCAGCTAAAGCAGCTGGTATCACCACTGGGCACTCCTTCCCTCCCTCCTCCATCACCCCCACCTCCCTGCCTCGGTAGCGTCCTCTGGCCAGGCTTACCAAACCCAGATGGAAAAATGTCAGAAAAAGGAAAATGGGTTTTTCCACACTGTTGCTGCTGCAGTGTTTTAAACCAGACCATCTGGTCCGTGGCTGGGGTTTGGAGAAGGCTCTGTCCCTGAACAAGCTCACCCCAAGAATGGAAAGGGCGTAACCCCTCAAAACACAAGAGCAGGGCCGCAGCAGGGAAGGCAAGCTCTTCAGCAAGGCCCAGCCATTGGGAAGAAGAGAGGAGAGCAGGAACACCTGACCTACCACAGAAGAAACTCAGGCTGTGAAAGCACAGACTCAATGCTCCCTGCCTGGGGATTTTAGCCCCTCAAATGACTGATAACAGGGTTGGGTAGAGTCACTTGGCTTCCAGCCAGAGGGAGCTGCACCCTTCCACAGTGCCAAGAGTGCTGCACTGGCTCACATCTGCTGTGCTTCTGGCTCAACCCTGCTCTTGGCACTCCAGTGGCCTTGGACATTTTACAAGCACTTATGCATAAACATTAATAACAGTAAACACACCAGTGTGAACAAAACTATTAGACTCAATGGAAATACTATCATTCCCACTAATTTTGCCTTTCATTTTAATCACTTTTATTCAGCAGACAGATGAAAAAGACTATAATGAGGAGGGATCAGCTTCACATGTTTGGTTTTCCTCTTCCACTCTGGGTAGGGCTGGGGATGAGACCCAGCTATCCCCCAGCTACAACTGCTCTCTAACTCTAAGCTCTACCTAAGCCCAGTTTTGAGACAGGGATTGTGGCACTTGCTGAGGTTGAGAGTTTTTGTGCCCACCATTGTGTCTGACAGTGAGCTGTGGCAGATGCTTGGAGAAAAAAAAAGCACAGGAAGAAAACAGGAATAAGCCTACACCTTTCACAACAAACCTACCACCTTCTTGTTCATTTGTGGTTTAAGAAGCTCATGAGACAAAACCAGCATCCAGACATCAAAGGTGCTCCAGGAATTTGTAAATTTCCTTTCTGCATTCATAGGTAGGTTCAATTTCTGGATTATCAGAGCAATGACTTCCACAACTCAATCCCACATCTTGCAACCTTGTTCTGCTTGGTTTAAGCTTGTTACCCACTGGCTGTGGTTAATGGTGAGTGATTGTTCCCTGACCTCCATCAGGGTTTTAGAGACCTCATGTTATATCCCATCACTCCACTAGACATCCTTTTGCTTGATACATTCCTAAGAGTCACTTTTGTGCAACTCCGGTATTCTCATTTAGGTGGCAAGGCAGCAAATAGTGACTGCTGACAGGTTCTCTGCTTCCCCGTGTTATGAGGTAAAAGTGCCCTGAAAGGCTGAAGTCATCTAGCTGAGCCCTGGAGCACCTCTGAACGTGGTGGATCAGCATCATTCATGATAAGAGCACTGGACACATAAATTTTTCTTGGTCTGTGAAACACTCAGACACTCCAATGAGGAGGTGCCAGGGAAAAACCCCTAGGGAGAGGAGTAATTCTGTCTTTGGAGCATGAAAAACTGCCAAACACTAGGCCCTAGGGCCACACACTGAACAATGAAAAGAAACCAAACAATTGAAGAGCCTCTTTCTCCAGCTACTTTTCCTACACAATTCAGGTTTACTGGACAAGGAAAGTGCAGAACTGGGGATCTTCACACAATAAAACCAAAAATCTTTCTTGCACTCAGGAGAAACCTCCTTTCGTTTGTTTCCGAGCTGCGACTGCACTGGAAACACAAGCGCACGCCTGCAGGGAGCTCCAGACAACAGTCCCTGCGGAGAGACACGGGGAGGCACCTGCACAACCGGGCACCCTCTGCCCAGCAGTGGCGTCGATGAAACAAAAGCCCGTTTTTAACACCCCAGGCCAGTTTCTAGGCAGAAGGGTGCAAGTGCCCACCCTCTAAAGGGCGGGAACCCTCCTGTGGCCCCGAGGAGCTCGGAGTCCCCTCCCTGTGCTGTGCAGGTGGCCGGGAGTAGCCACTGCGGCATCACACCTCCCTACGCTCAGCCCCGCCCCGCATCGGCGCTCGGTTGCTCTGGCCTGGCTCTATGCCCTCGGCGCTCGGCCGGGGGCGGGCGCGCCTCCTCGTCCCCGCCCCTACCGCGGCTCCGCCCACCGGTTGAGCGGCCCCTGCGTACGTGACCCCGCCCCCTCACCGGGCGGCTTGATTTACCCCCTCCCGCGTTCCTCTGCGTGGATCTGCTCCACCGACGGCTAAGCCCCCCTGCCCCATTCGACTCCGTGCACGCTGTGGACTCGCAGCCTCAGCTCCACGCGTCTCCGCTCCCTGCGCACGTCCGTGCATGCATGCATGAATCCATCTATCCCCGCAGCGCCCCGTCCGCGCCCGAGGGCAGCCCAGGCCTCTCGTGTCTGGCGGGGAGCCAGTGCCCCAGCGTCCTCCTACCCCCAGTGCCCAACATAGGGCTGCGGGCACTCGGTGCGCCCAGCCTGGTGCCCAGAGGTCAGACCTGCAATTGCACTGCAACTCCGTACCGGTACCGCCTCCTTTGCATTGCCCTCTATGATTCTCTCGTCACAAACTACCCCTTCCCCACGTTTTCCTGTCTTTGCACCTGCCCTTTTCTTGCTCTTGTAGCTGCACCAGCTCCCTAATCCCATCCTGTGCATCCCCTTCAGGGCCAAATAGGGAACACATGCTCTGAGAAACATAACCCTTGAGTGTTTCAGTGAGACACCTAAACTTAATGGATGTTTTTAACTTTAATCCTTGGCTGATATCTCTCCATCTCATAGCAGACTGTGACAATAAATGAAAGTTTACAAAATGTTCATAATCTGTACATAACATAAAACAGTCTACAGGTAAATAAGTAATGTGTCATGCAGTAAGTAACACCTCGGGTAATAGACTGAATGAGGAACGTGAAAATAAACACCGAGTAGAGTACCTGGTCAGGATCCGTGCTGAGCACTGAGCAAGACAGCAGCGCCCGGAATATGAGACCACATTGTGACTCATGTACAAGACAGGGATAAACTAAGTGCGCAACTGCAAGTTTATGGTTCGCGTTCTACTAGCGCGTGACATATGCTTCTAGTAAAGGACTGATGGGTCAGCCAGTGAGTTGACTTGTTAATACCCTCTGGTTGCTTCGTACATTTTTGATACCAGGAAGAAAGAAGGGACTTGCTGCCCTTTGTTCCTGCTGCTCTATGCCATAGCTGTTGCTTGGTTTGCAAAATAACATTAAATTGCTGTTGTTTTTACAATTGTGGTGGCTGCTGCAAGCTTCTATTTGAGGACATCCTCTGCTTCCCAAACAAGTGGGAAGCTTTCTCCCCATAGGTCTGGTTTAACTTATTTTTCCACAACTGAAAGCAGCCATGCAGGGTATCAGTGTCACTGCTCCCAGGCTGCCATCAGATAGGTAGTTTTGCTGAGTGTCCTAGAGACGGAGGGGTTAAAAGATCAAGTTGGTCAGTGAAAAAAATATTTTGGAGATTTTGGGCAACAGATCCAGTGCCTATTCTTTGCCATTCTTCCACACACCCAGGCACAGAGTTCACAACCCTGAACTCTGTGTAGAGAACTCATGACTTCAGAAGTGCCTGGCCTGTACATATAGGGGTGGGTTCACAGACCACTTCTCTAAAACTGGAAGTGATGTCCCAAAAAGCTGAACATAGCGCTAAACTGTATATGTTTGCAGGATATTAACATTCCTTAGTATACTGCTGCTGTAGAAGTGAATTGAAAATGTTCAATTCTTTTTTTTTTCCCTTCCAGCCATCAGTTTAACTTATTTTTAAATCTCTATTCAGAAGTGCCAAGGCTCAAAGCTCATTTTTTATAAATGAAATCTGAGGTTTTCTTTTATTGTTCTTCATTGTCAAGCTGGACAATAATGGCTTCATGTTTTAGAGATCCAGTTGTTTAGATAATGTAATGGAAATAAATAATGTGGATATTTTACAGTCCTGGTGTTGGGATTATTTCAGAATTATTTATTGCAGATTAATACACTTAATATTTTTAAATTGATGTGCTAGGCCAAAAGTGATTTGAGTTTGCACGCACTTTTCTAAAGCTGATGCAGAAGACAAGCAGGGCTAACTTCCAAAAGTTGAGGAAGGTGAGAAAATTAACTTTTTCACAGCTCTTTGTCACTTGTGATACTCAAATTATACAGGTGTCTTTTGCAAACTGTTCATTTTCAAATTAAATACGTTCACCATCTGAAAGATTGCAGAATAGCTGTGATTTGTGAAGGAAAAAAAGATTACATTCTTGATGTAATTGTTCAGTTACATTGTATCTCCCCACTTTGTTATTAACTAATAGTAATGTAATAATAAGTTGGTGAACATTGTCTTCAGTGATTAGTAATTTATAACCTGAGTGTGGTTGATGGAAGCTGGTGGGAACGAACTGGTTTCATTAATTTCTGGAGAGAGTTTTGATTATTGGCTGACATGTGTCTGTGCATTTTCTTAACAAGATAAAATTACTTCTTAAAGGCTTTCTATTTTGATCTTGACAGGAGAAATAATTGCCTTTGAAATATGCAGCTATTGGCATGCTAGATGAGGAATAAAATCCTGTGAGAACATGTCAAATAATAATCACAAACATCTTCTAAAGTGACTTCAGGGTCAGCTTTAAAATAAATTATTTGTAGGTGCATTTTAGCATCATTCACATGGGTCAAATAAATTATTAATTTTTGCCATTAGCTAAATAATTTATTCATATCTCTAGTATCCAGTGGCTAACCTCGATACCTGTGAAACTTTCTCTTTCCTAAATCCAAGCTGCACATGAATTGGTAAATTAGCCAGGTGGATAATGCTTTAAGTTTCAACTAAAGATTTAGATGTGAGCCAGGGTTGGCTCTCAACAATAATTTCATGTTTTTACTGATCTATAACATTTCTGTTCTTGTGTATCATATTTTCTGACAAGTTTATAGCTATTGCTTTGAAATCTATTAAGTGTCTGAATATGTGAAAGGACATTGCCTACCCAAGGAATTTAAGCCAAAACAACAAAATGGACTGGGCAGAGAGTATTCTTCTGTCTGGCCCCGAAGTGGGACGGCAGTGTTGGGTGTTTGGGGCTGAAAGGATGGCAGCAGCACTGGTTGTGCTCAGCTAAGTGCTGGGGAACTGTATCTCAGCTCTGTTTTGTGCACAACTGATTAAACATTTCATGGGCTCCTCGTTTCCTTCCAGAGTTCATGTCATCCATCCCATGTCTGATCTCATCACTTCTCCACTCACATTGCTCTGTTGCCTCACCTGTCCCCAGAGGTGCATATCTGGAGTAGTGCAGCTTGTTATCATCTGGTCCCTCCCCTCCTGTATTCTACTCCAATCCATCTCACCAGTTTTGGTTTAATATATTTAGCATTCCCCTGGTGAGATACAAAGGTTAAACATTTCATCTAATTATCAAAGTATCAATGTGAATAAAAATATCCAGGTAGCAGAGAGAAGCATATGGACGAAAAAAAGAGCTGCTGGGATTTTCTTAGGGCTTTTTACACGCTTTGCAGGGCTTACACAGCAGTTTGAAAGCTGCTGGTGTGTGTCGCATATGTTATATATTTCTATTTATTTATATATGTGTTATATATTTATATGATTTATCATGAACATTTTAGCTAAAGGGGATATTTTTTGATGAAATGCCTTGCTTTTTGAAGAGCTTGGCATAGGCAGGCTGTGGGTATTTTTTAAGATTAAGACATGAGCAGAAAGAAGCAGGTGAAGACACATGGCAGTTTTTCCTCAAAATAATTTCCAATTTGTCACAAACTTCTTTCCAAGCAGAGAAATTTTGAGGAGACTATTTCAATTTGGTAAAGATTTAGGGCAGAGATAACAGGATATTATAGATCATGTCCATCCTGCATGGCATGGGAATTAGAGGTGCATAGCATTTGCTTAATAACTTTACTGTTTAGTAAAAGTACTCACTTGAAGTGAGTGCCAATAAAGCACTTTTTGGTGTAGTGCTGTTTACTTTTTGATATTGGATATCAGCTCCTGAAGATTCAAACCATGTTAAGTGGCTGTGGCAAAGGCAGTATGCTGAACAGCCCTGCAGGAGGGATTGGAGCCTGGGTGGGGGTTAATTGTGTTCAGTGTCACAGAGCTGTGATAAACTCTGAACCTTGTGTTTTCAGAGGCTGCGAGGTGGAGTTCTCAGAGATCTTGAGCGTCAAAATCAGAAAAAGGAGAATATTCGCCTGTTAGAAGAGCAGATTGCTTTGACAAAGCAACTTATGGAAGAAAGAGACCAGGCACTAATGGAAAAAGGTTCCCAGCAGTCCTAGGCACAGGCCTGGGTACTTGGAGGCTTGATTTGGAGATCATTTGTATCTAACTACTTGCCAAGTGCTTTAGCAAACAGAGGTAATCTGTGAAAAACTGTTTATTTTGTATAGGTTATAATCCAGTCCCTAAGGGGACCCTTAGGGTAGACAAAAAACATTTCCTCTGTCATTGGTACTTTGACTGAGGAGACCTGGCTGGCACACCCAGTGTGGATGGACTTGCCAGCGTGGGGAGGAATAGCTTGTTGTTATTGCAAACACAATCTAGGATGGCCAATAATGTTCACATGAGTGGGCTGCTCAGCCGCCATGATGATGAAGCCACCAGGACCTCCACCTCAGAGGGCCTGGAGGAGGGTGAGGTGGAAGGGGAGACTCTCCTGATTGTCGAGTCTGAGGATCAGGCTTCAGTGGATTTATCACATGACCAAAGCGGGGACTCTCTGAACAGCGACGAAGGTGAAGCATCCTGGATGGAGGAGATGTCCTATTACTGCGAGAAGTGCCAGAAGTGGATCCCAGCAAGTAAGCCTGCCAGTTGTGTTGTGCCTCACTTGCATTGCTGTAGTTGTTGTTTGCAACGTGTTTGTGCTGTCCTGCATATTTGTTTTACGGGGCAGCCCTCGTTTAGCTGCATCCCATCATGTGCTGGTAGAGAAAGCCTGTCTTGGCATTGCGTGGAGCCTCGCAGCCCAATGGCAGTGGTATGTGTTAGATACTTTGATCCATGAGCTCTGTGTATGTCCAAAGCTGGCATTCTCTGTAAGGAAGTCGGACGCTCTTCTTTAATTAGAAGAGAAACAAGGATGTGACTTCACAAACATACACCACCACCAACACCCCATCCCCGGCTCGTTTTGCAGCTATTTAGGGAACTTTGGCCAAGTAACTTGGCCTCTTTGCTCTATCAGATAAAAGTAATGACCCTTGCTGTAAAACTCTGTGAATGAAAAGGACTTTGTGATGGTGTTGCTTTTTTATTTTTTCCTGTTGATTTTGTCACATCTATGGAGCATATGCCTAAATCTGAACCTTAATGGTTTCCCACTGATGTGTATTTAAGTTGGCTTTCACAGAAACATGTCCAGCCTGCAGCAGCCAGCTCCGGGAGGCATTTGAAGCAAGCTGCAGAACTTTATCCCTCTGCTCTGCTCTGGTGCTTGACAATAAGATATATGCTCTTAGCAGTGTAACAGATGACTTTACTTACTAAATTCTGGATTATCTGATCTATTATTAGATCCAAAAGTCAGATATTGCTAAGCACTGATTGTTTTTTGTTTTGGTGTGGATTTTTTTGTTTGGTTTGATTTGGGTTTTCTTTGAGGTTTTTTGTTGCCTTCCAGATATGTCATAGCTGCCCTTTTTGCCTTCCTAGAATTTGCCAAAAGTTACAGTGTGGAAACCTCTCAAGGCATATTAGTGAGTGTTTAGATGTTAATGTAATGAAACCAGCATTAAGTTACTGTTCAGTAAAGGGGAATATTAACTTGAAATGTATTAATTAAAAAAAAAAGAGCAGAGTTAAAGGTAGCATGAGTTATGTTGGAGCACTTGGTTTAACACTCTATCTGTTTTATTTTACAAAGGTGTTCCTCTCTCCAGTTGCTGTGGAACAAATTCAAAGAGCAGAAAAAGCCAATGGCAAAGCAACAGTAACTTGGTACAAATGTGCAACGTAAAGCAATTGTAAAAGGGAAATACTCTGCTCTTTCCTAATCACTTAGTTATATGGAGTTCAGTTGTCATTTGTGAAAATTGCCAACATGCTCTTTTTTACATTAAATTGCTAGTTAGAGATTCTGTTAACCTATGAAGTGTGGGGGGTTTTTCCCCCATCTGACATAGGTGCAAACTTTAACAGTTAAATTCTTCAATTCACTGTGGAAGCAGAGCATCCATGTATTAAAAATGCTTGATCTGGTGTTGTTATACAGTAAAAGAGATGATATACTTGCAGAGAAGTACCTTTTGTGTGTGAATTTTCAGAAACATTGTAGTCTTAACTGTTTCCCTGTCCTGTGATGTAATTTTCAATTTTTCATACTTGTGTAAATTAACTCAGGGTGCATTTAGAAGCCCTGATTCATATGATTTTTTTTTTTTCTTTTCTGCAGAAACATAGAATTAGAGCCTGTAACTTTGGATGTGTGGGGATTTACAGGTCATTCTGTTGCTTTTGTTCTGACAAACTTTTCTGCAGGTTTAGCTTTACGGAGCAAAGCTATGCTAAAGTGCTTTGCTGATTTGGGATCTGATGCATCAACTGCAAAAAGAAAAAGTGTTTCTTGATAATGCTGGGCTATTCTTTTGGCTCTCAGTCTCAAGAAAAAAAGATGTTTCCCTGATAGGAGAAGTAAACACTTAAAGCTTCACATCATGTCTACTGTAATGCATCCTAGAGGCTGCTGGACACAGGGACTAGGAATCTGACTTCAGTACGAGGGAAAGAGAGAGCTGTAAAGGCACATAGCAGTGAGTGGAAAGATGACATGGAAGAGAATGAATGTATATACTGATAGCCTTTGCAGTGGTGTACCTTTTTTAACATCAGCGTGCTTTTTTTGTGTTTGTTCGGGTTTTTTTGTTTGGTTTGTCTGTTTGTTTTTGTTTAGTTGGTTTTTGGTTTGTTTTTTTTAGTAGGATGGGAAAACAGTTACTTGTTGAGGTCTATAGGTTATCCCGCGGAAGCAAGGAGGAATGAGAAACAAGAAAATCCTTTGCTTTGAACCTACATTCAGACATTATGTAGAATGCCCTTTTTTGATGCTTGTGCTTTTCAGTTAGTCACCACTGGCTGCTGCAACAGTGAAATGAATCTGTTCCTTCCATGACAGCAAGGTCTGATGCTTCCTAGGAACTGGCCTGGATCTTTGGATTCTGGGGAGAAGGCAAAAAAGTACTTTTTCTGCCTGATGTTGGAGGAAATCAAAATTTGCTTTGTAGCAGTTTTTCTTATAAAAGGACCAAGGAATTGATTTTTGCCTTTTCAATTTAGGTCAACTGAGAGAACAGCTCAGCTACCTCAAAGGAGATAACTTTTTCAGATTTACTTGCTCTGATTGCTCAGAAGATGGGAAGGAACAATTTGAACGTCTGAGATTAACGTGGCAACAGGTAAGTAAAATGTTTGTGCCAGCAGAACAACCGTGGGACTTTATAAAATTGTTGTTTGTTGTGTGTGTACTACCTAGAAAAGGAAGATCAGATATACGTAAGAAAGAAGCATATGCATGAACTTCAGAAATTAATTTGCTAAGGTTTGCCTACATATGAGAACTTGAGCATTTGGCAGGTAAATTGAAAAATAATCTTACAAACTGCTCTCCTTATTTTTTTTCTTTTTTTTTTTTTTCTCCTTATGTTGCTCATGAATTTATGGCTTCAGGCAGATTTGTCTGCCAGGCATGAGCAGCTTTTTGTATATAAGAAAATGTAAACAGACTGAGGTGGCAACATAGAAACAAGAAAGCTTGTCAGCTCCTTGAATACAAAGGTCCAACCTGGCTGCTTATGCATTAACAAGAGTCCTTGCTGCAATTCACTATTTCAATGACTTGCATACCTGAGCAATCAAAATAATCTGCATTATACAGCAATGACCATGTACTGACCAATGTGACTGATACACATCACATGCAGAGTGCTGGAGGGACAGGCAGGCAGTACCAGCTGCCTGTGCTCAAAATGCATTTGATCAGGCAGAAGCTGTTGCTCAGCAGTGTTTCCTCGTGCTGATCATTGGGCAGTATGTGTGAGACATCTATTTGCATCCTGTAGGAAAGTAGTGGTGTATTATCTCACAAAAGATAATTTAAAACATCAGTTATTATTTCTACAATGCTTTCTCATGGTGGCCAGTGCAGGGGAAAAAAATGGTGTAGCAGTTTGTGGCTGGCAGACCAGCAGTTTCACCAAGTTACTGATTTGGACAGCAAAGGCTGCTAGCATTATGTCCAGGTCTCTTCAGAGTGGCATGGGGAAGGATTAGACAAAATCAAAATGGGTGAGAAAGAAAGTTGTCTAGTGACTATCTCCCTAGGCTTCCTGCAGGCAGAGCTGCTGCTGCTTCTGGATAAGTTGAATTGAGGGAAGTGGTCAAATTGACTTACCTGAAACAGGAAAAAATGAGGACAGTGATTTCTGAATTCTTTTTCAGAGTATGTGGCCTCAACAGATCCTTATCTTTAGCCAGTTGAGAAGAGAATTGTTTTTGAAGTCTTGAGGCACTGTCCCACATGATTAAAAAAAAACACAAAATCCTAAATAGCTACCAAACTAAGAGGGGTTGTGAGGCAGAAATAGGATACAGGGGACATTAAAGCTGTCCATATTTCCTCTTTTGACATGTTCAGCAATGTATCCCAGAAAGCTAAGGTCCACTGTGAAGAGCCCCATTTCCCTAAGAAAAACACATTTCAGACTCTTCTGTTAGTGAAGTATAAGTCCCTATTCAAAGTAGTACCAGGCCTAGGCTCTGTGATTGTTAAAAGATGATTCCAGTCCAGCTGATTTTAGTTGTATCCAAATGAATTAAGTAAATTTAATTAACAGTTGGTCACCTGGAATTTACTTAAGAGGTGCAATAGTTTTCACACCTGCCCTTTAGTTTAGGTACGTAACAGGTAAGAATGAATTTGGTTGTCAAGTGCATGAATGAAGTGTAAACAGCTTCTGTTTAATGGTGATCACCTGGAGACAAACTTGATTCTTGCATACCTGGAACAATTAGGAGATCTGTAATTTTACAGAGAGTTTACAGTCTGTTCAGTTTGGAATGTAATAGTAAGTGTATTTCTGATGGATTAGATAATTGTATTTCTGATGGATTAGATAGTGGGATTACTTGTGACCATTTTTTTTGAAAGACTGTCTCCCTACACTACATTCAGATTCCAGTTGTACTGTGATTCATTTATACAACAGCTGCAAAATTTTTGTGTCTCACCATAAACCTTCATAACCAGGCAGCTTGTTATTCCTCTGGGATGGAGAAATCTCTGGGCAAATGTGCATCTAACAACAGAAAGACAAGAATAAGATTTTTATGAGGACGCAAAGATTTGTATGTGTGTGTCAGCTGGG
Source organism: Sclerurus mexicanus (assembly GCA_013396755.1). Classification (NCBI taxonomy): domain Eukaryota; kingdom Metazoa; phylum Chordata; class Aves; order Passeriformes; family Furnariidae; genus Sclerurus; species Sclerurus mexicanus. The sequence goes on from VWZF01002688.1 coordinate 179,457, forward strand.
GGGACAGTTCAGCAGAGAAAACCAAAAAGATTCACTTGTCTCCAACATTTTCTGTTACAGGTTGTAATGTTGGCAATGTACAATTTGTCTCTGGAAGGAACGGGCCGTCAGGGGTACTTCAGATGGAAAGAAGATATTTGTGCTTTTATTGAGAAACACTGGACTTTCTTATTAGGGAACAGGTAAAGACATGATGTTTCCCTGAAGGTCTGGTTGGTGAACCAAAGGAATTAAAACTTGTTATACAGATGGACAAGAACCTGATTAATTTGGCAAGATCTCTGTTGAACTTCACTAGTGAGAAAATTGGAGCATTTAATATTGAGAATCTGAAAATAGGCATGAGGGGTACTCTTGAGAAAGAATATGCTTTTCTTACTTGGGAGAAACAGCCCCAGAAATGTCACAGAAAAGCAATACAAATGCATGTATTTTTGGATTATTTCTTATCTTCCTTTAGGTAGCACATGAGCCTGCAAAGCCTTAGAGTTTTTCTGAATAGTGACAATGGATGGGCTAGTCCTGGTATCATGAGGCTTTAAGGACAAAAATGTGGCCCATCCAAGTACCATGTTACTTGGCTATAAGGCTTGCAAGCAGCAAGTTATTCAGGAAGAACTAAGCCGCACCTTTTAGATTGTTTTGAATCTTAATAAAATGGCTTTTACATAGGAGGTGTTATAAACCCCTGAAATGTTTTTCAGTGTGTGTGTGTAAAGAAACTGTCAGAGTAGGAACCCCTCTTGTAAAGGGCAGCCTTTGCTGTATGGATGAATGGCACGTTTTTTCTGAGCATGCTGAAGCTGTCAAACCCAAGCACCACTGTTCATGCATGTGCTGTGAAGCCAGGAAAGGAAGTAGCAAGCCTTCGAAGTTGTAGACTTGATTGAATTCACAGCTTCTTTTCTTCAGCAGGGATTTCTCTGTTGTAAAGATCTGGTCTCTCTCCCTAACCAGATTTGCTCTTTGACTTTGCTTTCATTGCTTGTCTGTGCAACCTTGCTCTGTTCCCAGAAATGTTGGCATTTGTCCTCTTTAGAGATCACAGGGACCCTGACAGGGGGGGCAGCTGATGGCCCATTGTCCCTCATTAAGGGAACCATCGCCTCCCAGGGTTTGCTGCTGCCTTTTGAGACTTGCCCTGGGACTTGGGTACTCCTTGCTCCGATTAAAATTCAAATGAGTGATTACTGGCCTCAGACATAGACTCCCCACTTGCCTGGACAAGCCACTGGTGGAATAGAGACAGCTGGATCATATGTGTAGTGGTTCAAGGCGTGCAGTGCTTTTCTTCCTTGGCTTATTAAAGTACAGCTTACCCAGATTTAATGTAACACTCCAGACTTTGAGCTGGGGCACCTGAGTTTAATCCCCCACCTTTGAAGTTCAGTACACCAAGGTGTGTAAGTGCAACACTTGGACAGCAGTGAATACCTGCTCAGCTAAGCCTTGCCAGAGCATGGAAGTTTTTGCCAGCAGAGGTGTGCAAAGGCAAGAAGTAGTAGTGAGATACTGTGAAACTATGAGTTTAGGCTCTGCACCATGAACCAGATTCTCCAGTATTCAAGTGAGTACCTCAGGTGTTGGCTACAGAGGCAATTCTTTAATATTTCTTCTCACTTCTTCCCCAGGTGATATCTTAGTTAGCCCTGGGACCAGTTCTTAAAGGAAAAAAAAGTACTCAGATACCCAGTAGAGTACACTGCCCAGCAAACTGAAAGGTTTAAATGCAGCTTCCTGTTTCCAAGTGGCCAAAATGGTGCTTCAAAAGTAGTTCAGTGTGTGTGCATCAGTGCCAGTGGCAGAAGCACTCTGCCCTTTCTGTCTTGGAGGAGGCTCCAGGATGAAAGCACAGTTGGCGAGTGGGGACTTAACACTTGTTTTCCTCTCTCCCACCATAGGAAAAAGACCTCAACATGGTGGAGCACAGTTGCTGGCTGTCTCTCTGTGGGGAGCCCCTTGTTTTTCCGTTCAGGGGCACAGGAATTTGGAGAACCAGGATGGTGGAAACTGGTTCATAACAAACCCCCAACAATGAAACCTGAAGGAGAGAAGCTGTCTGCATCTGCCCTAAAGGCAAAAGGTAGCTGTCCCCAGTGGTGTATAGGTTCCTAGCTGGTCCAGAGCTGGAAGCCATGAAAAAAGTCTAGTTAAAACCATAAGGTTGTGCATGGACAGTTTTAGTTTGGTTCTGCTGCAAGGATTGACTCAAGAGAACTATGGTGTATATACTGAAGTGTGAGAAGCCTGTTAAATTTCATTACCTTTTTGCATTGTGCTAACTGATTTAAAGGGTTTTGAGGTTTGTGCAGAGTGTTTTGGGTTGTTCTTTTTCAGCTTTCCTACTTCTCTTTACCCTGGGGAATGTCTTTAGTCTTTTGTCACTAGATGCAAGTTCTCCTCTGTGCAAAGAACAGGATTGGGGCTTTAATGAGAATTTAGTTGTGCGTTGGCTTAATGCTGTGTATCTCAGACTGAATTTCTTGTACATATCAATAATACAACCTTTAAGATTTGTAGTCAATGTGTTTTTCCGGATGTATAGTATGTATCCAGTGACTGCAGGAGCTCATGTCTGTTAGAATAAACAAACTACTTCTTTAGCAGCTTCAAAGCCACCCCTGGATCCTATCATTACTGTGGAAGGACTCAGAAAGCGGGTAAGTCGCAATCCAGTTGAATCAGCCATGGAGCTGAAGGAGAAGAGATCTCGCACTCAGGAAGCCAAGGATATTCGGAGAGCCCAGAAGGAGGCAGCTGGCTTCCTGGATCGGAGTACTTCCTCCACTCCTGTTAAATTCACCAGTCGATGCCGCCGTCCTGAGATCATCCTTGAGAAAGGAGAGGTGATTGACTTCTCTTCCTTGAGCTCATCAGATCGCACACCTCTGACAAGCCCTTCTCCTTCCCCATCACTGGACTTTTCTGCTCCTGGCACTCCAGCCTCTCATTCAGCTACTCCCAGCCTTCTCTCGGAAGCAGATCTCATCCCAGATGTCATGCCACCACAGGCTCTGTTTCATGGTAAGAAGCACCATGCTTTTTGTTTAGTAATGAAGCACGTGTAGTTCTCTAGGCAGATGCTCCCAATGAACTGCAGGATCTTTTCAAGATAAGATGGAAAGTAACTGGTAATATTCTGTTTGTCTTCATGGAGCGTGAGAATTGACTAGTTTTCCATAGTTGTATTACCAGTTTTCCATAGTTGTATTCTAAGGCCAGAAGAAACCCCCATTATTGTTTTCTGAGGGATCTTGAATAAAGAGTGGGTAAATTTCACATAGCAACTGCTGCACCACTCAGCATAAGCATTTCACTGCAACACAGATTACACTGTTAGATAGCAACTCAAGTTTCATCTCAGATGTTTTTAATGGGAGAAATTTTATTCTCATGCTAATGTCCCAGTAGATTTCTAAGTTTGAACATCCTGATTAAAAGATGTTGAATTTGGGTCAGATTATAAAGCTGTGATACAGAGTGGATGCTGTTAATTCCTTAAGGAGGCAGACCAAAGCACTTCTGGATGGCAGGAAGAATAGTCAGGTTCTGCAGAGGAACAGAACTTCTCCAGGATATGCTAGATGAAGATACAGCTCACTAGCTTGACCATTTAATCCCCAGTCTTTAGGAATTTTCAGCAACTTAACATTTGTCAAAGAGCATGAGCTTGCAGCTCAGGAAGGGGCTCTGTTTCCAGATGCTAAACTATAAGACACTTTGGGAACAGGATTGATTCTGTGTCTTGAAACTGGACTCTTTACAGTGTCTCCTTGTCCAAAATCAGGTGATCCAGAAGTATATAGAAAATTAAGTGTGTTAGGTAAAACCACATATTTTTTTTTCCCTAGCAGAAGAGTTCTGTGACAAGCATTTTTGAAATAGGGCTTTGATGTTTAAATGTTTTTTCCCCTTGGATTATTTTGATCTGCTCAACAGATGATGAGGAAATGGAAGGAGATGGAGTCATAGATCCAGGAATAGAGTATGTGCCCCCTCCCAGTGGGACAGCTGGTGCTGGCACCATGATAGCATGTAGAAAAAAAGTGAAGACAGCTGAGCAGATCAAGCAAGAGGTGGAGAGTGAAGAAGAAAAAATAGAACGGATGGAAGGTGACAGTGAAGATCCTGAAGAGTCAAACACATCATTACAGGTGCGGGGACGAGACAAAAGGAAGCCACAGCTGGAGAAGGATGCTAAACCCAGAGCTCCCAAGCATACCTCTGTTAGCATCTATGAGGAAAAGCTGCTACTGAAGAGACTGGAAGCCTGTCCCAATGCTGTGAGCATGACCCCAGAGGCCCGAAGGCTGAGATGCAAACTGTTAGTCAGGCAGGCCAAGAGGGAAAGAGGACTGCCACTCTTTGACTTAGACCAAGTTGTGAACGCTGCACTGCTCTTGGTTGATGGGATTTATGGAGCCAAAGAAGGAGGTGTTTTCAGATCCCCAGTAGGGCGAGCAACATACAGAACTACTAGCCAAGACTTCAGGATCTTGGACAGATACCAGGTGGGTGTTTCCAAATCTAAATGAGCTTTTGGCACTGGTTATTCTAAAGCTTTTGCTACAGATAGCAGTGCCACATTGAGGTTATCTGAGTCCCAAAGTGAAAAGGATTATGTGAAGAAGACTCATTTTGACTTGGGGCTGCGTCTTCACCAATGCTGTCCTTCTGGGGACATGCTCGTACAGCACAGCTGTCTTACCAGTATCAGCGACACAAATGTTGATGTATTTGTACTCCAGCCTTGCCCAAGTGCTGATGATGGAGGCCTGGAAGTACCCAAACAGGTGGATGCTAAATGATGTATGTAGGAGGGAGATAACTTGCAGCACTTTTCTGAGTGATAAAGGCAGTTCATAGGTTTGGGCGCTACATCTGAGAGTGTGCAGCGGAGTCCACAGAGGTGTGACCATCATGGTCCAGTCCATCCTGTCACACTGAAAGGCCCTTATTCTCCATCCATTGATATGATTCCCCTGTGTTAAATCATTGACTAATCTTCCTGAAATGTTCTGCATTTTTCTGTACATATAGACGATGCTGCCTGCCATGAAAGGATATCGACAGCAGACAACAAAGTTTCTGTATCGACTGGTAGGCTCAGAAGACCTGCTGACAGACCACAGTATTGTCAGCCCTTACACATCCCGTGTCCTGAAACCTTACATCAGGTACAGATGATCAGAGGTTGAATTTGGTCTTGGTTCTGCACTGACAGCGAAGAGGACACCTTTCCTGGGCATTGCTCCTTGTTCTTCCTCAAAGTACAACCCAGTAACCCTGTGATAACACTGAAAGGATAGTGTTTTACTTAGCTGAGTAGAACCATGATCTTGCTCCTGCTGTAAGGAGAGGCTGGCTGGGCATGCTGTGCATCTGGGAGGTATCCTGGTCTCTGACACAAAGGTATTTTTCCTGAGCTGAATGCTGTTTTCCCACATGAGTGGAAGACTTCTTTTTTTGAAATTGAGCATGTCAGAAAATATTTCTTGGGCAGTACCCATTCAGCTCTAGTGGCAGTTACTGTTGCTCACTTGCTTTTTGTGTTTGCTTTTCATGTTCCTGGCAGGCGTGATTATGAGACAAAGCCCCCAAAACTCAGGCTGCTGGCAGAAATCCAGGCATATCCACACAGGAATGATCTCAACTGGAAGGCTGAGCCAGAAGCACCCATTGATTACTGCTATGTTCGCCCTAATCACATCCCCACTATAAACTCCATGTGCCATGAATTCTTTTGGCCTGGTAAGATTCCTTCAGTGCTTGGTTTTCTAAGAAGGAAGTGGTTTTGTTCAGAGAAAAACATTCTTGGTCCAAATTTTTCTTCTGTTGGTGTCTGACTCAGTTCTGAGAAAACCATTATCTGATGTCACCGGAATGCAGTTGAGATGGATACCTGGGTTTGGTGTCTTTGTGTCATGTAGATCAGGTAGAACTGGGCAATTAGACCCCAATTAACACAGCACTTACAGAAATAGGTGCCAATAGAAGTGCTCTAGTAGGTTAGTATTTAACTAAACTTAAGCATCCAAGTTTTCTCAGTGAAACGTTTTTCAGAATCAAGGGCTGAGGTAAACTGTTTTACCGTTCATTAGCTTTGTGGACAGGTTTCTTCCTAGCAGCAATAAGCAGGATATTGGAGTGAAAGTTGTGAAGCCTTATGAGGAGTGGTTGAGGTTACTTGGTTTGTTCAGCCTGGAGGAGACTGAGGAGAGACCTCATTATGGTCTACAGCTTTCTCACAAGGGGAAGCCAGAGGGACAGACTTCTCTTCTCTCTGGTGACCAGTGACAGGACCCAAGGGAACAGCATGAAGCTGAGTCCAGGGAGGCTTATGTTGGATATTAGGAAAAGGTTCTTCACCCCGAGGGTGGCTGGGTGTTGAAACAGGCTCCCCAGGGAAGTGATCACAGCACCGAGCCTGTCTGAGTTCAAGAAGCATTTGGACAGTGCTCTCAGGCACATGGTGTGATTCCTGGGGTTGTCCTATGCAGGGCCAGAAGTTGGGCTTGATGGTCCTTGTGGGTCCCTTCCAACTCAGGATATTCTGTGAATTTCATTTACAATGGTGATGTCCTTTATTTCTTCACCCCTCAGTATGTACTGAGTTTGAATTTTTGTGTGTTATTTCTTGAACTGTGGGCTCTGCCCTTTCTGGGGGCAGTTATGAGGCTGCAGTCTTTAATTCTTCTGAAATAGGGGTGTTCATCTACTGCATGGATCAGATTCTGATCAGCAAACAATGCAGCAGACTTAATTTGGAAAAGCCCAGTACAAACAGCACACACCTTTATTCCAAGTAACTGTTTGCTTTATGTTTTGATTTGCAGGGTTTGTAGTTCAGCAGTGCTCATATACTGCAGTCATGATCTGAGCTCTTTGTGCTACTCATTGTTCAAATTGTACAATTCAGGGGGAAATAGCCTTGCACACCTTTCCTTTTACAAGCTATTTTAGAGCTCATGGGAAACACTTGCAATCCCAACAGAGGCTGAATCTCTCTTCTCCTGATAATGCATTTTAAGTTATGGACAAGTTGCATTGCACCTTCATTAAGTTCTTCAGGACTCATCCTGTTTTATTTAACATGAGTGTAGGTGTGTTCCACGTGACTGTGAACTGTTCATCACTAAATCAGAAAGCTGACACTCCCATCAGTCTCCACATAGGAATGAAAATCTCTTCCATAGTGAAGAATTTCTGAGGTTGGGATATGATTATTGCACCCTCATTCTGTTTTAGCAGGAGAGGTAAGTTAGGAGTTGATGCCTCAGGAGGTAAAGCCCAGTGCCTTTGTGGATGCAAAGGGTTTAGCTTTCCAATGGGGTGGTACAACTTGGGAGTTGGGTAGGCATATGAAACTAGGTGAGCATCATTAAACTAGCACTGTTGTTTAGACACACAGCTGTAATTCTGCCTAAGTTTAGGCATCTGGAGCATGTGGGCTCGGGGGATCATCCGTGAATGACATCTTGGGTGTGCTAAGTTGCCTCCTAATGGTGATGCTCTCATTGAATTCTTAAGATCTAGGCACTTTATCATATGGGATGAGCCCAGGCCTTAGTTCTTCCCCTCCAAATCCTTCCATTTAGAGCTCTTCTTGCTTCTCACAAGGAAGGAACAAGGTTGCAGGTAGTAACGGTAAACAAGCTAATGCGAAGCAAGATTCCCTCATGTTGTCTTTCACAGTATCTTGTGCCTTTGTGTCCTAACGGGAAACATCTTTTGAGCAGACAAGGGGTAAACCATCCTGAGCTAAGCATCTTCCTACAGGAATAACTGCGTGCTGAAGAGATGGCACCATTTCATAGACACCAGTGCTTAGGGCAACACAGTGTTCCTGTACAGACATGCTGTAAGGCACTCCACAGGCAATTGAAGCTTTGAAATAATTAACACAGTTCCCTATTGCAAATCAATTCCTCCCACGTGTTGCTCCACCCAGCTTACTATCAAGCAAGACAATAATTCACCCAGTTACTTGTGCCTGGTGCCTTATCAAGTCTTGTGTATCATCAAGAGTGATTACTGGAAACCATACTTTGCTATTTTATCTCACATTCCAAATATATTTGCAATTGTCAACCTGAGGCTGAAACACTTCTGGCACATCTCCGCTGTCTTGCATCTCGTTTAGGGTCTGTCCACTCAAATTACCAAGCAGTCAGTCTTCAGTGCCTTGAACTGTAGTGCTTGATGCTAACATGCTATGTGGATGCTCTAGGACTGCAGCAGCAGTGTGTTTAGACAAGGTACCAAATTCCACTCAGAAGTTACCAGCCTCGGATGTTTGTGTCCAGCCTGTGACTCACACCAGTGGTGGAAGCACCACTCCCTGAGAGGCTGTTTCATGCCCCAGATTAGAGAACTTGCATGCTAAAGGCAAGTGTTTTAATAGCCTTGAAAACTGTGGTCAGGTTCACAGTGCAGCTCCATAAGCAGCTGAGTATGCATAAGAGGAAGCAGCAGGAGCTCAAGACAAGGTGGAGAAAAGAGATAGGAACCATAGTCAGGTAATGCTACCAAAGCTGAAGCCCAGTTTCATATGTACTGCGTCCAAAGAGGGTTGAGTTTTAAGTTTTAGTTTCATCCTCGAATCATTTGCAGGGAAACTAGCTTTACTTTCTCCATTCACTGCTAGTAAACAGGTCTTATTTTGTCTCTGTGTTTTGTTGAGTCATCTCCTTTTACCTTACATACTTACCTGGCAGGGGAGACATCATGGTCAGGCAGCTGGTTTGTCCAAGGCAAGGTTTATCCCCAGGGTTCATCCTCTGGGTGTCCTGACCCCTGTGATCTCCCAAAATGCAGGAAATATGACTACATAATTTGTAGTAGTGGAGACTGCTCTAGCAGGAGCCTTAGACCAGATGATCTCGAGGTCCCTTCCAAACCCCAACCATTCTATGATTCTGTTATCTCTTTATATCAGAGCTTTGGAAAAAAAAAAAGGTAAAAGGAAGGAATCAAGTGAGTGTTTCTAAAAATCCTTAAACCCCTGAATTTCTCTGCAAGTGTGACACTTTTCTTTTGGTTTGCAATGTTTTCAATGGCTGTTTCTTTCTCCATAGGAATTGATTTGTCAGAATGCCTGCAGTATCCAGACTTCAGTGTTGTCGTCCTTTACAAGAAAGTTATTATTGCCTTTGGATTTATGGTGCCAGATGTGAAGTACAACGAAGCTTACATCTCTTTTCTGTTAGTTCACCCTGAGTGGAGAAGAGCTGGGATAGCAACCTTCATGATTTACCATCTTATTCAGGTAATGAAATAGTCCCCTGACTCTGCTAAAGAACTAGCTTTCCCTTCTTCTTGTGCACACATACAAATATTAGAGAGTAAGTAGTGTTGTGTTCTTCCCTTCTGGCTCTTTCATCTTGCCCTTTCTCTGCTTACACTCCCACACAGATTATCAGCAGCCAGTGTGAATATTTATGGTGGGAAATAGCTTTCAAAGCAGAAGCTAAAAATATATTTAGAACAACAACCATATTGGTCAGGTCCTCAGAATTAGCAAGATGCTGTACACTTCAGTTGTCTTGGGATTAACTTTGTGTTCTTCAGTGGTTGATAGTTCATGTAAAAGTAATATTGCAAATGTGGGGTTTAAAGGAGAAAATGAGAAAATAGTGGGGAGGTTCAGTTAGAATCTATTGCAGTTTTCTTGGCTACACTTGGAGATTTATTCTGTGACCAGGATTGTTGTATTAAATCACTTACTGATCTTAATCATTCGCTTTCACTTTTAATACTCTGGTTCAAATACAGCTGAGTTGAAAATAAAGAATGTTTGCAACCTCCTTCACTTTTTTCAAACTAGCTTGTACTGGGCCTTCCACAGGAACACTTGGGAAAGTTAATCTGAGCTAACTAAATGGGTGGTATTAAAATAGTTAAACTTCATTAAATCTCTGAATCAGCACTGCTATTCAAGTGGCCTAATTCCATTTACTTTCTTGAATTAAATTGCAGGAAAGCCAGCTTAATTTTGAGTAAGTATGCAGATATACATCCTTTTCATAACTCAACTGTGCCTCTTCAGGACCCCCAGTTTTACCACTCCCTGAACTCTCTTGGCAGAGCTGCTGACAGAAAACGTTTCTTAACTTGTTTTAGTCAAGATGAGTTGGACTAACAAAAACTCACCATTGAAAATGGTTTTTTCTCTTTTTTTTTTTTGCTTCAGAAAGGTAGGGAGTGCTGGCAGAGCCTTAGGAATAGTGATCTGTGCTTTAGAAAAGCAGTTTTCACTGAGGGTAGCTCATCTGGGCCATCTGAGGGTAACTCTTCTACCTGCACAGCTCTCTGCAGTGTTCACATCTTTTCTCTATGTGTTGACACTAACCAAGATACTTCAAATTCACTCCTTGCATTTTGCAAGCATCTCTGGGTGAAGTGTTGAAGTAAATTGCCCTCAGCTGTAATCTGTTCATGTGAGATGTCAACACCCAGTGAGAACAGGTGTGACCAATGCGCTAAGGTTTGCAGGGATCCAGCAGGTGGACTCTGAGAAACTGTCTCTCCAGCAGAACTGGGATGCATTGGCAAGTCAGCTGTAGAAAATCCGCACACCTTTTTTGTAGGAAGCCAATTAGCCTAATCCTGCTTGCAGGTAGACTAGCATAAAACTATCATGTTGAGGGAAAGCCAAGCAGATTTGAGGCTGACTAGGCTCACTAGCAATGAGAGATCAGCACTGTATGTTTGGCTCATGTTAGATTTATTTTTCCATTGCTTTTTGTCAGTGGTAGAAGGCATTTAGTCATGTAGGAGAGTAAGTGGTGGTTGTGACTTTCTGTTCCTTAATTGCCAGATTGTAGGTGCTGCTTTGCAATCTGCTTGGGCTTGGGGTCTGCTCTCTACAGGTAGACAGACTTCCATATGCTATTTGGATTATGAGTAATTCCCTGACTTTTGGATCAGCATGCTGAGGTTGAGGGTGAATTCTTGAGAACAGCATAACTGAACAGGAAATGTTTTGACAGAAATGGTGATGACTGGTCTGCTATCAGAAGTTAGTCTCTAATGCATCTGGCCCAAATGACCAAATGTCATTTTCTTAATGGTCTCATTAAAACTTCTGTTTCCCCCAAAACAGCTCCAAATTACTTTTTTCCCTCCTTCCTTAAATCCCCTGTGAGAGCTTTACCTTTGAATGTTCTGCTTTGGAGATTTTTTAAAGGATTTTAATGTTCCCACTTAGAGCTAAAAACACATTCAATATACATGGAATGCTATTAAAACACTTGATGAAAGCATAAAAAAATTACTCCAGCATCTTTATCAGTGTTGCTTGTTAGAATAATTTGGAATCTTTACGGTAACTTCAGCCATGCCGTTTGCTGTCTGAATTGAATTCCTGCCTTCTCAGAAGGTGGGAGTGTTGTGCCCTGAAGGATGGGAGAGGAGCTGGGTGGGACAGACAGGAATTCCAGAGGTGCCCTGGGGTTTCTCCAGTGGTCACAGAGTGCTCAGGTTTGTTTGCTGACAGGCTCCCAAACCTCTGAAATGTTTTGTCTTTAGGCCATTCTTAAGTATCTGAGATCAGTGCTGTACACCGAGATTATTTTTAATTAACAATTACTTTAGTAACTGACAATGGAAAGATGACAAATTATAATCCCAAACCTGCTTTCATTGTCAGAGAGTCCATGTTTCCCAGAAACAAAGGCTTTCAGGAACAGCAGAGTTCCCTTTGCCTTTGCTGTTGCTATGTGTGGTAATTTCTTTGTCAGGGCCTGCACTTTTTCTCACATTTCCTCAGTAACTTGAATATCTGAACTGATCAATCTCCTCACCTCTGCATTCCCCCAGAGGCTGTCTCGTTCTCTTGCTATGATATCTTCTTTTTTCTTCCCCTCCTCCCTTGGCAGACCTGCATGGGCAAAGATGTAACTCTTCACGTCTCTGCAAGCAATCCTGCTATGCTGCTCTACCAGAAATTTGGATTTAAGACTGAGGAATACATTTTGGATTTTTATGACAAATATTACCCCTTGGACAGCAAGGAGTGTAAGCATGCATTCTTTCTCAGGCTGCGGCGCTAATCTGTCAGAGCTGTCTGGGGATCTCTGAAAAGCCCAATCTGTCAAAAAAAACTACCACAACTTTCAGTGGAGGATGTTGGCTGTCACATGAGAGGTGAAACACACCGCTGTGTTTATCCCTAGGACTTTGGATTTCAACAAATCAGTGTGCTGAAACTGCAATCCAAGAGTATTGATTCCTATGCTCCAATGGGAGACCTAGAAATACCAGCTGGAATACACTGAAACCACTGGAAGACTGAAATTCTTTATGTGAAATTTTCCTGGCACTGTTACTGTGAAGAGCCTCATTGACAAACAAGAAAAAAATATTTGTCGCTTCAGAGGGGTCCCATGGATTTCAAATTTTGAAACCTGTCAAAAAAATGCTACAGGTTTTTCATTTCTCTTTTTGTTTATGACCACCTAAACTTAAATCATTCAGTGTTTCTGTGATTTGATTGCTTTCCTAGGAACCATGTCTTGAATCTGTGAAGAGAAACAAGATATTGGTGCACATAGCTGGCTACTAACTTCAGGAAAGTTCTTCATGTGCTGGAACAGTAGTACTGGAACCATGTTTTAGGAATAGTGAAGAGTGTGTGAATTCCTGTGATCCCAAATACAAGGCTCAGAGGAGACACCACCTTTCTTCTGCTTCTTTGCTACCTTCCTTTCCCCTTGTTGATGCTGTGCTCAGTGTGAAGTTCTTGTAGTGCACAGTGTTTTGTGTTCAGGAACAAGGTGTCAAGTGGGTTTGTATCTAGGCAAGATAGGACATCATACCTTTGAATCAGCCCTTTGAAATCCTGCAACCTCTGCCAGTTGTTGGTGCTGCAGATTAGCTCCTAACCCCTCTAACCACAGAGCTAACCTTGTGGGCTTCAGCATCCACCTCCTCCTGCTACAGGCACTCTGGATAGGAGAAATTCAGAACAAAAGTCACTACTAATGTTTGAAATGCAGGCTGATTTGTAGAAGCAATCTGTTTGCAGCTTGGAGGTTGGAGAAGGTAGAGGTGGGCCAAATCCAGTTCTTGGAAGCAAGTTCTAGGCTGTCATTTCATGGTTCTAAATGTAAGTAAAGAGGAGAGCAAAGAATAAATAGAAATAACCAAGAACTAAAGAAAATACAAACCCCAGATGGTTCTGGTAGTGGACTCTTCTTTTACACAGTTTAGTGGCTTCTCTCTCCCAGACTTTCACTGCAGATGAACAGAAAGCTGCACTGACCAAAGGTCAGTCTGTGTGTTTTAACTTCGGATCACATCCACTGTGATGTTCCTTTCACATCAAGCCCACAAAGAACTACATAGCAAATGTGACTTTTTTGTTCTTAATCCACTGTGTGTACCTGTTGATTACCTGGCTATAGTAAAGTTGCCTTAATGGAGTCTTCATTTTGGTAACAGAAGAGAAAGGGACACAAAGTATTTTTCTGTAGTCAATGTACATCATTACCAACACAAAAAGAGTGATAGTGGGAGGGAAAAGCAGGCCATCCGAGGGTTGTATGCCATAATATCCATGCACATTTCTGCCTGTTCTATGACTATGTGAAAATTTTTGATGTTATGAGTTAGACGTACTTGGAAAGGAAAAAAAAAAACCTGTCTTTATGAATGGAATTAAAGCCCTTTCCTTGGAAAATCCTACCTGAAGTCATACTGTTTAAGCTGTCTCTCCATCATATTTCATTCAAATCTAGCAAACTCAAGTATGGCCGATAGAGGGTGTGTGGACAACTGACCAAGAAAAGAGACTCCTTATTTCCCTACTGGATGCTCACACAGAAGCCACACACATGTGGGCCTTAGCAGGCTGTTCCTTTCCAGCCAGAATGAGGAGATATAAGATAGTCTGGAGAAGATGACCAGTTCTGCAATATGTTCTCAAAGGTGACCAGGAAGATTTTGAGGACTTTCCTGCTCTTTGCTTAGATCTCTGTGGCTTTGTCCCTCAGAGGGAGAATGCCAGGTGAAGAGGGTATTATAATAGCCCTGGGATACCTTCTGTGCTGCAGACATCTTGTTTTATCCAGGTACTTCATTTACTCCCAGTTCCTCAAATGCAATGAAGTGATCATATGCCTTTCAGCCTTTGCACCTCATCTGTTTTCCATCTTAAGGAAGACTGGTAAGAATGAGCTCAATAAAGCTTACAGGGAATGGAGATAAATATTGCTATTTTGCTTGTTCTTGCTAATTTGTCCATATTTCTAGGAAAATTACCTAGTTAAGAGATATACTTACTATATTGCACACTCACAGGACTGTAAGCTTTTGATCCCTTGGTGTTATCTTCTGTGCTTTTGTAAACTATACACCCTGTTCATTAGTGCTGCCTGTGAAAATGTGGTGTGCCTTTGAATTACTTATTACGCCTCCCCTGATGATCCTAATGGTGGGTACAAGTGTGGCTGACTCAAGCATCACTTCAGTGATGGTCTGGGTGAATGTGAACAGTCCTGACCCAAGAACTTCCTGACTTGCAAAGAGATAACAGCAAACCACTGAGTGAAGTTATGTATGTAATCTGATAGCGGCTGGTAGCCCGGGGAAACAGCCAGGGAGCTCTGCTTGTCTTCACTAGGTCAGCATCATAATTTGGCAGTCTTTGAAGTAGTTATAAAACAGCTGTTGCAGTTCCATCTCTATTTTGTGGCTGCACAGGGGCCACTTTCAGCATCCTCTTAAGATACCGTTTCCTCCCTGTAATGTTGAAAAATGAGAAATTTAAATGTTTCTTAAGCTTAAGAGCTTAAGGCCTCTACTTGAATGGCCATGGCTTTCTCTGCAAAGGATGGGTCTTTTCCAAGCCACATGATGAAACAAACTGACAAGCTATATGCTCTTAGCCTTCTGCTTCCCTCTTTGTGCCTCAGAAACCAGAGTGATTGGTTACTGTAGGTGAGATTAAAGAGCCGGCATCCACCCTGCTTTATGACACCATTACTCCATGCTTCCCTAGCCTGTGCAGTGATTGTAGCAGCGATTAGAGTGGCCAAACACAGCTCAGTTTAACATAACAAAGTTTTCCTGGAGAACAAAGGTGGAACTTCACCTGTTCTAAAAAGGGCAGCAAAACCCAAGCATTTCCCTGGGCTTGTCTGAACTTTGATACTTCACAACCAGGAAGCAGCCTGCTGTAGTAACCTTATTATGCCTGTTCCTCTGCTGTAGCTGAGCTGGGTAAATACTCAGACCATTCTGCATAGTAGTCATTAATTTCATAGAAGCAATACTTTGCAGCTTACTTTGAAAGAGAAGTCACTTTTCTGAGAGATGTTGCAAATGTGTCAAATGCTTCTTTTCAGGTTTTGAATCCAGACTGGGGCATGAAACAAAGGTCTGCTTGGCCCATTCACTGCCACCTAGAGATGTGCTGCTTTGCAGACCTGCCTGCTTGTGATGATAAGCCTTAGTGAGTGATTGAGCTAAACCATCTTTATTCCTTGTCTCTGGCAACTTTGCTTACGTAAGCTTGCCCCGGGAAGCAACCTGGTCCGCAGGGTTGCTTCCCTCTAGCCCTTGCGTTCTTTCTGGAAGAGACGCTCTGAGCAAACACTGCCAGCTGCATCAGACAGGAATCTGAGTCCCCGCTGCTGTGACGGATTAGTAGCCAGGTCTTCACTGCAAAACCAGCGGGACAGGTGGCTGGGTCCCACTTGCTTCAAACAGGCGGCGTTAGCCAGGCAGGCACAGTGAGCTCGGCCGCTCCCCCTGCCTGCGGGTGTGGAAGGGCGGCTGCCTGGGGCAGGAACAAGCTGCCACTGCCACGGAGGAGCGGGAGCGTCCCTGAGCGGGTTTTGCAACAGAAGACGAGAACAAACCTGTTGTGCTTCTCTACCAGCTTTGTCAGCACAGAAACCTACGGCACCTTCTTCAGAGTATAATTAAAGAAAAAAGCCCAACCAACAAAAACCACCCCCATAAACAAAAAAAACCTCACTCCAGAACTACAAAACATCCTTTTTCTTGCTAGCTCATAGGCTCCTCGGGAATTCCAACCATGCTCCTTTGCCAGCGCTACTGCGATGTGAGAGCAGTGGGACCGCCCCACTCCCGCCGTGCCCCGCGCCCACCGCCGTTTGAACAAGAATATGGAGGCCAGTGGAGGGTTGGCGGTGATGCCCGAGGAATGGCGGCTGTACCTCGTGTCCACCCGAGTCGCCACCTTCCGCAACTGGCCTTTCACCGAGGGCTGCGCCTGCACGCCCGAGCGGGTGAGCCCTGGACCGGGAGAGGGGGGCCAAGGGAGCGGGAACGGGGCCAGCCAGACGCTGATGGGACCTTCCTGCCTTTCCTATGCCCGCAGATGGCGGCAGCAGGTTTCGTGCACTGCCCCAGCGAGAACAGCCCCGATGTGGCGCAGTGCTTCTTCTGCCTCAAGGAGCTGGAGGGGTGGGAGCCCGACGACGATCCCCTGTGAGTTCGGGGTGGTTTTCCCGGTCTCCTTCCCGATCGGCGCCGCTTCCGAGGGCGGCTCCGCAACCGAGGTGCTCGGCAGGGGAGAATAGCTGCGTGTGGCTTGTGAGCTACTCTTTTCTCTTTTTTCACTCTCTTTTCAGGGAGGAACACAAAAAGCACTCTGCGGGCTGTGGTTTTCTTTCCCTTCAGAAAGAGCCTGCTAACTTGACACTACAGGAGTTCCTGAAGCTGGACAAAATGCGAATAGTAAAGGCAATTGTACGTAAACAGAGATGTGCCTCCAACTGCCAGTGATGCTGGAAGAGTTACTTAGTTTCTAGTCTTGGGATTGTTTAGCTGGCCTCGTTCCTTGCCACAGTGCTGCCAAAGTGCTTTGTTGCTTCCCGAGTAGGGCTGGATCAGATGATGTGCCCTTTCCTGATTCTCAGCCTCTGCTTTATCCGAGATGTAACCTGATCTCCCCTTGAAGCTCAAAGATGCTCAACTGAGTGGTAGACAGTAACATATTATTTTTCCTTTTGCAGAAAAAAGAGATTTCTCAGAAGATGACCGAGGTTGAAGATGCAGCCAAGAGCACACGTTGTAAAATAAAGAATCTGGCCTAGACTGCTGCACCTTCACGCTTGCTGGTGGCATCTGAATTGTACATGTACTGCGGCACTGTCACTGTGACTTACTGGCTGTGTTTGCCAGGACTGCTTCCAGACTGGCAGTTCTCTGAGAAGCAGACTGAATTCTGCTTCACTCACTTGAGTCTGTCTGGGAAGTACTTGGCCTTTGATGCATTGCATACATAATCTTTTAATCTTTTTCTGCAGGGGTTCTCCTAACCTTCCTGTTGGTTTTATTAAGGATTACTACTTGTGGGTTTACTTGTTCTCTTACTATTGGTTTTTTTTTTGAAACCCAGCAGTTTAGAGATATTGCTGTATTGTAGATATACTGGTAGCTCTGGTGCTAAAACCTATATTTATGGCAAGATTTGACAGGTGTTTCCATTTTTGTACTGAATATACCAATGCTTTTGGATATTTGGGACACAAAAAGGTAAAGGATTTTTAAAAAATCCTTCAGGGGTTTAGGATTGTGACTTTTAACATTGAACTATACCAAATCTTAGTGTGCCTGATATCGTTGTAAACTTCTGTTTGTAGTTGGCTGCTGCCTCGTGTTGATGCATTTATAGATAAAAGTTGAAGGCAGAACAGCAATGTAGTTTTACTCGATTTTCTGAAGGACAAGAATCTGACCTTAACTGCAATGGGCTGCACTGAAAGCAGTTTTAACATCAAAAGGGAAAATAAGCTCATCAATTAGAGCCTGCAGTGCTGTTGCTCAAGTGTCAAACTTTCAAAAGCAGCATTCATCAGGCATTAGAGACATTTCAAAGACACAAAAATTTATTTGTGCCTGGGAAGGTTTGGTTTATCCCTTTCCTTGCACAGGTTCGGAAAATAAATTTGAAAGGAAAATAAAAAGAGAAATCAGAGTACAGTCAGTGAGGAATTGTGTGCTCTGAACTGCTGGAAAGGAATGGGGGAATCTTGGAGAAAATATTTAATTGTTACAAGGCCCAAGCTGATCATACTGGGTTGTGGATTTTGCAGACAGAACTGAACACACATGATTAGGTGCTTCCAAAGTCAAAGAACCTCCAGATCTATTTTGGGAAAAAGGTTGTTGTAATAACACATTGATGAGACCACTGTTCCTGAGTTTCATAAGTTTGTCCAGTGTTCTCTGTCCAGCCTTACTTGGAACAATGAAATAACCTCATTATCTCCAGCTGTAACAGCCAAATCGTATGCCGATTGCCCTTCTGCATTCTTCTTTTGTATGCTTGCATTGCAGCTGTAAATAAAGAACAAATTGGTTTAAACTACTTAAATTCATTGCAAGTTACTGGACTTAGTGAAGTGGCTTATAGGTAAATGTTGATGCAGAGTAACTTCAGAATTTCTAGATGCTTCTACGTGTAGGGACACAGCTGTGTGATAAGACCACTGAGCCTCAGACAGGTCTGGTAGCCTGCAGCTGAGCTAGAGGCCCAGCTACAGTACGTACCATAACAGGACTCGGATGCACTCCTCTCCCTCTAGTCCAAGCAGAATTGCCTCATGGAGAGCTGTGTTGTTGTGCCTGCATAGGGGGAAAGAGCAGTGGACTTAGTACCCAAAGAAACTGTCCTAGTACATGTCTTCGCAAATAAAACTAAGGAAAATTAATAGGAGGATACAGAATACACTAGAATGTGGTAGGCTTCAGTGAGCTTTATCATATCAAGTGGATAGGGGAAAGAATTGAATAGAAAAGCAGCTTTTTAAACAGAAGTTACAAGAATTCTTCAAAGCTGGCACCTTTAAGGACTGGATACTGTCTTTGAAAGGAGCTCCTCAATTACAGATTTGTGTCAAAGGAGGGTTGGAAGGTTAGTTCTAAAACTGGAGCATGTGTGCTTTTTTTTTGGTAAAACTTCAAAAGACCCAAGGCAGAGAATCAGTGCTCACTCACAGTCCTGACTGCTGGTCTATGTCAGCACCTTTTTGCACAAGAAGGGAGATTGCTTTTGAGTGCTTGTTAAGGACAGCAACTGTGAGAGCAGGTCGATCCTCGTCACTGATGCAGTTTGGGTCAGCTCCCTAGAATGCGCAGCAGAGGAAAGGTGAGCTGTTAAAAACCATATAGATTCTTCAACTTCCACCTCACTTTAATATTATGCCAATTCAAGTTGGCAAATGGGCTTTATGCTCAAGACAGAGAAATGCTCAAATTGTGGTTTTTTGCTTCTTCATGTTTCTTCTGAAAATGTTTGCCATCTCCTAGCTCAAAGCCAGAGTAAATGTATATAAGAGTAGTCAGATCCCACAGTCGGCACACCAGACAGCAGAAACTTAGAGGTTATGCTTGCTTTTGCTATACAGATGATCCTAAACTATAATAAATTTTTCTTTCTGTTTAGCCTTGACAAACTCAGAGAAGAATGTCTTATGCATCCCCAGAAATTTGGGGAGAACATACATAAATGTAAAATAGATTGCATCTCCTCTCAAATGCTCTTTCAGTCTGAAGATTTGTATTGCGAGGTTGTTGTCTTTTAGGCATAAAGCTGAATTGGCATACCAGGATAATATTCACTCAGTAAATGGTCAAAGAGTGGAAAAGGCAAACTTCAGCAAGGAATAACTTACTTTACTGAGCAACTGTTCTATGAAGGTGGTTCTTCCTTTCCCATTTGGACCCAGTTCATCCAGTAGTTGTCTGGACTCTGGCTGTGGAGACACAGACAACAACTAGTAACATTTCACATAGTGAAAATACAAGAAGGTGGGCGATATCCTGCCTTTGAGTAAAGGTGAAAAATGCACACAGTAGCTTGAATGCAATATATCAGCCTCTCTTACTAATCCATGTCTCTTTTTTGGGAATGTCCTTCTGAATTGGAGCAACTGTTTGGTAACCCAGGCTAATACCTCACAATTGAGGTCTTGATTCAGCAAATGTGACTACAAGGTATTAGCTTTATATCAACACAGCTCTCCAGGGCTGTACAAAGATCTGCTCAGCACAGTAAAAGTAAATATCTTTAGGACTAAAATGTGAAACCTCCAGTATTTATGGAAATATTTTATTTTAAAAATGTGTATGTTTTGTCTCACAGAAGTTAGTTTACTAAATCTTAACAAACAAACAACAAAACATCTTTTATTTCTTCCCAGCCTTCCATCTCCTTCTTCTCCAAGCATTTTTATCTCTGGACTCATATCACAGAGCTCTGTATCTCTTCCCATCTGTTGGGTTGGCTAACTGTTCCAAGGTTAGATTAATGTACATTTCCTTTTTGAAGTTTTCCATGTCATTACTGACAATCCATTTAGTAGGCTGTTCTTTCAGGAAATTTGGTCTCTATTTTAAGTGAAGCCTTGCTTCTGGAATTAAACTATACCTCAATTGTGCTGACATCTCAGCTTAATGGGAAAATGGAGTTGACTTAAAAGCCTGTTATGTAGATCATCTCCTGCCTAGTTCATAGACTGTGCCAACAGTAGTTCTAGCACAGCCAAGTGTACATCCTTTATGGAATCAAACGTAGTAAAGTCAAGGGAAGATGACAGTGCCTTCATCTGATATTGCTTCTGAAAAAAACCTGTAACAGAATCAGTCTTCAACAGTCTTTAGGCCTAATGCGGTGTTGCTAAAACGCAATGGGTTCAAAAATGAGAGAAACAATCTAATTAAACTCTTAGTAGGAAAGCAGATCAGTTATTTTCAATTCTATAATAAATGTCAGTTACCAAGGTTCAGGTTTTATATTAAACTGGACTTTTATTCCCTGCCCCCCATCAGGGTTAAAACCTTTTTATTTTAACCCTTGAATGCCCTCTTTCATGTTAGTGCTGCTCTATAAATATTTTATCCTGTATTTGCAGAAGATACTTACAGAGAGCTTATCCTGTTGTCCTATAAGTGTTCCTGACTTTGTTCTCTTTATTTTGCTTATTGAATGGAAAAGATTATGATCATCTTTGCCTACCAGAAAGGAAAACAAGTGTTCATTCAAAGCAAAGTCCGC
The DNA here is from genome assembly GCA_013396755.1 of Sclerurus mexicanus. Taxonomy (NCBI): domain Eukaryota; kingdom Metazoa; phylum Chordata; class Aves; order Passeriformes; family Furnariidae; genus Sclerurus; species Sclerurus mexicanus. The sequence goes on from VWZF01002688.1 coordinate 200,488, forward strand.
ATCCTAACTAGAACTTTGAGGAGAGATCTGGAAATAATTTATCCACAATTAAAGCAATATTTATCAGTTTTTTACATAAGAAAGTGATGAAATATTTGTTGCAGATCATACTGGTTTTAAGAAAAGCTTTACACTTAGGCAGTCTGAAAGTTTTCCTATTTTGAAATGAAGATTCAATGAAATGTGAAGTTTGGGGTAGGGGTTTTTTTCTAACTAACTGCAGGCTATTCAACAGGCTTGACTCAGATTCATGAATTGTTTTGTCCATAAACCTTATAATTTTTCAAAGCAGTTTGATTCCCAAATCCTTAAGAAGAAGAGTAGAAGACCACGAGTAGATATATATGGTCATTATTTTTAGGAGATGTAATCTATCCAAAGTGCAGGAGGGTTGATAAGGAAATTATGCAGCATGTGAGGATCCAAGTGCCTGGAATCAGTCACATGATTGACACTCCAAAAAACCAGCTTCCAGTGCAATAGCTGCCTCTTGCCACATCTCAGATTGGAAGCACAAAGTGCATGAAACTTATAGGTGAACTGAAGCATATCAAGTGATGGTATAGGAACTTCTGAATCTAATGCTGACTTCAGAACTAGCTGATTTAATGAAAATCTAAATCCAATATGAGATGCTTAAAATGTTGAGCTGTTACTGACACCAACGGGAGATGCAAGTTAAAAAATATCTATTAAAACTAGGTCTAGAATTAATGTATTTCATACTTTTTTTTTCTTTGCCAAATATACCAAAGCTGAGGTCCATGGCACAGCTCAGAAGCAGAGATAATATTGATATTTATGGCTCCTATTGTAAAAGAATATGGGAAACATCTGAAGTTTTATTGTTATAATAAAAAAACCTACTATGAGCTGTGGGTGCAATTAACTGGTCTCAGCTGCTCTCTAGGGATAAAGTATTCATATGAGTTTTTTAGAGTCTGTATGTTGCTTAAATCTAACTCAGCCACATTTTGAGTCTTAAAGACCAAGTTAAGTAGGCACAGAATATGCCAATATAGTAGTTTACCCACCTCAGTGTCTAAGCTTCCAAGCACAACTTCTGTATTCCTGACTGCTATATTTATGGCCTATTATAAAGACAGGAAAAAAAGTCTCACCAAAACTGGTCTGACTGCTATCCTGTCCATCTCTGACTTCTGTTACAGTATTCAGGTAATGACTGCTGAACTTCACTGGTTTATTAGTATGAATATCCTGTAGAATCATCAAATGCAGGCAGTTAATGAGATTATAATGTAATGCTGTTATAATCTTAGTGGCACAAAACAGTGCTGTTTGCATATGAGAAAATACATAGGCTTTTAATATCAGTGTCAAATTACCACAATACATTATCATATGTAATTAAACTCTGTTTTGAGGCTAAGTAATGTAGCAATTTTTTATTGAAACTTGTGTTAGGTATTTGATTTGATTTAGAAAAAAAAAGGTGATACAACCTCACATAATGAAATGAAGATTCTCATCCAAATGAAAGTGTTTCTACCACTTGAGAGATCTGATTAACTCCTCACTTCTGAAATGATGTGATATACCTTTTCAGGCCCCACATCTCAAGGTAGACTTACTAAGATTCTACAAAAGAGATATAATCTGAATTTTGGATTTTTGAAATAGTAGATTTTCATCTTTGAAAAGCTGGAAATGAGGGTGGGTTTTGGAATCTGGTAATTCTGGAGACAGGGATTCCAGATTCTTAACAGGAGTTAACAGGAGCTCTGACAAAAATTATCTCCAAACTATTGAAAATTACTAAGCTTATTTCTTAAAAGCACAATTTGCAGGCTGAAGAAAAGCAGGATATAAGATCAAAAGCTAAGGGGTGTTAGAATCATCAAACAAAATCTTCTGGAAGAAGAATGTTAATATTAATAGCAAACTAACAAAATGCAAAATGATAGCAACATAACCATGAAGTCTGGCTTAATCAGATAAAGATACCTGTTCATCCAGCTCCAACAGAGAAAGAAAAAGATTCTATTCTCCGTAGTGATAAGTTAACATCCTCTGAACAAAAGAATTTCTTGTTTAGACTTGAATTTAAAATACATCAGCATTACACTTACTGGTCTAGGGATGCCTTTAGACCAGCTGCCTATCAACAGGCCTCATCCCCTGAACTGACCTTGTTAATAGCAAGAACGTAATTCAAAGTAATAGTGACTTCATAGTCATCCTCACAGATGGTAGCAGAATTAATCTAGAGGGAAAGAGCAGCCATTAGTGTCTCTTACCAAAAAAAATTACACAGGAATAGTTTTAGAAATAAATCTTACTGCTGATGTTTTTTATGCAACCAATACACAAAATCACATATAAGGCCTTTGCCTACTTATGATATTATACCAACACTTCACATGTAACTGAGAAATGGGCAGGTGTTTTTTGGGCAATTCAAAATTTCAAGGTAACTGAAATACCAAATGAATCCAAAAGGTGTAGTGATGCTAAATTTCATGACAGTTCAGTCATTCTCCACTGAGATTTTGCAGCTGCCTGAAAGGTTGTGTCATTTTTGGGACTCCCAGCTCCAGAAGAACTGGGTACTGCTTTAGACACCCCAGTTTGTGGAAACACAGTGTGTATTAAAACGTGAACAACTTTGCATATCAGTTCATTCAGACAACACTGCTGGCAACAAATCTATCGAAGTAATACAAAAATGAGTACACAGGGGATTATAAAGAAGTGGAATGAAGCTCACAAGCTTATATTGCAGCTGGTTGAAAATTTTGAGATAAGGTTATTTATTATATTTCTAATCCAAATGAAAAACTGAAAAAGCAGAATTAAACCTAGATAGTTAGCATCCACTTTGAACCATTTCCGTTACTTTTGGGGGCAGTGGTTTTAAGACAATAGAATGACAACAGGCCAAGAAGCAGCAGGAATAACCTTCTCTAGGCAATTTTATATTTTTCAGGCCTATCCTTTTGAATCCTATAGCAAAGGAAACAAGTTGCAATGGACCTATACCCCAACTCTATTAAGCAGATATTCTATTTATACTTGTACTACAGCTTCTGAACATATTGGTGGACAATAGGTCTCAGTGGATATAGATTCAGATGCAAAGTATCTACTGGAGTGTCATCCCTCCCCAAAGTGTAACCTGACAAATGACAATTAGCTTTCTGACCTCCAGTACTCATGAGCCTTTCTGTAGTTGTTTCTATGTGCTAAAACTGGAGGGCGTTTGACCAAATGATCTCTCACTCATATCACCCCTATCTTCCAGGCCTCTTTAGGAAAAATTTCTGGTTTCTACCTTCTTGCTGTCACCCCTTTAATAATTTTAATGCAGTTTGGTGACATCCTAAAGGCTACATCTCCAGTAAGGAAAACAATACCTTGTTATTGTAAAATTGGTATAGTTCACACTAAAAGTAGACTGTACAGCCAAAGAGAATATCTGCTATCTGGTGGTACAATCCAGCCTGGAGCAGAGGCAAGCACATCATCTAAGTCTTTTTTCTAGCAGGGCTTATTTAACTGAGCAACTACATAGATGTCACTGATCTCTTCTTTTTGTCTTCTCTGGGGTACTATAAAAGCAGCTGAGAATGGGGTTTCTCACTTTCCTTACAGCTGTTAGGTGAGAGAAAAATAGAATTAACCATAGGAAAGAAGGCAGGAAAAAATTTTCAGTAAGACTGAGCAAAAAATGGAACAGCAAAACAAGACAAATTACACACACAAACAAGTCAACATCTAAAGAAAAGGGAGACATTTATTTTTCCAGAGTTAGCAGCCACAATAATCTTTTCATGACCCTTCATAGGAAGATATTACTCACAAGCTCCTTCCTACCTTTCCCATTCGAGGTTCTCCAATCAGTTCTCTGAACTCAAGGTTGTTTTGAGTGTAACTTCTAAGGTGACCGCAGACATGATCCAGCTGTTTTCTCCAGTAACCTGATCAGAGAGAGTTAAGCAGAAGAAAAATCCTTAAAATGTGATTAACATTTCTTCTAGTCAAGTGATGGAAGATTTAAAAGATAGCATAGTGTCACTAAGATAATTTTTTTTTTTTGGGTATACAATTCATCTAATCGAGAAAACAAGAGGGAAGTTATACCCTAAAAAATCATGTGAAACACTATCTTATCCATAGGTATATTCCTCCTTAGGGCACCTCCATTCACAACAAAGTCATGTCTTGGAACGGTTCTTGGGAGTCAAAACTGGTCCTGTGTGAAGGGTGAATTTCACGCTATTCCCCACCATAAGAAAAGAAAAAAGGAAAATATTACAATTAGGCAATTGTGTATTATTGACCCAATTTGTAGTTGATTTGGAATAACTGAGAGGTAACAATAAGCCAAATCTGAAAAATGCAGACACAGAAACTCAGCATATACAGCACTCTGGTCTGTGTAAGTTATTCTCTAAATATATTCCTTTCAATTATATATGTGAAAGCTTATTAAAAGCTTAAGCATTCATCGTCTTTTGCCTGTCAGGATCTTGGGGAACGAGTCAGCCTTTTATGTAGATAGAAGGCATGAAACTGGAGGGGCTAAATGCACTTGGATTAAAAAATCATCTTAAGCCACTAAGAGTTTTTGCACCTCCTGTCCAAGCATTTCTGGAGCTGCATACTCCTTTCATCAAGGAAAGAAACAAAAGGACTTGTTCTTATTCTTAACTGGCTGTTATCAGGATCTGGCTAATTTTCTTTTTTTAGCATACTAATGGAAACTGTACATAGCATGAATAATTTTTTTCTAAATAAATTTTGTAGGCTTGGTAACCTCATTTAACTTACAAAATAAAGCTGCTCCTTTCCTTCAAGTCAAGTGAAGCTCAATACAGTGTAAAGAAACCAAGCCAGAAGGAAAATGCTGCTCTGACTTTTACTAGAGAAGTCAAGGGCACAAGGACTTCTGTGCTTGGAAGACTCTTTCAAGATTGAACTGGTGTGAAAAACTGAAAGAACAAGTCTTATTTGTTAAGCAGCTTTAAAGGAATATAAAAAGAAGGATACACAGAACAATGTAAATTGTTCCTTGCCATGGTCTCACATACAAAAAGTAATTCAAAGGGTTGATTAAAAAATCTAAACCAGACTACTACTTGATGAGGAATCTCTCCAGAGAAGCCAGCAATATTCACAATAAATTGGTTCATAACTAGCCTAGATCCTCAGATTTTATTTCAAAAAATCAAGATTGTCAGGAACATATTATTGCATGGTTGATATTTTATTATATCTCAAAGGATTTTTGGCAGCACAGATGGAATACTTGAATCCATGCTGCCAATAGTTGCTTACACCTATATCACACTGATTTAATGTTTGTTATAGTAGAAAAGGGAAATCTTCTTTGTAAAGTTTACCTGGTAAATGTCTTGGCTCCTGTTCAAAACAGGCTGAAAGTACAGCAAAAAAAAAAAAAAAAAGAGAAATACAGTACACACCAGTGGATTAGTGATTTGATACTGCTGTTGTTTCCCCCCTCTTAACTGTTCTGTATTTTTTTTAAATCTTCACAAAAGAAAAAGGTTAGTTAATGGCTGATATGGTCAAGGAATAATAAACCCCCACATCTTATTTAATCACTTGCATTTAAAAACTTGAATATCAAATATTTGATACTATTTTAATTGAATAAATAATGGTCATATTTTGCATATATAAAGAAGATTTTCCTGGGTTAGAGTGTACAGATAGTTGATACAGATAGTTTCAAGCCATGTATACAGTTCAGCATCAAGGAAAGGAACAGCGTGAACTGACTGTAAGAGACATTTATTGATTTATGGAATGAAATATGTTCCTCAGTTCTTGGCAGGGTCTAATAGAGGGAGAATACAAATGTTCAGTGTTACTTTATTTTTCTCTTGGCATTACTGGCCAATCCTTTATTATTTCTGACGAAATTAAGCTTCCTGACATGCAGAGTCAAGTGTTGTATTTCCTACAGTGATGTCTTAAGAGAACATGCCATAATTCAGAGCAAGGGAGTAGGAAAACAGATTTTCCTAGTGATTATTTTAAAAATAAGAGTACATCTGGATACACAGAGTCAAAATAGGAATTTCTAACATCTATTAGCAACCTCTTCTACCCAAAATTAATTCTGACAGCAGCCTGAAGGGTTGACCATCTGATTGTAGAAAAGAGCTAGAGATGAACAAGTAGATCTAAAAAAGTAATTGTTCCTCCAAACAGTGCTTTGATGCTGTAACGATTTAAAATTATCTTGCTCTATGGATTGCACAGCTGTGAATGGACAGACTCCTCAATAAGTGATGTAGATATACTGATACCCTTGGGGGGGCTGGAAGAAGGGGTCTTACAAGAGCTCTCAAGGTTTCTAACAACCCTATTGTTTGTAATCCTGTTCAGAATACCTTCCTCTAATTAAGTTTTCTTTGCTTCCAAAACTTCTATAATTTATACCAAAACCTCACCCCAAACAAGTTCTTTACGTAGACAAGCTTCATCATATTTTCAAAAACTATGATCCCCTGTATTTCAGAGTTTTGTTTATTGATACTCCCTGCAGGTGCTATCGCAGGTCTAACTGAAGTTCACATGGTAGGGGCTGGGGAGAGTGCTGGGAGGTGGAGTGGCTGTTCAGTGGTTTCCAATTCAAATGCAGGTTACCAGCTCCTGATCTTGTGGGATCTGAGGAAATCAAACTACTGCCAAATCAGTAAGGCTGCACAGGGGTCAGTAAACACGATTTTGATATTGCTGATAACTTCTTTTAGCTACTGATGGAGATCAGTGATTGAATTCTAAGGCACTGCATTTACAAGCGAGTGGTGGGAAGACAGACTTGTAAAGATGTAAATCAGTGTCCTACTGATACCACATTCTGTGACTATATTTTCATGAAAGAACAAGGTCATAAATTGTTTAGAAAACATAAAATCAGAACTTCTAACCTTTTCCAGGACTAATGGCTGTCAGGAGAGGCTTATGATCACTCATCTTTTCCAGCTTTTCTTTTTGTGAAATCAGTTCAAGCTCCTTCTTTTCCAAAAGTCTTCTAGATGGGTAAAAAAGTCCAATGGTTTGGGTTCCTTTATCCTCTCTTTCTATTAGTTCTGGCCTTAACTTGGTCAGCAAAACAGGATGAGGTTGCCAGCCAACTTGAGCTTGTAATTGTTTAGCCTGGGGGCAGGGGTGGAGGGCAAGGGAAAGTGTAAGTCATGTAATTAGATAAAATTAAATGGTTTACAAGCCAAACTTAAGTAGAACAGTACACAGAATTGTAAACAAAAGAAAAAGCTAGCAGGAAGAATCATTAACAATTCTTGATTTTAATTACCAGTCTGTATGCAACTTATTACAAATATTCAAGAAAAATCAAAATTTTCACAATTGCCAGGAGTCATGTATGTTTTTGTAGGGCTAAAGCTGGTCTTGCTAAGTATTGTGGTCTTTCTCAAGACAGAGTTTTAAAAACACTGTTACATTTGTATGAAGGAATACCTTGTATCAGCACGCCATAAATAATTCACAATTTATAACAATAAGCTTAAAGACCTAAGACTTAAAAAGCTGATTGTTTCTCACTTGTTATTTAGGATGAGGCTGGATTAAGGCCTGGGTTGAGGCTGGTCTTCAGCAGAAAGCCCCGCCTTGATGGGGGCTCTGTGTAAATACCATAGGACATGCAAAAGTGAGCATATGGCTGGGTCTTTGTACCACACTTGAAACAAGTAAAGTAGAATGGAGGATGTCCAGGCCGGAAAGTTCAATGCAACATTTGCCACTAGAGAAGCATATGATGCATGGTTCAGGAATAATAGGAGAGGGATTGAATTAATAGGAAGAACAGTACCATTACCTAAAGCTGTTAGATTAGGAATATTAACCAGGATACCAGATTGCTACTACACAGGCATTTCCGAGGCAGTAAATCTTCAGATACCTCAGCACTATACTATGGAGGCAAACTGGATATAGGATAGTGTTTCAAATTTTATGTGCACTCAGCTAACAAAATAAATTCTCCTTGAGTATGCTCTTAGATTGAAACATTATACAAGGGGAAATTTTTTGTGCAAGTTCTACTGAGCAGCAGTTAAGTATTTGTCTTTACTGAAGTTAATGAGGTCTTCAGCAAAACAGTTGCACGTGTCATCTCATGTCTGGTAATTCCATGTATAGGTGATTATAGTGCAGAGTAGTTATGGGAAAACTTGCATTAGGTCAGCCTATACTTTAACCTTTGATGGATAATTTACTTTGCCTGAGTACAGCGATATTGTATCTCAGCTGATGTAATGAGCTGATGCTCTTGACCCATGGTAATTTGTTTGCAAGTCACTGACTGATGTGGGGTCAAGATGTCATCTAAGCCTTTCGTTTTTCCATACATAATCCTATGTACTCTAAGAAAGTATCTTGATAATACTAAACTGTTTACTAGCTGACAAAAGTTTTGCAAAGAGAAGTTTGAAATTGTTGCAGGTCACAAATAAGTAAAATCAGATTTGTCCACACAAACATCAAAAGCACATGCCTTGGCTCCACACCAGTCACAGAAACGGGCATCACACTGGTTCACACAATTGCATTTTGAGCATGAAACTATCTTCCTTTGTTGTTTGTGGCAAGGTGGGGGGCTGTCTCCTCCAAACATGGGCTAATAAAACAAAACAAGCATTAGGGAGAAAATGCTTCTTATGAAGAAAAGTTCACAAGCCTAAAAGGGGAAAGAGGAAAGCAAGCTACTCTGATAACATAAAGTAATACTCAGCCTAAGAGAATTATTGGAACTTAAAATGAGCAACAGAATGACTTGGATCTAACCTGTAATTTATTTTTTTTTAAATTACAAAACCACAGTAAAATGTGGCATTAATTAATTTGAAAATATTTTTAGCAGAACTAGTACCAAAAAATAAAAACCTTACCAATGGTGTCCTTTTACACTAAGTATTTAATAATAGGGCCCCATGTATAAGTACAGTTGCAATTAAGAGAGAGGGTTGTCTGCTGATGATCTTACATTTTCAAATCCAACACACAACAGGTATTTTGCTTTGTATCTTTCTTTTTAGTAGTATGGCAGGGATAATGTGTTCAGGCAAGAAGTTTTTCACAGTTTGAAATTGGCTGCCTAAATATTTTTTGCACTATTTTACCTCCTGCAAGTTTTATATTACCTTGTTTTTCTACTAAAATTAACTTATATGGGTAAACAAATAAAACAGGTTTTTCTTCTGAAACTGCTAGAAGTTGAGTATAGATCCCAGTTAGGACAAATAGAACTTAAAAATGTTTTGTTAGATTTTGCCTCAAAGCTTATGCAGTTTATTTTCTCTACAAGTCAGAAATATGGATAAGGAACAGAACCCGAGGAAAATTATTTTGATTACACTTGCAAAAGCAAGTAAGCAAACATGAAATAGCCCTATTTTCATCTGGACCTGCACTTGAATTGGAACTATGTAATCTGAGGGTTTGATTGGAAGATAAAATTTACAAAGGCACAGATTTAAATGAGTTTTAAATCTTTATTATGTAATAGCTATTACTAATAATATTGGCATTATTACTATTCATTATTCAGAAATTATCAATGGTTATCACTAATTAATCAATATTATTAGTAAAAATTCTGATTACTATTAACAATTCTTAGTAAGCAATTAACTTTCTGTCTTAGCTACTACAGGTCTCACCATTCAAGTCATATGCTTAATTACATATGCAGCTACATATTAGTATCTACATTCAGTGAAGCAGCTAAACATATTTATCTTAGGTAAATACAGAATCCTACTGAAATTCACATTGAAATGACACTTCAGTGGCTATACAAGAGACTTTTGCAGCTCGCTACAGACAATTTTAGAACTCAGGTTGTTATCTATTATAATCAGAAGACTTTAACTCTGAAATCATTAATTATTCTTCTCTCATTTCTGTATTTATCACAACCTAGAGAAGTGAAATGTACCATAAGTTTTTCATATAAGACTTTTCAGAACTGAAATTAAAATTCTTCCAAGGAACTAAATGAGCAAGTTAAATGGGGAAGTGAGGCAGACAGCAATTTTAGGGATAACATTTACTACTATTTTTCTCTCCTCTGCAGAGTCACAGCCAAATACAAGCATGTTAGTTATATGCACATAGAAGAAGCAGCAAATGGAGATAAGAAAAATAATGTAAAAGCATATTTTATTTTCAGAAAATAATTGAATTCAGTGTGAATGATCTACCAAAGATAGAGAATGTTATGCTTGAATGTTATGCTTTCATTTGATTGAGGCAAGAAGCCTTACCGTCTGTATTTCAGGCAGTTTGCTTTCACAAGTTGCACAGTGTTTATGGTGAAGAGGATTTCCTGTGCCACACACTTGACAAATTACTTTACCCTTTTAAACAGAGAAAGAATACATTTCACATAGTGTTTGAAAACTGTGAACAAGAAAAAGAAGAGGACTTGGATCTTACAAAGTGCTGTGGTTATTCAGCCCTGCAGATAAAAGAGATGCTTAAACTCTGTGCTGTAGATTTCACACTTCAGTTAGGCCATATTGTCTGGTCCTCACAAATCTATGCATCTTGGTGACTATTTTTTTAAACTATAGTACAGTCTCTTCAGGAGATCCAGTATCAGTACCTCTAGATCTTTGTATATACTAGTGTCAGTTTCCTTAGTCACTACACTCACACAAAACAGACAGTCCAGTATCTGCAAGGAAAATTATTAATAATACAATGCCATCATATCGTGAAGTGCCTTAAAATATCCTTAAAAGGTCTTAGCAAAGTCATTATTAACAATCGAGTTTCTACGAGAGCTAAGAATAATGGGTCTGCTATTTTGGTTGTTGCCACCAAATCGTTCAGGTCTGCCTTTGCACCTACATCAGGGTTGCCATAAAACATTACATGTAGGTCAATGTCCATAACCTACTTGTGGTGGGTTGACCCTGGCTGGAGGCCAGGTGTCCACCAAAGCCGTTCTACCACTCCCTTCCTCAGCAGGACAGAGAAGAGAAAATATAATGACAGGCTCATGATTTAAGGGCACTGATTACTATTACGGAAAAATGAACTCAGCTTGGGGAAATTAATTGAATTTATTATCAATCAAATCAGACATTGCCTCTGGCACTCCTTTCTTCTCAGGGGGAGGACTCCTCACACTCTTCCCCTGCTTCAGCATGCGGTCCTTCCCATGGGAGAGAGTCTTCCATGAACAACTCCAGCATGAATCCTTCCAAAGACTACAGTTCTCCATTAACTACTCCAGTATGGGTTGCTTTCCATTTGGTGCAGTCCTTCACAAACAGGCTACTCCGGCATGGATACCCTGTGGAGTCACAAGTCCTGCCAGCAAACCTGCTCCAGCATAGACTTCTCTCTTCATGGGGCCACAGGTCTTGCCAGGAGCCTGCTCCAACGTGGGCTTCCCATGGGGCTACAGCTGCCTTTAGGCAACCACCTGGTCCAGTGTGGGGTCCTCCATGCGCTGCAGGGGCATAGCCTGCCTCACCATGGTCTTCACCATGGGGTGCAGGGGAATCTCAGCTCCTGTGCCTGCAACACCTCCTTCCTGTCCTTCTTCACTGACCTTGGTGTCTGCATAGTTGTTTCCCTCATACATTCTCACTTCTCTTGTCTCTGGCTGCAACTTGCTCCTGTGAGATAACTTCTTCCCCCCTTCCTAAATACGTTAACCCAGAGGCCCTACCACCATCACTTATTGATTCAGCCTTGGCCAGCACTTGGCCCCTCTTGGAACCAGCTGATATTGACTTCATTGGACAAAGGGAATGCTTCCAGCAGCTTCTCAGAGAAGCCACCCTTATAGCCCCCCACCTTGCTACCAAAACCTTGCCATGCAAACATAGTACATGTCACCCATCACCTCTGTCAATCACATATTTAAGAACCATGATTAAAATCCACATCAATATCAAAATGACATCATCACAACACTGAATGAAAGTGGACAATTTACACACAATCCACACCTCTTCCTTTCACCACAATTACAAGAGAAATCCCCCACAATCATTCCATTCTCTAACATTGTTCAGTCCATCTTTTGCCCGTTACCTCTTCCAATTACTATACTCATCTCAAATTCCTCATGCCCCACATCGGGCACAAAAAAGGACTGTGATGGATTGACCTGGGTTGGATGCCAGATGCCTACCAAGCTGCTCTATCATTCCCCTCAGCAGAAGGGGGAAAGAAAATAAGATGGAAAAAACCTCATCAGTCAAGATAAAGGCACTTTACTAAAGCAAAAGTGAAGGTCACATATGCACAAGCAAAGTTAAAAACTCAAAGATTTTCTATTTCCCATCAGCAAGTGATCTCTGGACACTTCCTGGAAAGCAGTGCTTCAGCACATGTACAGGTTGATGGTTAAGGCAAACATTGTAAATAATGAGTGCCCACCCTACTCTTCCTCCTCCATTTTTTTTAAGCTTTTATATCTGAGCTGATGCCATATGGCATGGAATACCCCTTTGGTCAGTTTGAGTCAGCTGTCCTGGCTATGTCTGCTCCCAAGATTTTGCCCATGCCCAGCCTACTGGATATGTTGGAGAGACAGTGCTGGTGCTGTGCCATAACACCCATGTGTTATGGACACCTTTCTAGCTGCCCATGTAAAGCACAGCACTGTGAGGGCTGCTGTGTGGAAAATGAACTCCATTTCAGCCAGGCCCAATACAGACATCAAGCTGATAACTGCCTCAGATTATGAAATTCCTTTGTTATCTGATTAGTCTTCATATAGTAATTTCTTTTCATCATCCTTCTCTTTCCAAAATGTTTGCTTGCAATTATCACAGAATCCCACTGAATGGTTGAGGTTGGAAGGGACCTCTGCAGTCACCTGGTCCAATGCCTCTGGTCAAGCAGGGCCACCTAGAGCTGCTTGCCCAGGGCTATGTTCAGACAGCTTTCGAATATCTCTAAGGATGGAGAATCCCCAAACTCTCTGGGCAACCTGTGCAGGTGCTCAGTCACCATCACAGTAAAAAAGTGTTTCCTAATGTTCAGATGGACCCTTTTGTGCTTCAGTTTGTACCCATTATCTCTGGTCCTGTCACTGGGCACCACTGAAAAGACCCTGGGTCTATCTTCTTGCACCCTCTCTTCAGGTATTTATATATATCAATGAGATTACCTCTGAACCTTCTTTTCTCTAGGCTAAACAGTCCCTGCTCTCTCACTCTTTCCTTTAGATGTTCCAGTCCCTTAATCATATCTGTGGACCTTTGCTGGACTCTCTCCATTATGTCCATGTCTCTCTTGTACTGGGGACCCCAGAATGGGACACAGTACTGCAGATACAGCCTCACCACAGTTGACTAGTGGGGATCAACTTCCTTGACCTGCTGTCAACACACTTCCTAGGGGCTTTGGCTTTCCTAACAATAACTTGGGAGCATATTCCTCCCAGGTTATCTGTCCCTGCTTCCACCTGCTGTATACTTTTATATATGAGTTTTGACAGGAATTCCTTGTTTATCCATGCAAGGCTGCTGGCACTTTTGCCTGTCTTCCAGCTCATAAGGATGGACTGTTCTTGATCTTGGAGGAGGTGATTCCTGAATCACCTTAAATCAGCACTACCTTTCTTGGACCCCTCTTTCTGCAGGACCTTATCCCATGGGATTTTTTCAAGCAGATCCCTGAAGAGGCCAAAGTCTGCTCTCCTGAAGTCCAGGGCTGTGATCTTGCTTTTGACCCTGCTCCTTCCTCTCAGGGTCCTGAACACCTGTTTTGTAGTCACTGCAGCCAAAGCTGTCTTTGACCTTCACATCTCCAACAAGACCTTCCTCCTTTCTAATTATAAGATCCAGCAGAGCACCCTTCTTCACTGGTTTCTCAACCACTTGTGTCAGGGAGTTATCTTTGATATTTTCCAGGAAGTGCCAGTTTGCTTATGCCTTGCTTCATTATTTGTCCAGTAGATAACAGTTGTCTGAAGTCCCCTATGAGGACCAGGGCCTGTAAATGTGAACCTACTTCTAGCCATCTGCAGGAGGCCTCATCCACTGGTTTTTTCCTGGTTAGGTAAACTACAGTAGACACCCACTACAATGTCACCCATATAGACATAGAATCATAGAAACATTTAGGTGGCAGAAGACCTTTAAGATCATGGAGTCCAACTGCTAACCTAACATGCAAGCCATCACACTCCACTCCTGCATCATGTGGTCTTCAGCATGCCTTCCTGAGCTTATGTGGTTCACCTTTAATCCTTATTTCCATTCTAGGTGTTTTTAATCTTACTAACTCTTAAAGCTGTCATAATCTAATTATACAAAGCCAAGTTGGATCAAAATATTTGTAATGAAGTAATCTGCAAGAAAAATGCATGCCAGGAGTCAAATCACTTTTACGTTATATTTATTCTCAATTACCTTTATGTAGATGTTGTTTTGGGGCTGCAATTGTGGAGCTATGGGTGATTCACATACAATGCAAGTGGGTGTATTCATTGGCACAGAATGGCTGCATTCAAGACAGGGTGCTATCTGAAGAAAAAGCCACGTCACAGCATGTTAAGGACCATAGTGAGATCATTAACATTATAATGAGATTTCAATATTTTCCTATCTGGAGTCTGGAAGCATAGAAACTGACAGCAACTGATGCTGATATTGATCCTTAAAGATCAAAGGCTTGAGATTGAGATTAAGAAAATATGAAGACATCTGGAAGGACAATGCCAGAAAGGTACTAAGTTAATTTTCAATAAAACTAAAATGCTACTATAAAATATGTACAGGTAATTGAAATTCTCCTAATTATGAACCTAATCTAAAGAGGTGATAAATCTTCTCGTCATTACTTAAAAACTACAGCATCATCCCCGGCATCTTTCTGATGATACAGGAAAGGAAACACACAATTGACTTGTTAGATCAGGTTATTATCTCTTGGGAAGAGCTTAGAGAAGACAGTTACAGGCATCACTGCAAAACCCTGGTGCTCTTACTTATGCCACTGTTTATGGTATCAGGAATATTAGATGGATCTTCTACAGCTATGACATAAGCACTAGGTATTAGCTAACTAAAAGCACTACTGAGCACTGGAGTAAGATGCATATTCAGGTCCTGAAGATGCAGTGGTTCTTGTTGCAGGATGAGGAGGAATTGGAATTTGGTACTGTTTCCTGACACAGGCAAATATAACACAATTTACTTTTTCATTGTTTTGCCTATTAAAATACATGACACTTGAAGAAATCTATGGTTAATTTTGCCCATCATTTGAGGATTTCTTCGTGGGTCCACTTCTAAAGGTATTGAGCAGAACAAAACAATTAGAACAGAAGTTCCAAATGGAAAGTAACTAAGTAACAGGTTTGCCAGCTTTGAGTGTGTAACTAACAGAGGATGTTGTTTACTCCAAAGATAATGTGTTGATTGTTATGATGTTTTGCTGACCTGCTTTCCTTCAGGGGGTGGGAAGCGATGTACTGGCACAGGTGGGATAGGAGATTCACATTTCTGACAGAAGTGAGCCAAGGGATCAGACAGGCGAGGTGCAGAACAGTGTGCACATCTGAAAATAAGAGCGAACTGGCTGAGCTTGTTTTAGTATTGCACTGCTGCATAAGATTTAATAATCTGGAACTTGTTGTGAGAGGACTTAGGGCACTTATTTCTCAGTTATAGTTTTGAAGCTGTGGTGGTCTACTAGACCATGCCCCATCAATCATCATATGAAGTTCTGAACTCTAAATAGCTTTGCAGAGTAGAAAGCTCTCTGGCTGCTATGGCATTTCATACTTTCTTCTTCACCATGAGGAGGTAAACATACGAGGTGAACAGGTCTCCTGACATGCAATCTCTATCAGGCCTCACTGCTGCACCATGGGGAACCACTGATGTAGATTACAGAACCCTTTCAATACTGATAAGCATTGATATTCTGTAAGACTACTCCAGTGAGCAGTTTTCACTTACAGCAGTAAGGTTTTACTATAATTTGAAAAGACAGTTTATTCCCTGACCTTACAGGTCTTAGAAATTTTTTTAAGAGATGGTAAGATAGTTGATAACAGTGTATGGTGAAATGTAAATAAAACTACATTTAAGAGAAAGAATTTTCAAAGCCCTACCTAGATTATATTATCTAGCCAGTGTCTGTTTTGGCTTTTCTAATTTTTATAGAGGCCCACAGCATTGTCAACTTCTTGCAAAAGGCTCAGACACTTTCCAAAGGACAAATACGGTAAAAGGAGTAGTCACTTACTTAAGGAAATCTGTTTCCCTGTGGATCCTTGACACCTGTGTGCTTCCTAAGCTTTTCCGGCTAGTCACTGCAGAAGAACTTGCAAACTGAAATAAAGTTACTTCTTTAGCCTTTAGTAAGCAAAGCTTTGCAAAATGCATATACAAGTAGCAAAACCAGCTAAAGATGTTCTTTGAAACAACAGGAAACTGCACTGAAATGCACTGCTTCAAGCAGTATCACCTATACTTGGTTTCCCCATTAGCTGCATTAAGGACCCACATCTTCCTTCAATAAAAATAAAACATTTTCTTGCTATTTGCATTCAAGACAGTATTACTGAATATTGAGTTTTAAATATTAACTTGACAATACACAGCAGTAAGTATTTGCTATTTGAACATTCAGTAATGTATTAAAAGAGAATTAGTAGGAATGTTAATTTTCTTTGCCTGGTTTTGTCCATACTGATAATTGTGTACTGCTTTGGGTATTTCTATTCTAGTATTAAATTTAAATCAGGACTGTAAAATACAGACAAAGGCCGAGAGATCTGACAGATCACAAATCTTCACTTTTTAAGACCTCCATTCTGATCACAGTCTTTTACAGTTTTCCTCAGGGCCCCTTTGCTTACCTGTAGTGACTCTATTGGTGGTGTTGAGACATCTTCTCTGTACTCTGTTGTTCCCAAATGACTGGCAAGGAGTTGTGGTCCTTGCAGGGACCTGTGAGAAGTCTTTCTTTCTGTTTCCAAGATTAAAATTACAATCCTGTTATTCCATTGTCATCCACTTCATGCAGCTAATATATACCTTAACAAGAATATGACATACTCTTGCTAAGCATATTTAAAAATGTATTTGACATCCAGATTTTGGGTTCAAATAAGATGCATGGAATTACAGGAAATTAAACTAGAAGAAACATCATGCCTCTGTGAAAGAGCTTACTTTTGTGTTTTTCTTTATCTACAGTTTTCTTCCTGCATGCTCAAAAAACCCCCAAATCCTAAAAGTAAACTAAGAGTAAACATTAATACAATTCCCGGCTCCTAAACAGTCCCATTACTATTGCCATGGAATAACAGACTTTATCTACAGCGAAAATCTGGGTTGAGCTTTCATTTCTGCTTTGCGTATTTATTTTGGAATCGTACTGCAAGCAAAAGTAGGAAAGAACTCTGTAAAGGATTTGCAATCCCATCAATTTAACAGCATTTCCTGGCACAAAGAGAAATACAGGCTGGGCCTTATGTTGCTGAGAAACTAATGACATTTAATAAGTTTTTAAGAACTAATGTGAAATGTGTGGAAGGTAAATTTTGTTCTCTATTTGCAGTGTTGAGTAATAAACCCAGGAATTTCCAGAGGATGTTTTGTCTTCTAGGATGGTTTTAAAATTACCCATATGATACAAGAGGAAAAGATTACACTATTTTCTGCTGAAACAGAAGACTATCTCAGTTTTATGAAGTAATACTGTACCTTGAAAGTCTCGGGGTGCTTTGCCCCAGGCAGGCTTGATTTCCACATTCAGTCCATTCTTCTTTGGTTTTGTTGTAAACATTCCACCTTCCTTATTCTAAAAGGTAATTCCATTTGAATTCCAGGTGAAATTTTGGCTTTTACTCTAATCCTCTCTTGCTACATACTTAAGCTATTTATTTTCAATGCAAGCATTTGAAAAATTTATATTATAAATATATATTTAAAATATTTGATATGAATTGTTCATAAAATGCCACTGGAAAAAAAGGAGTCCCCTTGAAATTTTAATATTACAAAAAGGACCAAAGCAACCAAGATGGGTAAACAGAAAATAAAATATATTAATAGTATAGGAGTCAAAGTTTAATCTCTAAGTAACATATATATAACATTTTATATTCTTACAAGGTGTTACAATTGCTAAAACTTACCTGTGTGGCTATATCTTTTGGAAAATTCTTGTCATCATCTTCAACAGAATAAAGGATGTTTGATTTCTTGTACTCTACCAGAAACACTTTTGTTACAATTGTACTCTTCCTGCAGTCCCTGAAAATCAATGTTCACAAAACTATATACTTGCCACAAACCTGTGTGCAGCAATGAGCCACTGGTGAACGTGGCTCATTTGGCTGAGCATCTCATCCAAGCTTGCCAGTTACTACTTCAGTTGATAAGTATAATCCTGGGCAATATTTAATTGATAAAAAACTTTAATTTGCTAATACTCATTAAATTACAACAGTAACATTGAAATTGCCATAAAATGCGCAAACCACTCATTTAGGATAAAAACATACTGGAAATAAGTGTTAATCTAGGCAGTGATAGCAAGAAAATAAACATACGTCTAGGTTTTTCATGTCCCTGCACATGGAATATAATGTTTTTATATTCCAGCAGAGATACAAACAAAGGCTACCTGCAGGTACTAATCACAGGGAAGAGCAAGCACAAATCTCTGAGTGGGAGTTTCTGCTCTGATGGATATAAAAGATAATGCAACACAGTACAGACAGAGAATTTATGTGTCCTCTCTCTGTCTCTAAGCATGAAGTTAGTTTGGACAAAGTCAGTGGCTGTGCAGCAAAATCTAGTTTTCTTTCTATGTATTGTATTTTCTCTTTACCCAACATTGCACTCAAGCTCTGAGGTTTGGCATTCTGTGCTCCTTTGGGATGAACTAAGCAAATGCCTGGGAAGACTAGTTTCTATAAATCTCTTGAACCACTGGATGACCCCATAAAATACCATATTTGTTCCTCCAGTGTTTCTGATGATCACACTCAAAAGCATGAGCTCTAAGTACAATATATTAGCTTCTCACCAACAGCCTCTACAGATTGTTGGCCTGCACCCACCACTCAGGAGATAAATATTCAAGAGATAATTCAATTGCACAAACGCTAAATGGATAAACAGTATTATGAGAAAGCAATGTCAATGCAATTCATAAAGATCATTTTGATTGCAGACTGACTGGGGAAAGGGGAATCTCTCATTTGCAAGGTCTGGAGTGCCTTAAACAACATGGCTACAACTAATGACTGAGGTATCTGTCTCTAGCCAAAATAGGACTAAAATAAAACAAGTTAGTTACTTTGTAACTGCCAGTGCCTTGACCATTATTTTTCCAACAGGTAATATGATAGGACCCTTATACTTAAAAGTGTTACGCTCTCCATAGCCAGGTTTCCTAATGAGTTCTGGTTTACTTCCATCTAAAGTGTAATAAATAGAGACCTCCGGTGTATCTGAAAGAAACAGAGAAAGTAATTATTCAAACTGTCTTCAACCTTGAAAAAACAAACTCTCTGCTCCAGAGTACTCACTACTGTGCTTGATTTGTGTCACATAAACAAAATAAAGCAGTTCCATAAATGACTGAATGTTTGGGACCAAAACTGTTTCTGCCTTGAAATATCAGTTACTCAGCAGATGCAATTTCATTATAAGCAATATTTCTTCTAGCAAAGTAGCTGTGCAATGACAGAATTCCAATGACAGAAAAGATATTTTTCTGCTGTAGTAAAAGGTGACATTTTAAAACATGCAAGGAAAACACTGGGGGTGAGCCTGGCAAATGATATGTTCAGGCACTGTTTTTGCAGTCAAAGCAAAATGCAACAGCTTAAAACTTATACCTTGGAAGCAATTA
Source organism: Sclerurus mexicanus (assembly GCA_013396755.1). Classification (NCBI taxonomy): domain Eukaryota; kingdom Metazoa; phylum Chordata; class Aves; order Passeriformes; family Furnariidae; genus Sclerurus; species Sclerurus mexicanus. The sequence continues at coordinate 220,351 of VWZF01002688.1, forward strand.
AGACTGCTAACACATATAACTTGTATGTCAGTAATATTACTTAAATGCATAAAATAACATGCACATATATTTGGTGCATCAAAAGCTGTTGGTTAATTTTGTAAGTTCATTAATGAAATGCACATTCGAAAAATCATAATCAAACACACAGAAAAGTATAGAGGCTAAACATTTCAAATTAACCCATAAGTAAAGGTTTGACATGGAGTCAAAGCTCTCATTCATACCTGATTTTATTTCTATGAGAGTATTTGTGTCTATTTCATGTTTAGCCTTCCCCGGAAGAGGGATTCGAAGTGGTATGACCTGAGGAACTGAGACAGAGCCAGCTGTCATTTTTCTCAGCAATGATCTTTAAAGAAAAATCAAAAAGGCAGACAATAATTTTTCTGAACAGAAGAATGCACTGAGAAATACAGTCTTTCAACATGATTCCCTGTCTTCGTTTGTTTCTCTTAAAAGAGACAACACTGGATTCCTTAAACTGTTATTTGTCATCAATATTAGCATGATTTTCACATTGAAAAGGGGCAGCATCCTCATAACCATCATACGTCTGACTCATTCTCCTGTTTCAGAACTGAGAACAAAACTTGAGATGAGTACTGTCACTTCCTTGCTCAAGTCTGAGTGTGTCTGCTCGCTCTTGGCACACCTGAACCAAAATCACAGTGTCCCATTTCAGCCTTCTGAGAGCCCATCCCTGGTGGGACACAGATAATCCTGACAGCATCTCAAGTGTGCCCAGCCCCTAACCCAGCATGGGCTCAGTCAAACTGCATTCATCCTAGGAAAAACAAAACAATGGGATTGGGTTTTGAGCAACCTGGTCTAATGGAAATGTTCCTGCTCATGTTGGGAAGGGTTGGAACTAGAGGAACTCTAAGATCCCTTCCAATTCAAACCATTCTGTGACTCTGTGATTCCATGTGATTGAGTTTAAACAGCTTTAGCATCATACATCAGTGATGCGCGGTAGGAGTAAGTAACAGCAAAGCATCTCCATCTTAACACATCAGACGTGAAACCAGCCTCATTTCATTGAGGCTAGAGCTATTGCTTAAGCTTATATCAGCTACCTTATGAATTAAAAACAAACACATAAAACAGGTGCCAAACCTGATTTATCGTAATTTATGTAGTTATTATCATGTCACATAATTCAATAATTTGGATATGATAACATTTTACAATACAAAGAGATGTACTCCAGATCTTGGGAATAGATACTCAGGGCCAGAAAACATGTCTACACTAGAAGGATTTGGTTTTGTAATCAACTCTCCAATATTCCAGACACAACTCTTATGCTACTTATCAACACAGGCAGTAATAATTCAGCTCATAAGGTGTTGGTGAGTCACGGTCTCACTGGAGCTGTACTGAGGTAAGCCATCTTGGCTGGATTGCCCGAAAGAGCAGCTAAGGAGTATGGGCACTTCTTAGCCAGATTCTCTTGGTATGCATGCAGGACACACAACTACAAAATCATAGAATCACAGAATTACAGAATGGGTCAGGCTGGAAGGGACCACAGTGGGTCATTTGGTTCAACCTCCCTGCTCAAGCAGGGTCATCCTAGAGCACATTGCACAAGATTGTGTCCAAACGTGTCTTGAATTCCAGTGCCAGACGATTCTTGAATATCTCCCGTGAAGAAGCTTCCACAGCCTCTCTGGGCAACCTGTTCCAGTGCTCGGTCACTAGCACGGGCAGAGAAGTACTTCCTCATGTTCAGGTGGTGCACCACCGAGAAGGGCCTGGCTGCGTCCTCTTGACATCCACCCACCAACTACAGGTGGATCAGTTCTTTACCTGACCTGAGGGGGCTGACAGCTTTTCCCTCAAGGCCCCGCCTGCTCTTGGCACACCTGGAGCAAAGGCATACGGGTGCTCCGTTTCAGCCTCCTGGGACCGCATCCCTGGCGGGACACACATGGTCCCGCCGGCATTCCCAGTGCGCCCGGCCCCCGCCACAGGGCGGCCAGGCCCCGCTTCCCGCCCCCTCCCGGCCCAGGGCCCCTCGCCCCGCTTCATGCCCGCTGTACAACCACTGCTCACCCGCTCGGGCCTGCTGCCTTCCCGTTTCCACGGACGCCGAGCGCCGGCAGCTGCCGACGCCCATTGGTCATTGCGCAGCAACCGACTCCATCCCCCTCCGTCGCGCGGCTCAAACGTCATCTCGCCGTTCCGGGACGTACCGCGCCATGGCGGAGGCGAAGGTAAAGCCGGAGGTGCCCGACCCTATGGACATCGAGAGCAGGTGCGGGACAGGTGGTCCTGGGGGCACTCCAGCGGCAGGCCGGGGGGCTACCTAGAAGCGGGAGAGGCAGGACGCGGTGGGGTTGTGTGGAGGCCGGCAAGGGGCCAGGGACGTGTTTTGGGGCGGGGGGAGGCAGGTGTGGGGCGTGCCTGTGCCTTGAGGGGTGTTGATCAAGGCCTGAGGGGTGTGGTTCGAGGCCTGAGCGATGGTCAGGAAATAGGTGCTGAAGGAGAGGGTTGCGGTTGTTTAAGGCACTGAGAGTTTCGTGCAGGGAGGTAGCAGTGGGGGACGGGGCAGGTTGGCTGCCCTGATGTTTTCCTGGTCTTGGAAAGGCAAATTGTGTTATTTTTGCATTAAGTATTTTTTTTTTTTCAAAAAGGTATTTCATCACTCTTTGCTTTCTCTGACTAGCCACCAGTTCCTTCCCATTGCAACCTTTTGTGTAACAAAATGCACAGGAGCTTTAAATCCATGTTGTTAATAGTGAAAACAACACAAAAGTAAAATGGAGCACCACGTTTGGTGTTGTCAGCAAGAGCAGAGGTAGTTTGTCCAGCAGCTGAGGCAAGTTTGTATTTGTCATCACAAGGGAGTAGGTGTTGAGTTCCCTTGAGAGACATGACCAAGAAGCAGTTGCTGAATACTTTTCCCCTGAGTTTTTCTTGTCACTCTCTTTCATCCTGACTCCAATACTGTTTAAATTTGGTTTTAAATGCAACAGAACGTGACTTTAAACTTGCTTTTCTCCTCCCACAGGATTCTTGAACTATGCCACCAGTTCCCTCATGGTATCACAGACCAGGTGATCCAAAATGACATGCCTCACATGGAAGCCCAGCAGCGAGCCCTGGCCATCAATAGGCTGCTCTCCATGGTAGCGGGATCTCATCTTCCTCTTTCTACCTCAGCCAACCCAGAGCACATAGATATATACGTACTTTGTAAATACAGTCTGCATGTGGCAACCTGTCAGTCAGGGCTAGCAAATTAATCCTTTTGGCTTTAGCAGCATTTGCCATGATGTACAGTTACCATAATTTACTTTTGGCTGCCATAAGCACTAATGATTGCCAAAGTTAATTAAGATGTGCCTCAACTGACTCTTTCTAGTCTGCAATACAAAGCATGAAGGTGCATATTGATATGGATCACCAGGCGAGGAAGCTACCACTGAGAAGTACCACATTTGGGTTTTTTGATGTGTTTAGAGTTTTCTGGTCTTTTCCCTGTGTGTTACTTTGTAAACCAGCATGTAATACAATGGTCTAAAGTAACAGTTGGGTGCAAGTGTAGTTGCAGGGGTTCATCAGGTGGAAAGATGGCCGCAGATGATAACCTCAAGGCCCATTAATGATGGGGAATGAATTATCTAGAGAGAAATGGATGGATGTTAGCCCATGCTCTTATTTGTGAAGGTCTTCTCTGAACCCCTCACAAAATCCCAAGGCTGTGGATTACTGTGGTGACAGTCAGGTGAAACATGTCAAGGAATTTTTTGTATCATCTGTAAATTTCCTATATCTCACTGAGCATTTCTCTTTATTGCATCAGGAATCAGCCTAAGATAGGAGCATGGATCACACTCAGCTATTCCTGCCAAGTGTTCAATAATAGAGAATAGTTGTTTAGACTTGTTGATTCAGTATGGTGTAAACTTGAGTAGCAGCTAAATGTTCAGGCTCTTTAAAAGATCAAGATTCCTTTTGAGTCCATACCTAGCTGCTTCCTGGACATGTGGAGTGATGCAGTCCAGAGAGCACTTTAGAAAAGACGGCAACTTGTTTTCTCAGAAAGAAGGATAGTGGAAAGTATCCAAACTGAGCAAGGTGTGATGGTTGTTTTTTTGTTGTTTTGTGTGGGTTTGGTTCTTTTTACTAGCTGAAGAAACTTCTTAACTGTGGTCCTGTGGTCCATACTAGGTGTCACTGAAAGTAGTCTTTCTCTTTTTGGTCTTTCTGTTATAAGTCTATTCTGTTATAGATATTGCAAATACATTGGATGTGACCTCATATGTTCAATAACTTTTGAAAGGGCTGTCCAGATTTCTTAATGAGGCTTCAAAGATAGTTAAGTCTCCAGAATTTGTTCAAAATTGATGCTTGGGGGAGTGGGGAGTATGTAGGAAGATCTAGAAAATATATCAAACATGGGGGAAACGGCAGTGAGAGGTCAGCTTTAATAAGGATCGGGTACTTCACTTGATTTAATCTGCAAGTACCTCTTCTACAGAAGGCAGTTACTGAGGTGGGAGCTTCAATCAGGCACGTAATGCAAATCTGTAAGAAGCAAAACTGTACCTATAAGAAAGGATCAGCTCACAATGACAATGTTAATTAATGCTGTTATACAGGGTTACACTCTTAGACTTGTCTAATTGTTTGCTTCTTCATAACAGGAAAAAAGGATTTTCCTGGCCTAGGCACAAGTGTCCAGAGCAGAATAATTTTTCTGTGTGAAAGAGATGCTGGTAATTTGCTTCTGTGAGTCACTGCCGATCGTAGTTGGCACCTTTCCAGTGATGCCCACTTAGTAAAATGTAGAACTTTGCTACTGGAATTTGAAATGGTTCAAAGCTTACGCAGTAGAGCTCTACTGTGATTTCTGGGTTGCCATGCAAATGAGTGTTGTGGTGGAAAGTGAGAGCAAAGTACACAAGAACTTGATGTCCCTCCTACCATATGAAAGTTAAGAGAAATAATAGGAAGTGCATGAATGTTGTGGGAAGGGTCAGGAAGTATTTATTTTCTGATAGCTGATGATAAGTGAATACATGTCAGGAAAAAAAAAGTATCCTCAAGGCTATTATTGTTCCCAGTGGTTAGAAAAGTTAGTTTTCATTTTTCTTTATTTAGTTGACATTAAATAAGATTTTTATTTTAGAATTTTAGAGTGTACTTTGCCACCTTCTGAAACAAGCTTTTTGCAAAAAAGTAAATGGATTGTGCCCATCTCTCCTAGGGGCAACTGGACCTTCTCAGGAGCAATGCAGGTCTCCTGTATAGAATCAAAGATTCTCAAAATGTGAGGTAAGCTTGTGTTTGCTGGATAAGTATTTGGAACGCAGTTCTGCAACTCGTCCAGCATTGCTGAGAACTGTAATGTGGTTCTGTCGTATGGATATTACAGAACATAACTGCTTGTTTCAGGAGGGTACACTTAACTCTCCTGAGCTCACTTTGAAATCTTACTTAGATGTAGTGTTCTCAACTGAGCAGAGGGTGCCATGGGACTTTCTCTTACTTTCTCATGAAGTCCCTGGTCCAAATGACAGTAAAGTGATCTCTGCAAACATATGTATATGCTCAGGTGAAACCCAGCTGAAGCCTCACCAAACCATCTGCAAACTGTGGTTCTGTAAACTTCCTCACTGCTAATGTTACAGGATCAGCACTGATATTTACAGCTGTCCCAGGAGGCCACTTGAACTTGTGCTCTTTGATTTATTAAAATGTACCCTTAAACCATATCTTGTGATGCCTACATAAATCTTAGTCGAAGATATGTTGATATACTTCTGGAAAGAAATATCCTTCAAAATTATCCTTAGTGCAGGTGTATCATCCTTTTTTTCAAATGGTTCAGAAAAGGATTGCTGAGTTCATGCTTTCTTGGACCAGTGAAAGGGCATGTTCTAGAGTTGGGAGCATTCTGATATCCCTTTGAAGATGTTCTGTCTAGAGACAGATTATCCTAAATTATGCTCCATGCTGTGTTTGACCTTATGCAGTTGCGTGACCCCAAACTCCCCATTGTTATAATATGTTGAGTGATTCCTGTTTAGTCTCTTTTCCTTCATACTGTGTTATTTTCTGTTTACTGTGGCTTCTCAATGGCAAGCTTGGCTTGGTCCAGGGAGGTTTACTGTCATGTATTATATTTGCCAATATACTTACTCTGTAGCGTTTTTCTTTGTGCTTTGTTTTTTTATAGTACTTGTTTGTAGTTTTAAAAAAAATCCAACTTCTTTCAAATTTTGGACCTTTCAAAAATCCTGATATCTGTCTTATTTTACAGTAAAATGAAAGGCTCTGACAATCAAGAGAAGCTGGTTTACCAAATTATAGAAGATGCAGGCAACAAAGGTAGTTTAAATTATGATTGTGAATGGTACTAACTGTGTTTGCTTATGGAACCATTCCTATTCAAACTTGGAAATGCTTCCCAGACAATACAAATATAAAACCTTGAGTGCCCATACCAAGTCTGTAACTAATGTTCCATATGTTAGCTTTTTAAAAACGAAAGGTGACATGTTTCTTTGTTAAAATCACAACCTGTCCTGGTTGACTTTTGGGAGGGGTGCTTTTAGGAGACTTGGAATAAGCATTGTGAGTTATCTGTGGGACTGTCAAGCTGAGTGATCTGCAGAACTCTCCCTACTTAAAAGAAAATGCAGAACCAGGATTTAACAGGTGTCCTGCCAGCAGAAACCAGTGCTAATAACAGAACTTTCTCAGCATTCATTGCACACCGTGGTTGAGAGTCAGCAGGTAAAACTGATTGTCATACTTTTGTTGAAGCAAACACTAGTTATAAAGAAGTACTAGCTAGCAAGAACATTTCTGTGGTGCATTCATGTTGGCAGTGAATGGGGTCCGCTTTAAGAGAGGAGAGGGAAAGGGCAGGAGGACAGTATGGTGGTTGTGATATGTGTCTTGATTTGTCACTTGTTTGTTTTGCCCAAATCCCTTCTGTTCATTCCCTCCCTTCTGCTGAGAGTGGTAGGATCAAGGATACATCCTGTGGTAGGCAAGTGAATTAAACAGTGTTGTGGCCTTTGGTTTTTGAGTATGTACAGAAACAAATGGTTTCTTCTATTTATGTTCTGTTCACTGTGTTTTTAAACAGGTATTTGGAGCAGGGACATTAGATACAAAAGTAATTTGCCTTTAACAGAGATCAACAAGATACTGAAAAATTTGGAAAGCAAGAAACTAATTAAAGCAGTTAAATCTGTGGCAGTGAGTATTTTGTGACTTTTTTTAAAACAATTTCAGACATTTGCTGCATGCTTTTTTATGCTTTTAACAGGGGACTGGGAGTAGAGTAACATCATTCTACCTCCAGATTTCTCTTTCACTGTGCACCAGTGTTTGACTGCCTTTAATGTGCCATTTTGAGGTGCAGTAGATACGAAAGGCTATGTTTATTAAATAACCAATGAATAAACAGTTCTGTCACTCTTCCCCCACTGTTAATTACATGCCATTGCAATCAAATTGGAGTTTCAGTTTTCTCAATTCTTTATTGCACACAACTGTTGTTATGGTTCTGTTACCATTTACAAACCTCTTGCACTACTTGTTGCTATTCTGCAGTTCTGTCACTGCACTTCCATACCTGGTCTTTAGGACATAAATCTAGGGCAGACCCTGGTGGGTTTCCCCCAGCATTCCACTAGGCTTGGGTCCACAAGTCAGCTTCTCTTCTGTCTATATGCATCCACACTCCTGCTGTCTCCTTATCCTGCCCTCTCTTGTTCTCTTTTACACCTTATTCTCCTCTTGTGTTTGTTCACTTTCTTTTCTACCACTCTTTTCTCCTTTCTCCACCCAAATAAGCAACCTCCCTGTAATTACTTTTTCTAAATTGGTTCCAATGTTGCTGTAGCACAATTTGATATTTCTGATACTGAAGCAAGCTCAGCATTTTATATGGCTCTAGTGATATGGTTACCTAGCTGCAAGTGGCTTTGCAAGGTTCTTCTCCCCTGAATCTCCTGAAACTCCATTCAGTTATCTGGTTCATACTGGATTTGTATTATTTAATAGAAACAATTTCCAAGACATTTGATTCTGTTTCAATCTTTGTTCCTCTGCTTTGTTCTAGTTACTCAAATTCCAGCTACTTATGTGCAAACAGTCCACATAGCAGAGTATGGCTTATCCTTTTCCGTGTTTTTTATCACACTGTTACAATGCTTATGCAGCATTCTGCTCTCCCTTACCTGCTTAATTAAAAATTATTTGTGTTAGCATGTTCTCTGGATGTACTCCTAGTTTCCAGCAGACATTCTGTCTTCTTGTAGGGTCTGGTAAACCAGATGAAGATAGAGAAGTTGAACATGGAAAAGCAGTAGCTTTTTCATGTTCTTGAGAGAGATGCTGGCTTCATCTAATCATGCAGGGGATGTAATGCTGCTAAAACTGTTTCAGTTGTCACATATTTCTTTGGATAACTTTTAGAAAACCATTGTCCTTTGACTGCTACTTTCAGGACTGAAGCAGCATTCCCATTCCCCTTGTCTAGGTATGACAGTAAAGAGTGGGCTTGCAAGCGCTGACTTTAGCTGCAGAGTTTAATCATGTAAGGGTCTTCCTTGTCATATGTGCGTAGATTCAATCCTGCAGAAACAATTGAAAGCTTCTCCATTGTTTGTCTTTGCTGCCTTTTAACGACACTTTCCTGCTCTTTGACTGTGGAGGGGAATTAGCATTAATAGACTAAAATTAAACTCAGATCTTTTTCCATGAGGTTTGTATTGTGTCCATATTGTTAGTAGGATTTCCTCTTCTGACACAATGTTGTAAAATGATTAGGAATCGAAATGTGTTGATCTTCTCTTTATCTCTGCTACCAGAGGGTCAAACATGTTAAGGATGGCTTGAGTCAACTGGATCGCTATGCCCTAGGTATAGGAGTAATGAACTATCTCTTTTGCAGATTATCTGCTTAAATTTTCCTTTCTTGATTAATACTTTCAGTTCTTGAGAGCTGTACACTTTTCTTTAACAGGCATCCAAGAAGAAGGTTTATATGCTGTATAACCTGCAACCTGACCGGTCAGTGACTGGTGGCGCTTGGTACAGTGACCAAGACTTTGAGTCTGAATTTGTGGAGGTGTTAAATCAACAGTGTTTTAAATTTCTGCAAAGTAAGGTGAGTGTCAATATTCAAGCCACCTTCCATTTGTGTTGTGCAAGTATTTGTTTTTTTTATAAAACCGGTACCAAACAAGGTTTAAGTTTTCCATAGGTGTTGGCCATTATTGCAGCTGGATTGGCAAATCTGTACTGGACTATTATTTTTGTCACAATAAGTGTTATGGTGTTAGACTTTAATGATGGATATTTTTACACCCTGTACGAGGATTGAAGCCTTTTATCACTGAGGTCCAATGACAAACTAGGCAGCAAAGTACACAGGAACAAAATAGCTATCAAAAGTCACTGTGTTTCCTGCAGAGCTCCTCATTTCTTAGAGGGTAGAAGGAGCAGTTAGTCAGGTAGCTCTGTCTAGAAAGCAATTGTCCCTAGTCTAACTGCAGGAGAAGCCTGCTGTTCATTAAATATGTCTGCATTTTGCAGTGTTTGTTTATTCCATTACAATATGTTTTAACTGGCACTAGGTACAGCAGAAACTTTTTTCTGTCAACAAAATGCAAAATTCTCATATTCCTTCATATTAATCTAAATTGCAGTGTAAATTTTGTGTCATTTAGTATAAAATTCTATTTGGTTGTGCACTGCATTGTCTCACATACATCAGTCTTAAGGATATGGCTTTAAATGTTAAACATGTTCCAGAAATGGTTTGGAAATTGACTTTTATACTTTATTCTGCCTGAAACTGAACATAAAGGGGACTCTTGGCAGGGAGTACTGACTATAGCTAATCTTTGCTTTTTTCTCAGGCAGAGGTAGCTCGAGAAAGCAAACAGAACCCTGTGATACAGAGAAACAGCTCATTTGCCTCATCACATGAGGTGTGGAAATACATCTGTGAACTGGGAATCAGTAAGGTCAGAACAGATTAATCTTATTACTGTTAAAATTGTCAGCATGTGACTAGCTGTAGGACTGTACTGCAGATTTGGTGAAGGTCTGATAAGTGCCTTAGTACCCTACAGTTTAGTAGAGGTGAGCTTTGAAGCTTTATTGCTTTTTGGGGAGGGTCATTGATGCATAGGATTCCAGGACAGCTTGTACATCTGGGTTTTCAAAGATGTATAAAAAGAATTAGCATTCATGTCCATATTAACAGTCTCATCTGGTTTATATTTTATCATTTCTCTTAAGTTTGTCTATGCATTTCAAGAAGTTTTAGGGGAGGGAAAAAAAACCTTCACAATTATTGGTCACCATCAACAAGTGTATCTTCAGCAGTCTTGTCTTTTTCTTCTTTTACAATTGCTTTCCTGCAAAACTGGAACTGTATCATGCTAGGATGATGTGGACACTTCAGATTCTTTTTGGTAACCAAGACTAGTGCAATTCAAAAGTGCTTGATAGGTAGGAGGTGATATTACTATTTGCTTTTCCTTTTGCATCTGCACAACCCCATAAAGTTCCCAGTGAGAATAGTGTGCTTTTCTGAGCTAGGTTAGAACTCTAAGGATTTGTTACTCACAGTGTTTGCTGATTTTCTCCTTGCAGGATTTACTGGCATGCATCTTTCCTAATATTTATTTTACAAATTGTTTCTTAGGTAGAGTTGTCAATGGAAGACATTGAAACCATTTTAAATACACTGATATATGATGGAAAAGTGGAGATGACTATTATTGCTGCAAAGGAAGGGACAGTAGGCAGTGTTGATGGACAGATGAAGTTGTACAGAGCCATTAGTCCTCTCATACAACCCACTGGATTAGTCAGGACACCCTGTGGACTCTGCCCTGTGAGTAACTAATTCTGTATATGGTTAGGTGTGTGCAGACAGATCTTGAATAAAGTCATGCAAATGGCCATTGCGAGGTTCTGCCCATGAGTGAGCCTCATGGTTTTCTAAGCCAGCTGTGCTTAAGAATTGCCCATGATGCCTTAACTATGGTTCTTTAGTCTAAAACACCTGGTCTACCAGAGTTTCCCACTTACATCCAGTCTCTTTACTGGCCTGAATGTGAAAGAATGCTGTTAAATTTAGCTCATTCCAAATTATATTTTTGATCCCAAGTGTGCCTATGTTTTTAACAAGCTAACTTATTTCTGTCTAGCTTTTGGTCTCTCCTTCCTGTCTGTAAACTGATAGGTAGGTAAAACCTGCCAGCATGTTTGTTTGGATCATTTACTACAGTGGGATCTGTTTTGCTCTTCTCCCTCAGTGCTGGCATAAGACTTTCTAGATTTTTGCCTCTGTTAGACTAATACTTTTCTGCTGGGGAAGAAGCAGAAAACATGGGAGCACAATCTAACTGGAAGTAATTATTCTACTGACACAGGGCTTTCCTTTGCAGGTTTTTGATGATTGTCATGAAGGTGGTGAGATTTCTCCATCTAACTGTATTTATATGACAGAATGGTTGGAGTTTTAAAGTGAAAGAAAACTGTAAACTTGACTCATGCTTCACAGCCAAGGTGACATAGCAGTTTATTATTTTTAAAAGTAGTCTTCCAAATTTGTAAGCGACTTCAGGACTTTGTTTTAATGATACATAAACTAGTAATGTATCAGTTGCATGAACTGTCCTGAGAGTGGACTGAAAATTGAGTCAGCACAGAAGATCAAAGCTGAAGTGGAAATGTAAATCTATTCTTGTACCAAGTTTTTCGTGTGACTTGAAAAGTGCCACAGAATATCTGGGTGGTGATGTGTTGCTTCCAAGGATTGTGTTGGGTACTCCACAGGTGCTTATTCTGAACGAGAGAAAAGAAGCTGATCAGAAAAACTTGCTAACAAGTCGTACCAAGAATGAAATCCCAAACTTTGCTTTCAGACTAATGCTAGTGGTGGATGCTGAAGTTCTAAAGCTGACACTTTTCCCCCCCATGATAGCTTCCATCTAATTGAAGACTAAGAATCTGATGTGGGAATGATTATGAATATGTCAAAAAGAGCTCACTAATACTTTATTATCTTTCTTGCCTGTTAATTTATCATTAAAACTCTGACTTTTTTCTGATATATATCTGTGCTTTATTTCCTGTATTGGTGCCTGGTCATACATCTGTTGCATTTATTTCTTCATCCTCTAATTTCTGACGATGTGTTCTGCAGCTGCATAACATACATGGATACCTCTACTGAAAGTTTGATTAGAGGTATTCTGGGAAGATATGTTTTCCACGGGAGAAAGAGTTCCTCTGATCTGGTGATACAAGGAAAGTTTTTGTAGATTATCTTAATACCATCAGGGTTGAAAAAGATGCCAATGTCAGATGTTTGTGCATAAATTTGGCCTCTGGACTTGGTTTGTGATCTGAGAAAGGCACAGTTATAGGCATGTCATTGAAAAAGCACAATCTTATCTTCCTGTGATATGGAGAAAACTTGTGTTTCTCTTGAATATGACCTCTTTCTCCTCTGGGTGACTCTGGACAACAACATTGGCAACAATATACAGAATGGAGTGTTGTCATAAGTCTCATGCCCAGGGTATGCTGGGCCATGGACTTCTTGAGAAAGAGCTGAGTCTAGTTTCCTCTGGTAGGGATGTCCATCTTACAGTATTACAGGGGTAATTGCTTTTGGAAAATGTTAGTTCAAATCCCAGTGAGGAAGTAAACAGATTTTTGTACTGACTATGTTATGCTAATTAGGAACTCTGCCTCTTCCTTAACGTTTAATCAAACAAACCACTAGGGCAAAAAAAGTCAGCTCCTTTTTCATAAATATGAATATTGTGCATATGTGATGCTTCCACCATCCATAGTAACAGAGAGCTCGAATGACTTTACTAGCAGACATGGCAGTGTGCACATGAACTGTGCAGACAAGTCTGGTTCCTGTACATCTTCCTGCCTGTGCCTTCATCTGACTGTGTCCAGACTATATCTCTACACAGTTGCTTAGTATCTTCATGACAGTCTCCCAGCACTGGGGAACAATCAGGGAGTCAAGCACAACAGAGGGCCTGTTGTGTCTAGCTAATTTCAAATTTGCCTGTCTGAAAATAAGTCCTCCTAGACATTATGTTGGGAGGGCAATGGGCAAACACCTCTATGGCTGAGTTAGCAGCATGCCAGGTAATCTGACAGTGGGTTAACATAGGTATTGTAAGAAAGTTTACCTAATAAGAGTAGGAGACTTTACACCAGCATTTTCAATACTGTCCAGGAGTTTGCAGTTTCTAAAAGCAGGCTGGATCACATATAAAAATAATTGAATCTTGCTCAATTTTCATTTCCCTACGTACAACATGGATTTGAGGACAGAGGTTAATGGTGGGAATAAAAAAACCCCACAGTTCCTGTTCCATACAGAAAGCATATAGATGCAAAGCCTAAAGCTCTTTGGGAGCAGTTAGTCCTGCACTGGAGCAAACAACTAGTACAGATAAGCTGGCATGTCCGTGGAAAGACTTTGATTGTGTTAGGGAACACAAGCACCACAGCCAGCTCTTTCATTTGTTGCAGTGTTGTCTCCAGGTAAAATGGATGCATATCTCTACAGAGGCAGAGAAGCTCTTACAAAAGTGATGGAGGGCTGAAATAACTGGATGTTTGTTCTTCCTCTGCCCCCTTTAACTACTAAGCACAGTGAAGCCAGGGGAAAATGCTGCTCGCTTCACTGGAGGAAGACAGCTCAGACATCCGCTATGCACCAAATGTAATTTCACTGAGATGTGGGGCTGGGGTTGCTTTTGTCTTACTGTCTTCAAAGGGCATCCAGCACAATCGGGTCCTCAGTGCTGCTGCTGTAGAAATAACATTGTGCTCTGTTGCAGCTGGAAGATAGCTTCTAGGGAAACATAATGCAGGTATGTCACTTTATGCACTATAACCAGAGTAATTAACAATAAGAAAAAGGGCAGAGAGCTTTAGGAAGTAGACTGATGGTTTATTAAGCTCCTTAAATTCTGACATTGGGTTTATTTGGTTTAGATGACCTTTGTGGTATCTGAAACTTCTTAAGGGTTGCAGCTTGTAAGAAGACTTCTCAGATTTCAAAAAAGCTACTTATAAAAGTAATGCAATTTTAATTTCCTGTCTGTAAAATAGGGATCTGCCTGATCTGTTTCTAAATGTATCAGAGAAATGATCGTTCTGTAATTCTGGTTCTTCATGAACCTGGCTCATCTATCAGCCTGGAATTCTTTTCTAAAAAGGAAGTAAATGCTAAAAGGTAGCATTAATAGTCTAGTCTTTTGGCATCCTGAGTTTCGTCAATCTTCTATTCTACCTGGCAAAGCTGTCCCTATTACAAACTGGTGTGAAATGTAACCTTTTGAGGAAGCTATCATAGTAGCTCCAGTACTGAATATGAAAACACTTATTTGTAGAAAAACCAGCTAAAGTTAAGTTTCCAAATATAGATGACCACTTGGAAGCATGATCCATTCATATACTTATGCAGTCCTCTTACAAGAGGTCAGAATTCAGCTGCTGCAGAATCATGAGATATCTCCTGAGAGCTCATCCCTGATTTTGTGAGCCCTCATCCTGCTGTGAACCCATGAGGCTCTTCCAAGTGGTTCACTCAACTAGTGGTTACCCGATTGTTCAAAGGCCAGTTGAGAGTGGTAACACCCAAATGCCATTTTCACATGGCATCAAGTGCAAGACTGCTTTTTAATTCCAAGAGCAATGTTAACTTTGCTGTATCGTGAACTTACAGAATACAGCTGGCAGGGACTGTCTGACATGTCTAGCCTTTACAGGCTAGTTTAAAACAATTGCATTAATGGCAGAGTTGAAGCTTTGCTAGTGAAACCATTTACCCCGCGGCTGAATAGCTGTTTGGTTTTTCCTGGATTTGGTTGGGGTTTGTTTTTTTTTTCCCTTTTTACTTGGACGGTAACTGGCTCCGTTGGAGTTGTGACAAGTGATGTTTCCTCATCTGATGCTGTTCGAGCGCCATCTCCTGTCTCGTCCTTGTACGGCTCCTGAAGGGCTCCGAAAAAGGAAGAGAAAGCCCTTTAAAAACGCTCTGGTTTCCTTTTTGCCTCCACACGCAGAGCTGTTTTGGGGAAGAAACTGTAGCGAGTGGAGACAGGTGGGTCTCCTATTTCTGCCAAACACCTCCTGCTTTGAAACAGGATACAGAGTTCAGACAGAGCTGTCCTCCACCACACATAGACCACCTCTTGCTTCATGTGGCTGGGAGTTTCTGTCATTTCATCTGTGAGAAATGCATGCCCAGGCCCTCCTCAGCTGCACTCAGCCCAGCTTAGCCTGCAGGCTGGAGGAGACAAAAAGGTACCATGACAGGCGCCACAGATAGTGTTCAAGTTCTTGTTGAAAATGTTAACCTCGAAGCTGAGAAAGTTTATCGCTGAACTTTGTGCACTCTTCAGGAGATCTTGGGGGAAGTGGGGAGGATGGGAACTGGAGCTCAAAGTTTTTTTCTCTTTTCCTTTTTTTTCTTTCTTCTTAAACACAAAACACGTTGAGGCTTACGTAGGCAGCCTGTAATGTTTTCCTTTCTCTCCCTTTTTGAGCAAGCTTGTGATTTTTTTGGAAATATGGAAGAATGGTAAAGCTTTTGCTTGGTTTATTTGGCCCAGAAGCACAGGGCTTTAAGATTGTGCTCCTCTTCCAAACTGCTGTAGTTTAACCAATCAGGCAGGTAAACATCACCCAGCTGTTCTCTCACTTCCTTCCCAGTGGGATGGGGAAGAGAATCGGAAAAAAACTAAAATATATAGATTCAGATAAAGACAGTTTAAGAGGGCAGAAAAGGAAGAGGAAGTAATGATAAGAGGGTATACAAGAAAAGTTGTATTGGGTTTTCATGGCCAGATTTTGCTCATGGAGGGAGGGGGCAATAGGAGTGGCTTCTGTGAGAGACTCCTAGGAAACTTTCCCTATGTTTGAGAGAGCCCATGCCAGCCACTCCAAGACATACTCACTGCTGGCCAAGACTGAGCAAATCAGAAATGGTAGAAATGCCTCTGTTATAACATATTTAAGAAGGAAAACAAAAGGTATTGCACAGATGCAATTGTGCTCAAAGAGGAGAGAGAATAATGTGAAACAACTATGCAGACACCAAAGTCAGTAGAGAAGGAGGTGCTCCAGGTGCTGGAGCTGAGAGTTTATGAGGAGGAAATGCTTTATTCAGTGTCAAAAATAAAACAACTGAAAAACCTATCCAGTCTGTGGAGTCAAATTTAGCAGTTTTGGATAAAGAAACATATTTTTGTTTGTAATAATGAATTAATACATTTTTAAAAATTAAACTTTTAATTATTTTCCAAGATTTTGGTCCCCTTTTCTCCAGGGTAATCTTTTTGTGTCCTTAATCACCAGCTTTATTGGAATTTGGAGAGAGTTAAGCAACCTGAAAAATGGAACAACAGCTCCTGTTTCAAATTGCAGCAGCCACTTCAGTAACACTGAACTGCCACTCAGGCAAGTGTGTGCATTTGAAAGACAAGTGGTTTGCCAGGATGATGATCTCACCCTGCTATGAAAGCTGTGAGGAAATCAGAAGCAGAAAATTGTCAATTCAGCTCATCCCCTGCCCAAATTCTTCATATTCTCCCCACCAAGATAGGCAAGCAGGGCTGGGCTCCCACAGGGTTCAATTTTGAGTACTTTATGCTCCCTGACATAAGTGATCAAATAAACTATAGTACGTAGTGATTGGAATACAGCTACTGAAGGAGGTCTCAGGTATGACCAGCCTCGGGAAAAAAGGGTCAAGACAGTGCTAAATTGCATGTGAGAGAATATTAGCTCTAATCAAAGGTCACTTTAGCATTCAGAATCAACAGTTTGATTAGTCAAAGACAAGACAACTAGTTGAGTGACAGATAGCTCTTTCCAGTGTAAATCAGTTCCAGGGCAATCTTGGAAGTCCATGCTATACCATCTAAGGGAAAAAGATAGGATAGAGTACATTCCTAATTCCACACCGTTCCTTACTAATAGCTATTGCAAGCAGCTAGATGTTGCACGTAGAGAAAGCTAATGAGAACAACCACACAGGCTTTTGCAAGGAAGAACACTTGGACATACCAGAAAGCCATTCTCTTGGGGTGGAAACAACCAACACAGCAGCTTTTACAATCTTATGGCAGCCGACCATGATGGTTTCTTGGTGAGTCACTAATTAATTGCATGACACTCTGTAGCATAGACTTGGGGAAGTCTCTCAGTACTCAGGTATGACCAGAGACACAAAAAATGCATTTTTGTGATAAACATGAAAATAAAAGCCAAGTTATGAGCAAATATGACCAAAATGTCTAATGAAAGACTAAGAACTTGGACAGGCCCAGGGATTTTCTCATTGTTCTTTCCCCCCAAACAAATACTTTGTTTTTCAAAAAGCAGCAGCATCCAGCCTCAACAGCCAAACTTGACAAGCATTTTTGCTTACTGAGGTTTTCCAGAGGTTACTTTGACAACCAATAAAGCCTATAGTGTTATGAAGTGAAGTCCCATTGAGTGAAATATTCTAGATGTGGAAAAAGTCTGACTCACAAGGATGAAGTGTAGAAGTAGGTGGTGAGAGAATAGGAGAATGGAGAGCCTCTAAAACAAAACCTGAGGTCAGATATTAACAGATCCAGGAAGAATGCCATTCAATATGACAGGTTAAGAAAAAGAGTTTAGAGATGTACTTTTTCAGAAACACTTAACTACCATATATACCTTATACGTGCCAAAAAATATTTCTTTCAGTAAATAAGTTTTGCAATTGTGTAATTTGAATATAGTACAAACACATAGTATTATGTCACTCATTCACTTAGCCTCAATTAGAGACATTTTTTGGGATGACCGGTTTTTGACAATTATGTGAACTTTTTTAATGTATTCCAGTGGCAGTAGAGATGCATATTAGTGCTTCCTGTCACCCTTGTAATTACCAAGAAAGGCACTAACAAATTTCCTCTCTAATATGAAAATAAATGAGAAAAAAATAATATTCTCTGATTAACCAGGTGTTTGCTCATTGTCACCATAGTCAAGCTAATTTGGTTTCCTTTTCCTGCTTGAAGCTAAGATTCTTCTTCAGACTAAGAAAGCACCTTTGAGTGCCATGACTGACAGCATGCAAGGCAATTGCCTTCTGCAAAGACACACACATGTAACTCCTTGTCAGGACAGCATCTGGGAGATAGGAATGTGCACAGTAAATTTTTGAAAACAAATGTTGAACTTCATGCACATCTTCAGGAAGAAAAAGCAAACACCAGTATGGGAAGAACTGCTCTTTCTCCGTCCCCCTGACTTGGTTCACATCAGACACAGGATTCCTATCTGCTTTGTTTTGCAGCTGTTTAAAAATGTACTAAAGGGGGAGAGCAGTTTAATTAAGCCTGTAAAGTAAGAGATGTTACTGCTATCCCAGTTTAATCTCTTGACACACAAAATTGCTAAATGTCATTCAGAGCCCTTGTCTTTCAGCAGTGGATCTTGATTGATGACAACTTCAGCTTATTTATGTGCTCAGTTTTAGGTGAATTTGATTCTGAAGTAACTACTTTTAATACAACCAAACCTATGAATGAAAATAAAGGTTTTGCTTAAAATTAAGTAATGCATTTTCTTTTTCCAGTCATAGTGGTATTTGATAAAAAATTACATCGATTTTTTTCTCTTAAGTAAAGGTGCAAGTTTGTTGAGGTTATTTTTCTATGTGTGGTTGTGGGTTGAAGGTTACAAGCTCATGTATGTTGCTTCTCTTAACTTGCTTGGGAATTTTAAAGAAAGGATAGCTCCTTTTTGCTCATCTGTCCAGCAAGATAGGCAAGGCATTAATTCTTTTCTTCCTCTGTTCTGGAACTCCAAAAATAAAATCAGTTTTAACTGTAAAAATGCAGAATTGACAATTGGTTTGCCTATGTTATATTGTATTTTCCCCAAATTATGTTTTATACTGTAGTTGTATACTGCATATTGCATATTTGTATATTGTATTTATAAAACTCCCCAAAATTATATTGTATTTTCCCCCAAAGCTTCTATTAAAAGTCATAACCAAACAGCAATTTAATGTAATAATGTACTCAGGCACAGGAAATATAACTTGTGTGAATCTGACCTAATGTTTACAAGACTCTAGTGGAAATATGATACATGACTAAAGGGAGAGGAGTGATAATTTTGCTTACAGAAAGTTACAACAGCTAATAAAAATGTTTGCTTAAATTACATTGACCATAGCTCATGAAAAGCTTATCAGAAGCACAGTTCTTGCCTCTTGTGGGTTGCAAGCTGTTTTCAGCAGTGAATGTAAAACCTCTCCAGTGTGACAATGGAGAATATATTGCACTGTCTCTACAAAAATATTTTTTGCTGAAGAACTTCCCTAAAATTAGAGGGAATTACTTTGAGAGTTTTTAATATTTCAGAAAATCTTAACCAGTGGAGTTTTCTTTGAGAAGTTTGTTTTAAAACATCTGCTCTAGCTTTTTGTACATAAAAACATAAGGAATATCATTATGAAATATCATGAGAAAAATATTTTGGGCCCCATCATGGGAGTGGGGAAACCTTTTGAAGAAAATACCAAAGTTGCCAAACTGGGTTGGTACTTCAGCTTATTTTTTTTTTTTTCTGGCTGTGTGTAGTTGTCATATATCTATCGTGTCAACATATCATCCAGCTCAGTGCTGTAGCCAAATGTTTAAGTAATTTTCCTTTTGGACCTTGGGGCAGTTCGTTCCCCTGCGATTATGGATAGGGAGAGACACAATCCATTTGCGGTTACAGACAGAGGGATTACAGCCAGCAGAGGTGGTTATTGCCCAAATCCCACTTCAGTACAAATGTAGAAGGAGCTGAGGACTGAGAGAAACAGGAATTTTGACTCTGCCAAAGGGCTGGGGCAGAGCAGAAATATCTTCCAACACAGTGGTAGGAGGAAAGCTCGTTCCTACTTGCTAAAACATCTGCTTGCTTAATGCCAAAACCAGGGAGGCAGCCATAGCACTACAATGATGGAAAGTAATATGGAAAACACTGTTCCAAATGTGATAAAAGTTACCAGAATCTGGGTGCAATCAGAGACATGAAAGCAGTGGACTGTTTGGTCTTTTTTTACAGTTTGGACCTTTTTATGTCTTACCCAGTGTGGCATATCAAATTGCAGATCAAGCACATTATTTACAAGCTAGTTGTTACAGCACACTCTCAGCTCTGCATCTTCACCAGGAAAAATATACCTTGCTGGTGGAAAACCAAATTTTTCCACTGCCACCATTTGTTTCTCTGCTTTCCTTCTGCAAAAAGGATTATTAAGAAGGCAACAGTTCAGGGAGTCCATATACTCTTCAGTTCTCTTCTTGCACTGGGCCAAAGAAAAGAAAGCTGCACATGCAGCAGTAGTGCCTTAAAGAACAGCTGTTAGATGATAAGCCCATCCTCAAGACGTGTGAAATGCAAACACAGATAACTTGCAATGGGAAATACAGAATTTCGAGGTACTAATATTTTCCTTGTAAAATACTTCTGTGGAAGATGCAGATGCTCAGAAAATTTCAATCAGTCCACACAACAGCTGTACAAAAAGTCTTTGAAGATATTCAGGAGAAAAATTCAACAGGGATTCTAAAAGTGAGAAATACAAGTGACCATATATTCATCAGTGGAGACATGGTCTTGTGGTCGTCAAAAACTGAATGGAGACATTTCTTGAACACAAGTTTCGGAATATATGGATCTTGTGGGCAGGATATGTTAATGAAGAGGATGGGTTATGTTAACTAGGGGGTAAAGAAACTCTCTAATATGATCGTGCAAGAAGGCTACTTTCTCTCCCTGGTGAGGAGCCCCTTGAGGGGAGAGAGACAAAGGGAATTCCACACAGTCTTGCAACATCAGCACAAGGTATTTCCATATCTCACTAAGGGAGACAGAGCTAACATAGTTAAATGTTAATGGGTAGTCTTTTTGGTATCTTTTATGATGAGCTTCTGGCTCTCAGAACAAGATTCCTCCCATCTCCTGCTCTCTGACAGCTTTTGACTTAATCCTATCAGCTCCTTTTCTGCTGATAGCTGAGTCACAATACTAACATAATCTGACAAAAATGGAGACACAAACAGTGCTTTTTTCCTTCTACATAAACAAATATTCATATGAACAGTATATTTGAAGACCCCTGAGGCTTTGACTGTGCATATATTAGCTATTCTGCCCTTCCGAGAAAAAGATTCCCAGGACTCCTTACAGTGCTTGTTTTTCTACTGGAGAGCTTATCAATAGGTTTAGTCAATCTGATTAGAGACCTCTGTTCTCATGTATTTCAAAATGCAGAAAGCTTTAAGAAATAATGAACTGACCAAAATGAGAAACAACTTTAAGAATTAATGAACTGGTCAGAAAGACAACCACCTAAAGATTGAAAATAAAATGAGGTGAATTCCATTTGAAAGTATTTATAAAATATGAGAGATCATTAGAAACATAGGTGGAAATTAATGAGAAGAGAAAGAAAAAAAGTCAAAATCAAAGCTACATAATACAAATAAATTTGCATTTGGTGGAGCACTTTTAAAAAAGCAGTTCACTTTTCTCTCTGCACCTTTTCTGGTGCAAACTGCCAACGAGAAACTCGTGGCCTTGACAGGACACTGCAAGAAAGAGGAAATTTGAATATAAAAAGAGCTGAGAAGCAAAGTACAAGGCTCTGGGATCCAACAAGTAAATCGGTTTTGCAGATTACTTGTGTACTCCCTCCTATTTCAGTCTGAGAAGCATTCTGCAAAAGACTCGGCCAGGGGAATAACTAGAGCTGAGAAGAAAGCTGCAGAGCAGGAGTCCCAAGAAGATTTTATCTCAGCACATTAAGCTGTGTGAGTTGAGCATGAATAACTTGGACATACAAACAAAATGTAAGAGTGAAAGGGAATGTAGCAGGAGCTCAAAAGGAAAGTGCGAGGCACTGGACTCCTGCCACGCTAAAAGCTTACCCTTGTCTTTCAGTCCGCACACATTCCTACTTGACAGGAGCAATGTTGCGTATGAGCGCTCCTCAGAGGAAGATGTTGGAACCGAAAACCTTGCTCCCAGTTTCCGCCTTCTCTCTCGGCACACTTGCGTCCCCTCCACAGTCAAGTGAAAGAGTCCTTTTCCTTTCCGGCGTGAATACTCTAGACGAAATGCACTGGTCTGTATTTCCTTCTCAGCAAGTACACCTCGTCTCCCATAAAGGCACAATGTAAAAGTGAGAGCAGGAGCCTAAGAAGAGCAGACAAGGGAAGTACAATACCACTGCACTCCTGTGACATCCGCAGTTTGACGGTGTCCTTGAGTTCTCACACATATTTCTTTGTCAATAATCATGTGGCGCGTGACTGCGTCTCAGAGGAAGATGCTGACAGTAAAAGCTTGCTCCCAATATTCTCCCTCCCTTTGCAACATCGTATTCCCTGCACAATCATGTGACAGTCCTTTTCCTTTCCGGTCTCCAAAAACTTCATGAGCTGCACTGCTCTCCATTTCCTTCTCAGCTGCAAGTACATGGAGTCCCCGAAGAGCACACTGCAAGAGTGAGAGAACGGTAATTCAGAGAACAGGAGCTTAAATTGGACTCTTGCCACATTAGCAGTTTTCAAGTTCAGTCCTCAGATGTTCTTACTTGATAGAAGCATGTTTCCTATGAGCTCCGCTCAGAGGAAGATGCCGACACCAAAATCTTGCTCTCAATTTCCCTTGTCTCTTGACACCCGTGCATTCCCTCAACTGTCAAGGGACAGGCTTTCTGCGGTCCGGTTTGAAAACTCTAGGCGAACTGCAGTGCTCTACATTTCCTTCCCAGCTGCGAGTACATGGAGTCTCCGAAGAGCACCCAGCAAGAGTGAGGGAACGGGAATGTAGCAGGAGCTCAAAAGGAAAGTGCGAGGCACTGGACTCCTGCCACGCTAAAAGCTTACCCTTGTCTTTCAGTCCGCACACATTCCTACTTGACAGGAGCAATGTTGCGTATGAGCGCTCCTCAGAGGAAGATGTTGGAACCGAAAACCTTGCTCCCAGTTTCCGCCTTCTCTCTCGGCACACTTGCGTCCCCTCCACAGTCAAGTGAAAGAGTCCTTTTCCTTTCCGGCGTGAATACTCTAGACGAAATGCACTGGTCTATATTTCCTTCTCAGCTGCAATACCTCGACTCCCCTACAAGCACACTGCAAGAGTGAG